>PVJL010000739.1:0-350643 GCA_004026885.1 Lyroderma lyra | reverse complement strand
GAGGGGGAGAAAGGGGGAGAGGGGAGAGAGAATGGTGGGAAAGACCCAAATCTCCCTTGCAGAAGATTTGCAAATAATTTATGTGGATACTGCACTCTCCAAAGAGATGGAACATAACTCCCAACTCTTTAAATGTTTGGGCTGCACACAGTAACTTCTTTCCAAAGAGTACGGTTAAGTATGGGAAGGGTGGTGGTGAAGAAACACTAACTTTACAGTGGAGACACATGACAAACACTTCCTTAGCCAGTGATTAAGGTGATTAACAACGATAAGTCACATTGATAGAATGTGCCTTCGATATGATGCAATGAAAATGGAACTTTACCTCTATGATCTTCCACCCAAATACCCATGATCCCAATCTAATCATAAGAAAACCAGACAAATCCCAACTGAGGGTCATTCTACAAAATACCTGACCAGTATTACCCAAAATTGTCAAGGTCATTTGAAAACTAGGAAAAGTGAGAAAAAACCTTTATAGCATAGAAGAGCCTGAGACATGGTGATTAAATGCAGCGTGATCTCCTGGGTAGTATCCTAGAACCAAAAAAGGACATTAGGGAAAACAACTAAGGATATCTGAATAAAACATGGACTTTAGTTAGTAATACTGTATCAATACTGGTTCACTAATTTGACAAATACATAATACTAATGTTAAGATGTTAGTAACCGAGGAAACGGAGAACAGATAGAATGGGTGTAATATAAGAACTCTGTTCTATCTTCACAATTGTTCTGTAAATCTAAAAGTATCCTAAAATTAAATACTTATTTAAGAAAATACAAATATGAGATTACTAGTTCTAAAATATAAAGACCTACAAATTGAAAAGAAGAAAACAAACAACTTAAAAATAAGAATGAGCAAAGACTGCAGGATACTCACAGGACAGGAAATCCAAATGACCATAAAACTTAAACAAACAAACCAAAAAAAGACACTGACCTTATCAGTGGACAAAGGGAAATAGAAATTAAAACATGATACCATCAGTTTGGCCTGCCTACATTTAAAAGTTTAAAACATCCAGTGTTTGGAAGGATGCAGAAAAATGGACAGTCTCTTATATTGCTGATGGAAATATATATTGCTATGTTTTGCAAAGTAATGTGGCAATATCTATTGCAATAAGAAACACATATATACCTTGACCTAGCTTAAGGATTCCTACTTCAGGGAATCAGCAATAAATGTACTAGAATGAAAAGATACATACATAAGTGTTCTCATTGTAGCACTGTAATGTTACACAATATTTTTAGTGGTAAAAAATTAGAAACTACCTTAATGTCTATTAGGTAATGATTAAATAAATTATAGTATATACCCATGTTGAAGAATATTATGCAGCAATTAGAGTCTGACGTAATCTATTAACCTGGAGAGATGCTATCACATATACAATAATTACAGAATAATATGTGTAATATGGAAGTATTTTTTTCCAGGTACTTTTTTATAGTTTATTTAAGAGAAATTCATTTTGGTCAGATATTCTCAAGCTTACCTAAATTCTTTTTTATTGATTTTATTAGTTCTTTTTTATTGATTTTGAGAACTCAGAAAAGGAGCTATTTATTTGTTAGGCCCTGATCCTTTTAGCAATATTTCCTTCACAACTGCTGGCAATAATGTATTATCCAAGTCAATAATCATGTTAAATTTAACATTGGTGACAAATAACCTATAAACATAAAATTATTTTCCTTATATTTTATTTTAAAATCCTATACCTGTTAAGGATGAGACAGAATGCATCCTTAAGGAGACTGAGCAACCTTTGGTTATTCTTCACTTCAAAGAGAAAACTTGTCCTAATTTTAATAAGTATAACTCAGCATTTTTAAGAATTATCAAAATGTCAGCTTTTGGAAATGTAGAATATGTATATAAAACTAGTACTTTTTGCTAATATTTTAAATTGTCATATATTTGGTGTCCTAAAAATCTCACAGATCTGTTTTAGTGTGAAAGTATTTTTAAAATCCTCTGTGCGTACTTCTGTGTTTCAATGTATTAGGAAGAAGCACACCTGGTTGACAACATCAGTCACTATAAGACAGTGGGATGCAGCTTTAGACTTGATCTCTTGTCACTCCTTGTGTGCACATAAATAAAATAACAAAATAAATAAAATTAAATTGCAATCTCAAACCTGATTGTCACATTACATTTAGCTGTGGGGTGTTCAGAAAAAAATGAATGCTAGAGCTGCAGCAACAAGTCACATAATCACTATCTAGAGGCAACACTGTAACACAGTAAAATGAGAAGATATTCTCCATGGGACCACAGTAACCTACTTTCTGAATCAAGAGAAAAAGCACCAAGTTGTTTATTTTTATCAGTGACCTACATGAGAGAAATGAATCCAGTAGGTCTTTATGTATTTGCCTATAAAGTGAGTGCAATTGTTAATTTCCTAGAAGTTGGAGGAAGGGGTCCAAATGGACTGTGACAATTCAGAGAAACAGCATTTTTTTTTTTAAATAACATGAAGTCGGATGTACATAAGTACCAAATCATATGCAGGAGAACCAAAAACAATACATTTGATTTAGGTGGTATCAACAACCATGGGCGATGTCTGAAACCAGAAGTCTAGTCAGCAAAAGCTGTAGGGTATAACGAGTGGATGCAAACCCAAATGGGTAAACCTAGAAAGAAAAAGCCAGAAAAGAGAAAAGCTAGCAGAATATTTGAGAACAGCTCCATTTCTTCTACACTTCATATAGTCAAAGCTTCATTCAGCAACACAGATGAAAAATAGTACCTAACGTTACTCAACCTCATTATCAAACATCTGGCTAAAGTTATAATCATACACTGACACAAAGAAGTGTTGATGAAGGTGTTTTCAGGGAAGAAGGGGAAGGGGGTATAGAGGAAAGCAATTAGAAATAAAGGAACTAAAGAGCATGATGAAAGTCTTCAATAGAGAAACAGCTAATATTCAATTTGAAAGACTAGGAACATAAAAAGGAAGAACTTCCAGAGCTTTTGTGAACTAAACTAATAAACAGAAGTAAAACTACAGTTTTATAAGCAACTTGGTTAGCATCAATCTTGTAAATGGAGAAAAAAGATGTCCCAGTCATAATGAACCTCCAGTACGTGAATTTTCATGAGCAAGCTTGAAGCACGCCCACTAGACTTTATGTTAAATGTTCTAGACAAGTAAACCAAAGATAACATGCAACAAGGAGCAGGGTACAAAGGAGTCTATATACCAAATAAAAAATATGAGTGTATTGCAGATTTGAGTTTCAGAAATATTAAGAAGTTGACGGGCAAGCAAAACTATAGTGCTTTCTTTTATAACCATGCCTGTCTCACATGGGGTAGATCTTAACTCCAAAGGATCTCATAAAGGGATATAAAATGTTTTAAAAGCTTAACTTTTACCCAAGAATTTGCTGCAGCAAAAAGAAGAGCAAATAGGAAAAAAAAAAAAAAAAGAGAGAGAGAGAGAGAAAGAGAGACAGAGAGAGAGAAAAGGCTGTGACTAGACAAAAGAAAAATTAAGAGATTGGCAAATGTGCCTACTCTGGTTCAAATGACACTTGTGGTTTAGTTATAGGTGTCTCAAAACTCATAAGAAGGCACATTTTTCCCTGGAAATTTTAAGTCTCCCTCAGTGAGGTGATTTTTGAGACAAAAGGATGTGAGGGAGAGGCAGCATAATGGAAAGAGTGCTGTAACAGGAGTCAGAAACCTTCAGTTCCAGTCTTGACTCTGGGACCCTGGAGAGTCCCACCACGTTCACTGCAACCTGAGAGCAGTGTGGTAGCCCACTCCAAGGCAGAAATGTGTTTTGTTTTGCTTTAGATGGAAACTTACTTGTGCTTATGGTTCTGAATTTAAGCCAGTTTCCCATACTTTACTTCCAAAAATAAGGCTATCATCGGACAACTGTTTTATTATAAAATTTTTTCATAATGTTTTAAATTTTAAATCCTCACCTGGAACTGCAATGACTACCAGACAGACTGCTCCCCAACACGATCTGAGGCCTATTTGCATGAATTGATTCATAGGAGGTTTATTTGGTGTGAGGAGCAGAAAAGAGGTACATGAAAGTTGAAATACGGAGTAGCAAGGCCCATGGATTTCTCTGCGCCATAGGGAGAGGTTGGTTGCTTCTCAAAGGCACAGGAGAACATCTAAATAAAGAATTCTTTCAAGCAACATTATGGAGTGCTTACTATACCAGGACAATGGGAATACATCAAACAAGCCACAGCTTCCTGCCTCTAGTATTCATAGAAGAGAAATATAGAAGTCCTAGATCATAACAAGCACTATGAAAGAAAGCAATGTTGGGAAAAGGGGACACTTTCAGTAGGATAGAAAGGGAAGACCTCAACAAAAGGGATGTTTGAACTGACATGGAAGGATGAGAAAAAGAGGACAAGATGAGGAGAAAAACATGTCCAGGAGGCAGCAAGAGCAAATGACCTAAGGTGAGAGAAAAGTCGGCACCTCCCAGAATACTGCTGGGCAGTGTGGCTGCAGCCTATTGAGAATGTAGAGGGTGAGGGGCCAACTTCCTCCCAGCACAGCAGGGGGTTGCAGTCTATCCTCAGAATAATGGGAACCCACTGGAGGAGTTTAAAGCAAGAAGAGACTTGTTTTTGGGGGGTTTTTGTTTGTTTGTTTTTTTAATTCATTTTTATTGTTAGACTTATTGGGGTGACATCTGTTAGCAAGGATTACATAGGTTTCAGGCATACAATTCTACAGTGGAGACTTGTTTTTACTTACTCTTTTCATATATCACTCTGCTATGGAAGTAAGGAGCATAGAGAACAAGAGAAGAAAAAGAGTGGTTAGCACGGGGCTTAGAATTCTTTGTAGTTGCCCAGGAAGAAACTAAAGTTGTCCTGGGGCCAGGGGTAGCAGTGGAATAGAAGGCAAGTAAATCATTTCAAAGTTCATTTTGTAAATAGAACTACAGAATTGCTGAAGAGTTGGCTATGGGAGGTAAAGGAGAAGTCAGAATCAAGAATGACTTAGATTTTGGCCTAAGTGATTGGATGTATGGTGGGGGTTTGATGCTGCAATATTGGGAGCATAGCTTGAGATGCCGATTAATGTTACCCAGACATCAGCAGAGGTTCCCTAATTCTTGAGACATCCTTGAACCCTCAGCTCTATAGTCCAGGGAAAACTAGATCTCCCCAGGACTTCTCTTTTTCCCCAAGGGCTTGGGACCTCATCATCATCCTGTGTTTCGACCTCTTGTGTCCTCACCTCCTACCTCCACTCACCATTTTCTTTTTTTTTCTTTCAGTTTTTAAAATACATGTTTGTTTTCTTATTTGATATATTTATTCTTAACAAAATGGTGCTGTATGTAATGCCACCAGGTTGGCGTACTGATTTCATCAAAGCACCATTCATTTACAGGATGTTTTACAATATCACGCTCTGCAGAAAAAACAAACAAATAAAAAAAAACAAAGGTAATCAAGACAATACTATTATAATCAATACTTTTTCTAAACAGATTTGTAGTATTTGAAATTGTATAAATTTTTATGTTTGTCAAAGCCTTGTTGCATTTTCTAAATGATTTTGTGATTTCACTAGAGTCCCTTTCATTAAAGTCACATTGTTCTTCATACATATACTGTAGAAAAATATCTCATTCTAAACCTAATTATTTTCAAATGGGACTAGAAGTGATACAAGTTCATCATATCGTGCATTCTGTGCCAGTGACGGTCACACTTGTATCAAGGTCTTCCTAGTACTGTGAACAATTTCTTCCCACTGAAAGCAGTGACTCATGACAATTCCTGATGGAAACCATGCTCTCATAATTTCTGCTTTGTCCTATCTGGTGCAGCATCAGCCAGAGACCCACGAACCAGGGCATGGCAACTTCTTGCAAGAGACTTTTGGGGAAAAGCACATGCTCCTGTTGATAGCTGCCTCTCTCACTCACACTACAAACCCACTCACACCTAGCATTCTCCGAATCTTTACTAACTTTGATGAAGATCTGAGGGCTCAGCAAGATCATAATCAGACTCATCTCTTAGTTCAAATCTCTACAAATTGTAAATAAAAGCATGCAAGGAGGAGATTAAGAATAAACATGTGTAGTATATCTGGTCTAGACCACATTTTACTTTACAAAAAAATATTTGTCATACACCTGTAATAGGCCAGAAAATCTAGGTGCTAAGGACAGAGAAGGTGCTAAGGATAGACAATCCCTACTATCAGGCAGCTCAAGGGTCTCAGAGTCTTTGGTTTATCATTCCAGCTAAAAAGAATCAAATACATTCAACTTAGCCTGGGTCTCCGTGAGCCTTAAAAAAAAAAAAAAAAAGGGTCTCATTGAAGTGCTATCAGTGGCCTCATTTTCATACCTTTACAAGGCAAGTCTTACATTAAATGAGACAGTGCATTTAAAGAGCCCCGCATATTACCTGATGCAAAGCAATCCTTCCCCTTTCTCTGTGTGGTGTACATTTAAAGCAAATCTTACTGTCCTTCTAAACTGGAGTTGTACAAGGGAATTATGTGCCCAAACGCATCCACTGGATGTAACGATCTTTCTTTCCTATGCATCCAGAAGGGTGCTACCTAAGTACCACACCACTCTTAGGAGACTTGAGAAACAAGTCTCAAATCATTTTTAGGAAGGCTTACTTCTCTCACACAAACCTCAGCTGAAAATTAAGGAAGGTTGGAAGACAGTATCACTTTCACCTTCTATTTTTAAAAGCGAGGTTAAATTGGGGGAAAGATCTAATTTGGTAAAGGCACAGACCCTACAACAACAATAAAAAAATAAACCAGAAGCCAGAAAGTCTCCAGAGAATTAAGGACTCAGAAAGCAAAGTGAGACTCACTGAGGGTGAGTGCTCTAAGGAAAACAGAGCTGTGCAGAGGCCAGGGCTGAGGAAACACCAGTTAGACTCAAACCAAATACAGGGCAGCTGAAACCAAAACAAATGTTCGCATTCAAGAGAAGAGACCAGAAAGGCTTAGAAAATATCATGCTTCTCTGTACTCCTCAGGGGCCCCCAAAACATTTGAGATAAATTGCTACATGCTCACACAACCTAAAAGCAAGGTTCTAATCACACAAAGGAAACAAGGCTTCACACACCCACCCACCCACTCAAGGCAGAGGAGTAATCCAGATGAGAAAGGTTTATGTCCAAAGTTAATTTAAAATTCTAAGAAGTGCTTAAAATCATTTAATCTAATTGCTTGGTGTCTCTTTCCCAGAATGGAAATTACCTAACTCAAGGACAGAGAAACTCATCAGGGCCGTTTTCAAAGCTGATAAAGACACGACAAAGATTGAATTGTAGAGATGCACTAATACTTTTTAAATAAACACGTAATTGCTTACCTCCATATAGTTCAACTGCAAGGACTAAACATGCAATAATTCATAATATACATCGATCATTACCAGCAAAGCTTTGTCACAAATCGACTTTAAGCAAGTGATGTAAAAATGAGATTTATATTTAATACACGACTGTAAATTGCACCGTGTTAACACTGGCAGCATCAGATGCCAAAAAAGCTTTTAAATGCCTAGAAGGAGCATGCTTTCCAAAACTGTTAGGGAAACGAGAAATAGAAAAGAAAAAAGAAAAGAAATTGGAAACAAAAAGAGAGAAAGACACCTTTTTCTTGTCACTTAATATTCTGTAGGAAGATCGTAAAGGGTACTTGAAAATAACAGGTCTTTCAGAGCCGAGAAAACAGGCTGCCCTTTCTCCTCCTTTGCAATTCATCAGTACAACCAACCAGGTGTGGCTGAGATAAATCACTCCAGCTTCTTAGCACTGCAAGTAGCAACACTCAAGTGTATTATTAAAGCTCATTTTCAGATGAATTTACATCGCTTTAAAAGCAACAACCACCATAAAAGCTGATCCCTAAGTATCTGTCTTCACAAGAGCAATTATTGCCTTTCACAGTTTTACAAAAAAATCATAATTTGTAGTAATGCATGTAATGGTTTCCTCTGGCCACTGTCTACAGATTTTAAATCAGCTCAGGTAAAATTATGTTGAAGGTGATTGCAAACAAAAATGTTGGTTATGCTTTCCTTAACCGGTAATTTGATATTTGTTAATAAAGCTAAATGACTTTGATGTGGGCCCAATGGAGCAGCCATCCCCCCACTTCACTGGGGACTCCTTTCCCTTGTTCTTTGACTGTTTCACCTTTTTCCTAGTCCAAGGTCCTAATCGCTCTCCTTATCAATCTTTGGCTCCTCACCCTGAGCAACAGATTTTCCACCCTGAAACCACCCAGTGACAAGGGCTTTAAAACCTGTTTCTCTGATCAATGCCTTTAAAGTACTAACTGAATTATTTTCTCCTGATCTAGAAACCGTCAGGATACTAGCGGTGCGCCAACAAGGCTTCCAGCCCATCTCGACCAAAGGAGTCAACATGGCGGATCTCGAGACCCCTTCCCCTTTAGATCAGATAGGGTGAGAGCTCTGTGGATCCCCAATAGGTAGGGACAACGACCATCCTCAGCAGAAAGCAGATACAGAAGATGAGACCTCCACCCCCTCAGCTTCCCATGGAGATTTGTGGGGGTCACGTCTCTCAAGAGAATGTGAGGAAGACAGAATAGGGGAATCTCTGTACCCCTCCCATGAGACTCACCCTGCTGGAATAGTCACCGCCTTGATGCCACCCTCTCACTAGTAATTCCTGTCCCAGGGTGGGTGGCCACAGGAGGAAGTTCCAGGCAAATACAGGGAAGTTAGAGGACACAAGCAGCCCGCCAGTTTGGGCCAGTTCCTAACGCTTGCGCTTGCGCGGTGAGAGTTACAACGACCTTCATCTCACCTGGGCCTAGTTATACCATCATTGTAATGTCATACATATGCTGGGAAGGTCATTATCATCATTACAACAGACTGAACTCTGGGAAAGGGCGTGCGCAGTCAGAAGGCGTTATGTAATAGGCCCCTTGTCAAGCAGACTGAAGACAGAAGAAAATAAAAGCCCCAAAGCCTCGCTGATCGGGGCTCCTGAGCCACTCTTCTTCTTGTTGGGGCCCGCTCCTACCTCTTTGGAGTGTACTTTCTCTTCAATAAACTCTCTCTTTGTTTCACCTCTGTACTTCTGTGTGTGTCTCGTTCAATTCTTTGCTCGATACCAAGAACCTGGACATCGACTTTGTGCTGACGAGGGCACCCCATTTTCTGGTAACAACTTCAAAATACTTTAAAGGCCCAGAACTTTGAACTGTTCAAATGCCTTTGCAAATGAAGATTTGGATAGCCAACATACATATTCTCCTAACAAACAAAAGATATAAATAAATAAGTCTTCAAAACATGGAGGGCCAACTCGCCTTTTTCAAGTGATTAGAAATGGTAGAAACTAGGGTTTAAGCTTTGTGTCCAAACCTGACTTTGTAATTTACTAATTTTATGACTTCACCTCTCTGGACTTTAGTTTTCTCACCTATAAGAAGGAAAAAATAAATCCTCTGCAAATAGCTGCTGTGGGGATTGAAAGAGATGATTTACAAAGTGTGGCATATATAGATGAACAAATTATAACTGTAATTATTGTGAGTAAATAAAGGAATGTTTAGAATGCCATAGTTTGAATACTATAAACATAACAGCTTTTATATGCTACCATAGTTTCAGGTAGCTTATAAAGATTTAAAATACACAGTCACTAAATTAAAATGTGAACAAAAAAGAGAAAGAAAGAAGAAGTTAATTTTAAAAGAGCAAAATGTCAGACAAGATGAGTTTCATCAGATACATATAGTACAATTCCTAAGCTAAAACAGAATAATTACTTAGGAAAATAAATCAAGAACTAACTGACACTAAAGCAAGACTAGAATTTTTTCCCATGAGTCTTTCAAAAGAGGTCAAGAGATGAAATCAAAAATATCCTTGACAATATCCTTACAAAAGATAAATTTCAGACTTACTCAATATAGGCACCCCACCAAATTGCAGTGACACATTTTTTTATAAATTCAGAAATTCCATACTAAGCAACTAAAAGCACTTTATGAATTTGAGCAATTAATAACATAATAGACTTTGTCCTGGGTTTGCAAAGAATTTCCCAAGGAAACCATTCCTGCATGAAGCAGAAATATATAATGGATGTCAACTCATCAAATAAGCCCACCACCCTCTGAATTGATCCTTCTGGAAGAAGGTATTCGTGGAGGAAGGAGAAAACAGGTATTTTTTGCATTTAAATAGTTTCAATGAATGGAGAACATCTCTGAAGGAAGGCAAGAATCATCACTCAGATCATAACTAAGAATTTAAATTTTATCACCTCTGCATGATTGTTAAACTATGTTTTCTCTTAAGAAGTAGCAACTTCAAAACTCTGAAAACAGAAGAGGCAACAAATTAGGAAGATTGCATTCTGCATCACTGCCAGTCTGAAAAGGAGGAAAGGAAAAAAGAGGAAAACAGGGTAAGTTCTCTGAAGTAGACTGAAATAGTTAGTCTTTGGGGGTCAGGTAAATCCTGGCCAAAGTCTCGCAGATGCCACACACAAAGAAGTCTAAGTAGAGCTCTTTCATAGAAAAAAGAATAATAACATCTGACTTTTATTGAGTGCTCACTGAGCACTTTAAGCTAAGTATCTTACTTCAAACTCCTAGCAACCTTATAAGGAAAGTGCTATTAGTCCCTTTTTCTCAGTAAGGAAACCGATACAAAAAAAAAAAAATTAAAAAAATCGAATCATTTGCTGGCACTTACACATGGCTTGCAATGGCAGAGCAAGGACTCAAAGGCAGGCAGTCTAACTCCAACGCTCTCCCACAAAGTCCCACATGAGGTAAAAACTCCACATAACACAACTGATCCAGTGTCTCACCATCTAAGTTAGGTTTGAACTTTAAAGAGCTAACCTTTAGACATGTGCCCCTAAAGGAAATGGTTGAGGTCACCGTAAATAAGCTGTAATTATTCATATCTATCCATGAAATATGACATTTATAGAGTTCTTAATCACTAGGCTAGCAACCCAAAATTTCACTCTTTAAATTTAAGGGCACTTTAGATACCATGTCAAATGTTAAACATAAACCTATCATCAACTTTGGAGAATACATCGAATTATTGCCTTGCTCTTAAAGACTGCAAAACCCTCTAGTTAAATAACAGGCTTGAAATAATCTGTACAAAATCAGAGCCTGACTGGTAAGATATGGCAGTGGGTATTGCCTCTACTGTGATGTTCTCTGCTAAGAATGGGGATAGTCATTTTAAAAATCAATCGAAGAAGTAAAGAAGATAACTATGTAAGCTAAGTCATTAAAATCAATTGATGTCCAATTCAAGCATCAAAGGACTGGGTAAAAACAAGGTGATAGGACATAAAATAAAATGAGATTGAGATAACTTTACCATGATCTTCAGTACATATTATGGTGTATTAATTAATAGTTTCTGTAACTCTTAGTTCTGTAAAAATAATTCGCACTGTTTCGTTACCACTCTTCTTAACTTGCCTAACATTTATTTGAGATTAATATTGAAAGTGTTTATTGGTGGTATTTCAAATTACAAGTATGAAATACTATCAGTTTGCTCATTAAGCAAATAACCATGCATGATACTCCTTCTATGAAGGTAGCAGGCACTTGCTAAATGATAATAATACAAAGAGGAATATGGAACAAATTGAGGTCTCTGCCTCTAAGGGGTTTATACATTTAGATGAGAAAATTTGAAAGTTATAATGAACTATAGTTAAATCTGAGTCAACCATAGCGTTGGGTGTATGTTTGAAGAGTCAGAATTAGAGGGTAGTAAAAAAGAAGAACAAAATATTCAAAGATTTGGGATTGATCATTTATAGAGAGAGAGAGAGGAAAAGAAACCGCTGTAAAAGTCTCCAGCAGCGTTAATTAGCTAGCTCTACCCTTACAAAAATGTTTAGAAAATGGGGAAAGTTTGGTCTGAGCAAACATAAGGACAACCTTGATGATCAGAATGAATACATTTTGGTGAGAAAACTTAATATTTTTCCAGATCTAAAATTCTGAAAAATCAATCAACCAAATGAATATTCCCTGTCTTATTGACAGAGCCAACTGGAAAAATTGTTTATGGAAAGAAGAGGCAACTGAATAGAGTCTCAGGCCTTGGGATGCTGAGGAGAAGAGAATTAAAAGACCATGAAATAGGCAAAGCAGAGGAAAATAACTTAAGTAGACAATTTTAAGAAAATACAGGCCATTTTTTTCTAATATATTTCCTAAACTTAAATAAGATTTTTAATGTCCAAGTGTTCACAAAATCATCTCTCGTTTCTCCCTACTGGGGTGTTGGACAATAAACGTATTAGTTTAACAATTCAGAAGATATTTCCATTATGTTGATTTTGCTATTACAAGTATTTTGTAATTAGTGAGTCTGTACCAACTTTCAGGAATCCCTAGTAGGACCAAACCTTATAATTAACCAACAACCATTTTACTAATCCACCAAGGAAATAATCCTTAAGCAGATAGCCCAGAGTTGATTTTTCCATCATGCTGAACTTCAATTTGGAAAACAGCTTCTTAAAATAAAACACTAAAACTCATGCTAACAATGTAAAGGTGTCTGAAGCTTAATTTCTGAATCCCCCATCATTATTTTAACACTGTCAACTAACATGCCTTTAGAAAGGAAATTTTTTATTTGAAGTTAATAATGTGTTCATTATGCCTACCACATGGTTAATTTAAAAATCAAGAACTGGCCTAAAGATCAGAATAAAGAATGATAAACAATCTCTTAATCTCTAGGCTTCCCTGCCTCCTGACTTCATACAGATGTGGTGAGGACCTGCTAAAATAATAGATATGAGTGTTTCTTATAAACTTATTCAAATTCAAAGAACTATTACTAAAAGACTAATACGGGTATCCTAAGAACTTTTAAATAACATAATAACGAGAATAGAACATACAAAGAGATAAGGGATGCCATTTCTATAGGTCAAAAAACTAGGTCACAGTAGCAAATGGTCCCATTGGTTCAGCTAAGTGGGCCCAGAGCACTTAGCAAATGCCGGACGCTGTGCTAGGCTCCAGGCATAGACAAACCTGCAGGAAGGGCCCCTGCCGTCCAGAACACACAATGGTTCCTCTGATAGATACACATCAATTTACATGCATATAATGCAAATGATAGCAGCCTAACCCGAACCGTTACTTTGACCTCATATTTATAACATGGATTGAAGCTGACACAAAGTAGAATAAAAATGGAAAACTGATGCCATAACCTGAATATCTATCAAAAACCCACATAACCAATCCCACGCCATAAATGTGTAAGCCTGGCTAAAACAGAAGACAGATGGCTCTCCCCACCCCCACCCCTCAACAACAACTATAACAACAAAAACGGGTAAACTCTCGCTGGGAGGTTTTGGATAATTATCTTATTTCTTCAATTGATATCCGCACATAAAATCTGAGAGTTAACTCTCCATCTTCATTAAGGGGATACATGCGTGCAACAGAACCCCCTCAGGCACCAGGTGATTTTGATTTAAATAGCAGGTCTCAAACAAGAGGATTTGACCTTAATGGGGATTTATCTAACTCAGATATTGGCACTGTTTGTTTGTTTGTTTGTTTGTATGTTTTAATTTAAAAGAAAAAAGATTGAAAATGCTTTGGGAGTTAGGAATTCACAATCCAAGGAATAAACTCTGGGTTCCAGAGTTGAGTTATAAAGGAAAAATTAGAGTATCTCACCATTTCAAATTTGCCAAAACTCAGGAAGGAAAAGTTCTTCATATGTTATAAGAAAGCTGAACTTAAGCAGTATTCCCCCAAGTCTGCAGCAAAACCTTTGCTCCTCTACTTCTGATGAGAAGCTAAAAAGAGTAGTTTCTCAAAACTCACTATTTTAGCCGTTGTGCTTTTTTTTCCAAACAAAATTGAAACTGACACTTGAGATTTTGAAAGGACCCTATTATTCAATGGTATCCTATAATCATAGAAATTCTTTTCAATCATTGAAATAGTTTAAATAATTAGACATTACGATTAATACCCTTTGAAGCCCTGCCAACCTAAAATACCCAATTTTGGAGTGAGAAAAGAAAATTAGAATGCTTGATGGCAAAAGGAAGAAAAGAAATACATATGCTGACTGAAAGAATGGACTAAATTTAAATTAGAATTATATTTATCTTTTTGTCACAATATCACAACCATTTGGTTTAATTGGTATGCGCTGGGGGTGGGGGTGGGGGTGTGGAAGTGTGAAGAGGATGAAGGGACCAAAATGTCTTGATTAGTAATAGTCTCTTCTTATGTCCTTTTTTTTCCCTCTGAGAATTGTCCCTGGGAAAGCTGTGTTGACAGCCCAGGTCTGACCGACAAGGCGAGCACACACACATTTTCCTATCCTGAAAATCTGTGCGTCTAAGAAAACTAGTAACACGATTCCATTGCACTTGTACTTCAATTGAACTTGTAAATTAAATTTGCAGAGCAGGATGATCAATGGCATTTCTTGGCTTGATTCAGCCTCAGAACTTCACCTCCAATCTGCCGACTATGTAAACTTGCTGAAAATAATCAGAGCATTTCTTTAAGCAAGTTCTGTCCTGATGAGGTTGCCATTTTTTTCTCATCAAAATGAGAATGAGCTCAAATATTAGGTGGAGTTAATTCCTATGATTATTACAAACCACTTATCAACAAGAGTAAAACCATGAAAGAATTGGATCCTGATGACTCTGTGCTCTTTAACAGTTATAGCATCTAGGGAGGACAACAAAAATATTTATTATGTGCCTATTCTGTGCCATACAATATACCAGATACTAAGGATATAAGTAAAATAAAAAATAACTGCTCTGCCAAGGGGCACTTTTATTAAACAAATTAATATGCCAAGCACTAGTTTAAATACTACTGGGGATACAGAAGTGAACACTATATGCCTTTTTGAAGTTATGTTCCAGAGGGCATAGATAGACAATTTTTTAAAAGCCAGTAAGAAAATCACATGTATTTTAGATGATTAAAAACTTCTGTAAGACAAAATTTTTAAAAACTAAGCTAGGAAAAAAAGAAAATATAAAAATAAGCTAGGAAATGTGTAGGAAATTCCAATGATGGGAAGGTCTTGCTATATTAAATAGGGTGGTCTGGGGAGGTATCACCAGGTAGGTGATATTTGTGCAAAAATTCAAAGGTGAGAGATGAGCCAAAGGAGCCATCTGGACAAATGTGTGTGTAATCAGGCAGAATACAGAGTGAACAATGCTGGGGGCTCGAGTATGAAGCAGTTGCAGCGAGGCCCCAAAGGAGATGGGGGGGTGGGGTGTGCAGGTCATGATAGGCCTTCCTGGGCCTTGTAAAGATTTTGATCTTAACTCAGACTAAACTGGTTTTGAGTGGAGGAGTGACTTGATTTAACTTACAAATGTTTTAGCAGATACAAATTTGTTTGTTTTGATTTGGTGAGAAGGCTGTTTCAGCACTGCAGGCAAGCTTGGATAGATCATTTGGAGCTCTCTGATGATATGCAAGAGAACACCACTCTACCAAAAGGAAAAAAAAATCTTAAACAATATTGGGAAATCTCATGAAATTGACAGGGAGCTTGGAGAACCAGATTCAGGAAAAGGATAGGAACAAGGCTAGGAACGACCTGAACATCAGAGCAATATCCCTGGATACATGAGCTTCAGCTGTTGCTTCTGACTTTGCACCACTCTGCACAAGATTCAAATAACAAGGAGAGTCGAGTTGTCCAAGTTTGGGTCACATGCCCATTTCTTGGCCCATACCCAGCAATAGAAAGCAAGAACCAAGGATCTTTCCTGGGGGAATCCAAGGTACTTGATTTACCACCACTACCCTGTAGGACCCCAGGACTGCATTAGATGGGTGAGAAATAACACCCCAAAGGGAAATCGGGATGCTATTAGGAAGGAAGAATGAATGCCAGGAAGCCTCGTCTAAGAAGCAATTTGTGTCTGATGGTTAAAGGCAGCATTATAAACAAAAGATTATCTCAGAATAAAAGTGGTCTCATAAATAGACTTATTCTTTTCATGAAAGAGTGGTATCCGATCATCATTTTAACTCTCTCTAGATATAAATATAATAATCCTGGTGCTCACCAGACTACAGTGGAGATTAGTTCATTTTGCTTTTAAATGGTCACATGAAGTTATGCCTTACAGGCCCTAAATGTCAGATAAACCATTTTGAAAAATATTTAATCTTCTTTTTAAGCCTCGTAAACACCTTCCCCTCAGAAGAATCAAAGTATATTTGAATTTGAATTATTTGCATAACCTTGTGAATTGCTGACCATGAACAGCTGAATAAAGGTCCAAAATATATCATTTGAAATCATTCTTTTCTCTCACTCTAGATAGTTCCTGTCCTTTGAACAGGAAATAGACATGAGAAAGCAGGATAAAAGAATGAGTGACTCTTTATCATGTTTTCCCGTGTCTATTTCCTGTTTTAAAAAGGGAACTATCTAGAGAGAGTGAAAAGAATGATTTAAGATGATATATCTGGACCTTCATTCTGAATGTATGAACTCTACAGATCACATCTCGGGGGGACAAGCTGGTGATATGAGCCTTCACAGCTTCCAAAGGGGCAGCTGCTGCTCCAACCTAGTCAATTTGCCACAGCAGAATGTAGATCCAGAGATACCAGATATTCCAACTTTACAAAAGAAGCTGAGATTCCAGATTTTTATGTGGAACCTCTAGGTTTTTAAATACCAGAAACCTTGGTTTGGGGATTGTTTGTTCTTTCTTTTCATTTTGTTTGGTTTTGTCTTTTAAATATTGTGTTGAAAACTTTTGTTAGTGGTGTTCGGTTTTTGTTTTGTTTTTTAATTTGTGAACACAACATAGGTCTTATAAAACACCTAAATGTGACCTCTATTCTCCATTCCAGACACCTTCAAGGTGTGATCAGACCTCCACAGAGATGACCAGATGCTTTGATTTCTTTTTCCTGTTTCCATCACAAAGCTTCTGTGGTAGTGAGACGACATCTACAACAAACACAAGTGATTCCCTGAGAATTCCCTTCATACGCCAACTGCTACCAAAATGATCATTGTTTTAGAACAATTTCAAAATGACGTTTGCCGGTGAAGAACTGGCAGTGCCCCGTAGAATGTCCAGAACCATAAAGGGAGGGCTGTGGGACTGCTTAGGGTGAGACAGCCATGGGGGCTGGGCAGTTGCTGAGGAAGGCAGAACTCGTCTCAAAGAGGAACTCAAGCAATGAAGCAACTGAATCTAAGAAAAAGGACCTCAAAGGGGAAAAGTCACCATAGAAAAGAGGATCTTCCAAATTCTTCCATTCCAACTTTCTCCCTCAGCCCACCTCCCTCGTTCTTTTGGACATATGGCTTGCCTTCTTTAAGTCAACCCAGCACAGTGAACTCCAGGCTTCATATAGGACACAAAGGACAAAAATATATGTATGAATTTCCAAAAGAAATTACTTGACAAGAAATTTTTATGGAATGTGCTCATAGGATTGATTCATCAGTGGCGATTTAGGTAAATATTTTTAAGGTATTTATAAATGACCTAATCCAGACAACTAGGCTTCCTTTGGCATTTTTTCCTCAGAACAGTAGAAGCTTTATTCACAAGCTCGCCATGAAAGAAACATTTTTCCATCCCACGTTTAAGTATCTGTAGAATCATTTCCTTTCTACAATACAAACTTGGCACATGACTTACCCACTTATTTCAGGTGAAGGACAAACCACAGGAGGGAACAATAGGGCACTGCCCTGAGAAGATGCTTCTCGTCCTCTCAGATGACTCACAAACATTAACCAGTTAAATGGTGGGTGAAGTCAAGCTTTTTAAAAATGAGAAAACTGAAGATATTTAAAAGTTTTCCCTACAAAGGGATTCAGTGTCTGAGTCTGAATTGGAACTTGGACCTTTCTAGCATTAGCAGTTCAGAGATTCAACCCATGTAAACATTTGAAAGGTCAGCTGTTCATCAAATACTTTTCCAACTACAGCAAACGTATCCTTATTAAGTTTCTTTTGCAAAAGTTCCAAGGTGCTGAACACGCAGCCATTGCCACCAATAATTAACAATCCCGAACAGTCTAAACACAGAGAATTTTTTGTTGGCATTTTGAAACTTCAGACTATCTTAGGAACAGAGCGTGTGGGAGTGGTTATGGGCAAAAGGCAGGTTAGGAAAAAGGACATCAGGCTACAAATTTTTTCTCAAGATTGATCTTTCCCTGTTTCAAACAGGTTTGCAGCAGTAAGAAAGCTGTTTGTTCTCTTCAAATAAGAACCTTGTGCTTACTGGAAATGAGCAGAGAAGTAAAAACCAAGCAAAACAAAACCACTTGGCCTAATATTTAGAGGATTCAATTTGGGGTCATAGGTAGGCATTACAGCCATATCTTTTCTATCCAATTAACTTTCATTCAAACATATCTATCTATCCAAAGTTTAAAGACTTCAACAAATTACCTGAAATCCATGTCTACTATGAGATATTTCCCTCTCATACTTTCTACCCAACCCATAAAAAAATCACAAGCTTAATTTAAACAATACCATTTATTATGGGACTTGAGAATTGAACAGCTTTAAAAGGTCTCCCTGAGTCTCACACCCACACACTCTTTTACTCCAGCTTCGACATGGCCATGTTTAACTTGACATGTGGCACATTAGCAAGAAGAGAGGACTCTAGTGAAAGCAGAATTTAAATCTCTATGTCAAACTCAAAATTAACTTGAAATTATGATAGATCTAAATGTAAAAAACAAATCCAGAAGAAAATCTTTGTGACATTGAGTTAGGCAAAGATTTCTTAAGCTAGACATAAAAAGTACAAAAAAGAAAACAATGGAAAAAATAAGCTTAATCAAAATGTTAAATGTTTGCTCTTCAAAAGACACAATGAGGGAGTTCCCTGATGGTGTAGTGGCTTAAGGCTTTGGCGCTGGCGCTGTCAGTGCTGCAGCCTGGGTTCAATTCCCAGTCAGGGAGCTACCCACATACCAAAAAGCAAAAAAACAAAAAAACAAAACAAACAAACAAACAAACAAAAAAGACACAATGAGGAAAACAAAAATGCAACCC
This sequence comes from Lyroderma lyra, assembly GCA_004026885.1. NCBI lineage: Eukaryota > Metazoa > Chordata > Mammalia > Chiroptera > Megadermatidae > Lyroderma > Lyroderma lyra. The sequence continues at coordinate 331,515 of PVJL010000739.1, read as the reverse complement.
ACAGATGGTGAGAAACTATTTGCAAACCTTGTATTTGACAAAAATATTCAGAATATATATTTTGGAAAATATATGTATAGACAACTCAATACGAAGACAATTCAATTTTTTAAATAAACAAAAGATTTCAAGACAATCACAGAAGATATGCAAATGGCCCAGGAAAGCCACTCAACATCATTAAGTATCAAGAAAATGCAAATTAAAACTGCAATGAGCTACCATAAATATCCACTAGAATAGCTGAAGTTAATAAGACTCTGACAATACCAAGTGTTATCAAGGATAGACGCAACCGGAACTCTAATACATTGCTGGGGGAGTGCAAAAGAGTACAGCTACTTTGGAAAACAGTGTATAGATTCACCATATGGCCCAGCAAACCAACTCCTAGGTATTTACCCAAGAGAAATGAAAGCATATTTCCACATAAAGACTTATCCATGAATGTTCATAACAGCATTATTCATAATAACCAAACACTGGAAACAACTCCAATGCCCATCATCTAGTGAATTGATAAACAAGTCATGGTATACCTACAATTATGAAACACTATTAATAAGAAAGAAAAACTACTGTAAAAACAGCACAGATAAATCTTAGGAGCATTATACTCAGCAAAGGTATCCTGACACAAAAACTACCATTTCGTATGATTCCATTTATATAACATTCTGGAAAAGGCAAAATCATAGTGACATAAAGCAGATCAATGGTTGTCTGGGGCCAGGGGTCAAAGGACAGGATCATGTGCCAAGGGGCACAAGGGTAATTTCTATAGTGATGGAAATTTTCTTTTACTTGATTGTGGTAGAAGTTATACAGCTATTCATGATTACCAAAATTTATCAAACTGTACTCTTAAATGAGAAGGTTTATTATATGTAAATTGTACCTCAATAAAGCTAAAAAAAAAGAAAAAGAAATCTCAGTGTGAGAAAGTTTTCATTTACTCCTGCTTGTCCATAAAATCTTGGTCTTTGAAATAATCTGAATACTTGTCATCACAATTTTATAACAGGCTTAAGCTTTCTCTCAGAATGAACCCACTGAACATTTTATATCTGTGATTAGTTTTTATATTGTTTCAACTTAATAAAGACACATGAGAAAATTGAACAATAATTTGACTGGCTACTTCTGTCATCTTCAAAACACCATTTTCTGAAGAGGAGAGACTTCACCCAAACTCCAAGTATTCACAATGTAAGGCAATTTTCAGCAGGCACTCACTGCTAAATTTTGAACTATGGAACCAGACTGCCTGGGTCAATTACAGGTCTACCATTTAGCAGTGTGACCTCGCACAAGTTACTTAACTTCATTGTGTTTCAGTTTCACAATTATTAATATAATATGGAGAGAATATAAGTTCCTACCTCCCAGGGTTGTTCTGATTAAATGAGTTAATACATTAAGAATGCAAAACACATAAAGAAGCATCTTTCCTTTATTATTATGTGCAATGTGCTAAACATAGAGAGAGATATGACAGGGTTTGTTTTGTTGTTGTTGTTGTTTATTCGTTTGTTTTGATGAGCTCATAGTTCAGTGGAGAGACAGAGAACAAACTAACACATGTCAAAAAGGACACAAAGAGAGGAATGTATTGGTATTATGAGAGTGCAGCTGCATGAGCAATTCACGGTGGTGGTAAGGGGAGCTCATCAAGAAATGCTCTAAAGAGCAAGCATAATTAAGTCTTGGAAGGAAAAAGGGAGTTCTCCAGACCCACCACCACCACCACCAAAAAGAGTACAAAGAGTAGTTGTGATACTGTGCTGAATGTCTGCTAAATGTTACACAGGCCATTTCTCTTCTAATTGTTATAATAACCCCGTAAGAGAGCCACTACAGTACCCATTTAACACAAGGAACTGAGTGTCAGAGATTGTGAGTCACTTGCCTGAGGTCACCAAACCCGTACACGCTTTAAATTAGAATCCAAATGCAGCCTTTCAGACTGAAACCTGTGCAGAGAAAACAGCATAGCATATACTGCATTGAAGTGCATAGTGAGTTTGGGGAAAGAACAAAGTGCTCAGTGCAACCAGACCACTGGAAAAGCTGGGAACATGAGCTCTTGGTAGTGGTAAAACCAGTTACCACGTCTCAGACAGGGAATTCTAGTACTGTTGGAAGTCAGGAAGCTTCTTATGGCTGCTTCAATAGATTTACTGCTTCAGCAGACTTTTTTTTGTAAGCATACGAGTATTCTTGCTCACCAGATCTTGTTATCAGTAGTAGAGGTTTCCTCACAAGTGGCCCAATGACCACCTGTGCCAGAATCCCAGGGAAATTTGTTAGAAACCCAGATTTTCCAGGTAACATACAAGCCTACGGAATCAGAACGTTTCTATTCTAGGCCCTGAATTTGCCTTTTTAACTATTCCCTAAGTATTTCCATTACATAGAAAAGTTTGAGAGCCCTGGGAATTGTAGATTTACTCAGCACTCTACTTCTCAAGATTCCTAGAGCTGAGCTCTCAAACTTCAGTGTGCATATAAACCACCTGGAATCCTTTTAATAATGGGATTCTGATTCAGTCAGTTGGGGAAATGAGGGAGACCAAGATGCTGCCAGATGCTGCAGACATCACCGGTCCACAGCTTTTGTTTGGAGTCACAGGACTGTAGAATACCCCACCCAGATTGCTTCTCCCTTTTCTGTCATCCCTCATGCTCTTGCCTTTATCCCCAGACTACTTCTCTCCTTGCCCAGGTTTACTGCATTTTAAAACAATCTTCTGTTTATTCTCCATCTAAAAATGTACCTTAGCCGAGAAGTGATGGTCAAATTTTTATTTTCATAAGCTCATTATTGAAAAATAGCACTTTTACAAAAATGTTTCTTGGATGTCTGGAATTTGTCACTGAAATTCTAGGAAGTAGACTAAGAAGTCTGGCTAGTCATATATAAAATAGAGAGACTGGTAATATAAAAGGCATGCAAAACTGACCTTATCTTGTGGTATAATGTATACAGTCAGTCATAGGGTCCTATTAACATTTTCTTCAATACATTCTTTTTAAATACCATAATGAAAGCAACAGGGCTCCTGTTTCTGGAATCATCAAGGACTGACTGAGGACGAATCTCCTTATTTAGACCTTAAGGAACCTGAGCTCTCTGGTCTTCTGTGCAGACTTGCTCTGAAAGCCTCTCCTTGCTGGCACTCCTGCAGGCAAGGAGCTCTGTGAAACCTCCTGCCAAGACTGCAGCTCCCTGGCACCAGGCAATGGCAAAAGCCACTCCAGCTGAAAGGTGTCCTTTGCACTCTGGGTGAGAATGACTGCTTTAGAAAATGGCTTTTTCAGTTCCTAATGCTATTTTTCTATGTGCTATGATATTTTCAAAGCACTAATCCTTAATCCTTATGGAGAAGATCCTTTGCAAAACTCTACTTTGTATTTTTGCAGTGCCTGTTGTAACAGGCTCTCCTAAGTCCTTTTGAATGCGTATCCATTAACTTGGGACCATTCTCGGCTTTGCAGTTCAGATGGTTACTTTTATCTCTGTGGTTAAAACTCTTCAGTTTGTTGTTTTCACTTAAGTCAGATGAATTAAGTAGGTACTTTCATAAAGGGGGTATTTTACTCACTCTCTATAAAATGGACAGGCCTGCATGCTGAACATTCCCTAGAAAAAAACAGTCTTATTTGATCTAGTGCTTTTTGGTGATGGAAAAAGTAATTTGGCCTGAAATCCCACATCTTTGCTCTGAAGTATTAGTTTTAAGACTGCAAAGAAATTACCAATCAAATTACTGACATTGTTAAGAAACATGTTGTTGATGGAAAGACAAATCTATATATTGAAAACTAAAATTAAGATTCTCTTTGGTGCTTAATAAGCCTTTCTAGGTGTAGTCAACCATCCATGGCTCATATGAAAAGCTAAAAAGGATTCTAGGTAAATTTGGAAAAATAGATACAGTTCAAATTTGAGGTCCTCCTACCTCCCTTTTTTTGCTTCCCTTTTTACCCCTCACCCCAGTTTCTCATTTATTTAATGACTTTTCTCAAATACCAACTATGAATCACATACAGTTAGGCTCTAGAGATGTAATTTTAAGTAAATCAGATGTAGTCCCTGCTCTAACAAAACTATCACCCAGTGGAGAATATAAGAGTAAACAATGATATGCTCCATTCTTGATTTAAAGTATTTGCCAACCAATCCTTGGCATGATTTGGTATTTACTGTCACTCAGTAGGTTTGAATTTGCAAGATGGTTCCCTCTTCTTGGGTAGGATCACTTTGCCTGCAATTTGTGTGGTTGCCACTAGGGGATACAATGGCTTCCTGGATTAGGTCATGTATTCTTACTGGCTTTCACCAATCCCTCCAAAGAATATAAACATTAAACTTCTAATTAACCTTGTTAATTGTAAACAACATATAGTTTTCAAACCACATAAAATAAGACTTAAAGAAATGCAAACCCACATAAATAAGTTGGTGCCTTCCATTACATGGCTCTTTGACTCTCGTCACTCACTCCTTGTGTAATTTAATGCTTCTCAGGCCCAGACAAAATTTCTCCCAAACTTGATTTTTAGAATTGGAATATTGTGTTGTATAAAAGGAGAGAAGGTTAGAATTGGAAATATTTATGTTGTACATAGTCATCAGATTGTGTTTTGGAGTTACTGAGTGAAACTATCTTTTGCAACATTCCACTTTGTATTTTTGTAGTGCCTATTCTAATAGGCTCCCCTAACCCTTTTTACTAAAAAAAAAAAAAAAAGGACCTTTTTACCTCTTCCACCTGCTCCCTGGGATTATACATGGGATTAGACATGGGAATCTAAATTTTTAACCATCTCCTTCTTAATTACCTAGGCATGCCCCATTTTCCTCCTCCCATAGTATCTTGGAAACAGAATTTTACCAGCCTTCCTACCTGAAGAATCCTCCTTCAATGTTACCCTCTCTTCCCAATCCTAGTCAGATTCTCTGTGCCTCTGCTAGAGTGAAAGAACAGGGGATTGACACATGAATGCAAGGAAATTATCCAGTGATAATCTCTTTGAATCAGAAAAAAATAAGACTTCTGACAAGCCCTTCAGCTAATTCACTGAGACTTTCTAAATGCCTACTTGTTTAAGGGTTATCTTATATCTAATGGTTTAAGATTGCTCTATGATTTCTGTATTCAAATTTTACTTTATCAGAGGATTATCTTTATTTATTAGAGATGACTTGCACAAAAAGCCACGCATATAATTAAATCATAAGATCACAAAAAAACACAAGGGTAAAAAGAAAGAGAAAACCTAATAATCAAACTTCCCAGAACCACCCCATTGTATCTGGAGGAAATCTCTAGCTTGATTGACCATCTACAACACGGAACAGTATTTACTTGGTGTTGTGTGTGTCACCCTCACCATCTACTGTATTGTGAGTTCTTTGAGAACTAGAGATGTGTCTTAGTCAACCTTCACATTCACAAGGCCTTGGCAACTGCTGGATACAGGGCGGGTTTTCAATAACAGGTGTTGAGCTCTCTCTGAGTTTCTATTCTATTTCTTTTAAGAGCTGTGTTTTATTTTCTTTTTAATATTTCAACATATAATTTAAATATACTAAAATATCAGAACCATTTGAAATCATAGTTTATGTGGTTTTTCTTTTCCATATTATTAGTTTATAAAGAATTAAGATGTGACTCTTCCCAGAATGATTTGTATTTTTATTGTATTTTTAAAGACTCGGTGGAAACAACCCTCCCTTTTCTGTATCCTCAGTCAGAGTTGCTGCCCCCAGAATGTCCTGAAATAACCTATACCCACCAGATAAACTTATCACATAGACATGTAGTAAACATAATCTTTAAGCCACTGTCACTTTGGCCCTCCCATCACTCTTTCCACCATCACCCTTTCCTCTTCTCAGACAGGGACATCACCCCACTACTACTCAGAAAATCATGATATATGAAGATCTGATTTTTAAATCCAAAATATTGCTAATTCCTCTTAGAAGCTGACTGACCACTGTCAAACAGTATTTGTAAATATTAATATTACCACACACAATTTACCTGAGAACCTCATAACCTCATCAACCTTTTCTAAGAGATTTTAGTTTATCAGGATAAAATTGCATGCCTTTCATTATTCAGTTCAGCTTTTGAAAATGTAAAAAATATCAAGCTAAAAGCTCATTATAGTTATTATATCTTACATTTATTGTTTACTAATTCAAATATCACTGATAACATCTGTATTTTGCCAAGCATGTTATAAAATGTCACAATTCCTAATCCCTGATGATCTCTTTAAACTATAACATCTTAAAATATTTCTGCCCTCCAAATTTTAACAAAAATATTTTTTATTAAAAAACTATTGATTTTGTGTCTGTTTTTGATAGAAGATTTCCATGACATAAATCTTTGTTTGCTTTATTCATTGACATCCTTGTAAGCACCTAGACCAATGTCTGGCACAAAATAGGTACTAATTAAATATTTACTGAATAAATAGCAATATTCTTTTTGTTCCTGTCCCCCATTATTTCCCTATCTTCACTGTTGCAAAAAACAAACAAACAGCAGCCTATCACTAGGACTCTCACAACAAATTTAGTTTCTCAAGGAGATCTTTTTTATTTTTATAAAATAATATAACTAAATACAGAAAATTATTGGGTGCCAGTGAAAGCACGTAAGCAGCCAAAGAGTTGCATTTTGAGCTTCATCATGTTATTGTGATCCTGAATGAAGAACCAGGAAGGAGAGCATGTAGAAACCTCAAGATAATGTTTCTACTACCCACAGCCTTGTCTGTAGCAACTAAATGAGAAAAGAATTTGGAAAAGTTTTAAAATGGAGGCATAATGATAATTGAGTGATTGGAAATTAAAGCCAATAAAGGAACATGGTCAATTCAGTCAGAGAAAAGACAAGAAAACTGAAGAAAATAAATGATCATAAATGAGGCTGTTGGGAAAGAGGTTTGAGGGTCCCCAGAAACCTAGCTGATATTGCAAGGGGGGGGGAGTGATGATGGGAGAGGATAAGCAGCTGGGAACTCATGTGTTGAATAGCACAACAGACAGAAGATGTGGTGAACTCAATTTCATGTAGCAGACAAAATCTGTAATCAAGCCGGCAATGGTTTCATGGCTCTGAATAAGCCTGTAATAATCATGAGTAGCTTATACTTATTAAGCACTTTCTACTAATAGGTATTTTACATATACTGTCTCATTTAATTCTTATAATCTGTAAGGCAGATACTATTATTTCTCTGATTTACAGATGAAAAAACTAAGGTATGAAAGATGAAGAAAATAAGATGATGAAATAAACCAAGGAGTGGTTAGGTCACTTGCCCAAACTCAAGGTGGCTAAGCCAAATTCCAACCCAGGCAATTTAATTCTAGAGATCCACTGTTGGTCACACAGGAGCTGTGGGATCAGTTACAAAGGAGTTCAGAGAGCAGACCACAGGAGAGAAGAGACAAGAGCCAGGCAATAAGGCAGGGAGCTGGGGTAGTGGACTAGGACTAACTGGAAAGTTAGGCATGTTAGGGGAAGGAGAGGCTCCAACGGGAGGTCACACAACACTCAGATCTGGCACACCAGATGCACCTGTGTGTGGTAGGACTCATGCCAGGCCCAGGAGAATAAAGGCTAAGGCCATTGATCTACATTCAGTCCTAGGAAGAACTGTGGGGGCGAAGAGCTGGGAAAATGGGTTGACCAGAAACTACTACCCCTCAAATAGCCCCCCAGCCATGTCTCAGAAACTGAAAGTGACATAAGAAGTGTGTCCCACCTCGAAATCCCAACAAACACCTGAGTGTCACCCATGAAGTTTGTAGCAGGCACAGGTAATTCAATAAGGGCTAATAATAGAATCAAATGCAGAGCCTTGTATAATGTTAATTTTTAGATAGGTGAGAAAACTGTTAAAGTTCAAAGAGCTTCCCCATTTATTCAGGATAAATCATTTTTTACTTGGATCAAATGCTCCTAGAATCATCTACAGAGCTTCTTAAAAATTTTTTCTAAAACCTAATTCAAACATGTGAGATCAGACTATCAGACTGGAGGGCACAGGAAATTGGTTTGTTTGTTTGTTTTTTAAAGTGTCCTGCATAATTTTGGTGATCTGTGTGACTTATTTGTATGAATACAAGCAAAAGACTGCCAACAAGAGTTCATTGTAGGAATATTCCCCAAGGGCAAAATCCTTTTGCCAGCTCTGATGGGGGGTCGATACCACTGCCCTGCTAAGAACTAGTGTTGAGCTCTCACTTCATTTCATTTAATCTGCTGAACACAACCAAGAACAGCCCTTCACTCAGATAGTAGAGGCCCTTTTGAGTCTGATACTTCTGAACAGATGGTAATGAAGTAAGATCTTAATCCAGGGCCTTTAAAAAAACAGGATTTGAGAATGACAAGGTCAACCATGGATAAGTAGGAAACAGATTACTAGGTGGTTAAATGACATGAAGCAACACTCCAGTATTGCACAGAGGCAGGTGTGAGTAGTTGACTGAGAATGCCTCTTTCCTAAAGTTATGACAGTTGTTCAGTGGGAATGATTACATCGATGGCTTGGTTCTGGTCCCATGACCTTGGTCTTGTTCTATCACCTTCCTTTGTCCTCTTCTGGATGGAGGGCTCACTGTAAATTCTGGGACTGGTTTCTCTAAATAAGAATAATAGTTAATTTTTAGCAAATGCTTAGAACTATTGGGCTTTGTCCTAAATTGTTTATAAGCTATTTCATTTAATGAGCAACTTTTGGTCTCTAGGATGACTTGAGCAGCAAAGAGGTCTCTGATGACTTATACTAAGGATCCACAGTTTCTTACTCTAATATTGCAGTAGATGCAGGTTTCTTACCTAGTAAATGGCAAGAAGCTAGTTCCACCTCCATTTATAGCAGCTTCGGAGGCAGTTTACTTAAATTACAACCTTGGGAACTGAGATCAGGTAGAGGACGACTTTACCTATAATGAGGTCTTTTATTGTGAGGTTAAGTCTTTCATTGTGACCTAATTGTCATATAATTCAGTCTGGTGTCTTCTTCCATATGAATAGATAATGTTTACATAATCAATTCAACTGGCTGTGTATTGGGCCAAAACAAACAGAAAGATGCCTATAGAGTTAACCAATCTTGTCATCATCTGCTTTTTTGTGTTATTTAAAAAGTTTAAATTGCTAAATACTAAAATTAATAATAAAAAAAGTTGCACTCTCTTAAGGGGTTTAATAAAATCTGGTGCCTTTTCTGAGGGTATATTTAACGGATCTGTGTCAAGAAGATAGGAGCAAGGTAGAGAGAACAAGTTGGCCTTTCAGGGTCTCTTGAGTCAAGGAATGCAATGATGATATCACATGCAGAAGAAATGCCAGCCAATTTTTGCTTTGTGCCTAGCGTATATTTTTGGAATTAAAAAAAGGAAAATGCTGATGATTTATCACAGGTTCAAGCAGAGAACATGCCACCTTTCACAGAACTCTTTATTTTCGAGTGCTGAGGCCAAAAGGCAAGGTGGTCAAGAAAGTTCAATGGGGAAAAAGGAAGAAATGAGTAAAATCTTAGCAAACTACATGAAATATTTTTGCAAACTAGCATTTCTTTCAATCTCATGGTAACATTTTTCTCAAAATGCTGCTGCCTTGTAAAAAAAAAGACTGACACAAGATACAGCCTTAACCAAAACAGACACATCACCTTGGCTTTAAGCCAAAGTCCCAAAAAAGAGGTAGAAGTTGCCATTCCAGGCAGCTAAATATAGTGACAGATATGGAACATCTTTTTTTTTTTCTCCAAATCAAGCAGAACCTTGTAAGAAGCAAAACAAGAATTTGAATTTGCTGGATAATTTAAACAGCTGTAAGGATGACTTTTGCAACATAATTAGTTCATAGGAGCTAATAGCAAATAGAATGAAATACACAACTCTTGAACTGCTTGGTGTAATAGGCAAGTCCAAACAATCCATAAAGAATCACTGTCCACAACTCAAAACAAAACATGTAAACACATGGTCAGGTCTCTGAGCCTGACTTCTTGCCCATGATCTGCACAATAGAGTGAGAAAACTTCAGATCCAGGATTAAAGTCAGATGGCCAACTCAACTCATTTTACCTCTCTCAGCCTTTCTCAGTATCATTATCTGTAAAATAAAAATGATCATTACACCTACCTCACAAGATTAATGTGCATATTAAATAATAATAATAATTAATAATGCATTTTGATAACATAAATGTTTGCTGGAATTAGGAAGACTTGCAGCATAGTCTTCTTCTGGCATATCTTCTTTTCAGTCTCCCTCAGGATGAAGAAAATATGGCAGTGATAGAATGGGATGTCTTTTGGACCAGAAAAAATTTCTCTCTTTGTAAAAGGTCTGCAGGCTTCTATGCACTAGAAACTTTTTAAATTTCATCAGTCTCCTAGGGAGTATTACCAACTGGTTTCCCTAGTTACATATGTGAATTAATCCACTTCTAATACTGCTCCCCCAATACAAAAACCTTAGGGAACTCACTGGGCATACTGGGTGGATCACTACATTATTAGTCAGAGAACAAACATTCCAGGTAAGTAATTTTGTTTTCTCCCATAGATTAAATATATTCCCACCTGCAGAGACAAATAGGCTCCAGGGATCTTTCTCTATATATTTAACAATGAGATAACTAGGTGACAAGGTCAACAATAATCAGAAGGCCGGTGCAATGAACCAAGCAACGTTTTTACAAATATTGTTCTTCCTTAAGGGAAACAAGACACACCTTTAATACAACAGCTCTGTAACTTGACACAAGAAGAAAAGAGATGTGGGGAGAGAAAGATTGCCAACCTGGAAGAGGTTCTATTAGAGCATTCAGCTCAAACCTTAATCTTGGCAGGAAATGAAGTTCAGGGACACATACAAAGTTCTTGGAGCTTGGTCAGCCAGGTTAATATCCTTAGATCCAACTTTGAACAATTTCTTCTCTCCATCTACCAAATCTGAATAGTTACCCCAGTGATTATACCTTTGAAATGTCTTTATATTTTTCTCCTTCTTTTCCATCTCTGCTTGTCTCTGTAATCTTACCATCTCTTGCCCAGATATTTGAGTGCCTCAAAACTAGTCATCTAGTCGCTCCAAATCCAAGTGCCCAAGTGACAGTCTCCAACAGGTCTCCAGAAAGTCACAATTTTAGCTCAAAAGGCAAGGTGAGCTCCCTGTGGTCTACAAGTCTGATCTCTTTTACCCCACTTTCAAAGTCCTTCATAATCTTCGTCCACCCTACTAACATGTCCTTATTTTCCAGTCAGACTGGTTTTCAAACCTATCCCCCATAAACACATAAGACATGCACCCACACTGCTCCATTGTCCCTTCCACTATTTCACACAACTGGCTTGTCTCTTGTGTGGAAGCCCTGCTTCTCCATCTGCATAGCCAAACCCATCCTACTCATTCTTCAGAGCCTAGATTTAGTCCCACCTCCTCCTCTTCTCTCACTCCGGCACTCCTTAACAAACATTTCTCTGTACCATATCATCTATCACTTCACAAAATATCAGTATACTGTTCGCCACTCATTTTGTGTGTACTAGACTCATCTCTATAACAGGATAATAAATAGGTCACAAAATGCTTGTCCTCATGCCAGATGTGATCCCAAACACATTTCATTTGATTCTTCACTTTTGTTTTCATTTAATAATCTGGCACACCCTCATCACTGCCTGCAGAACTTCCTCAATGAAATCAATCTTCTGCCATAAATTCTCAAATTATTTACACGAAGAATAACAGTATCAGGATATACGAGGGCTCTCCAGAAAAAATTCAGGCATAAACGCCTCTATTTTTCATATTACATGGCTGGTTACTTTCTGGACATCTCTCATACATCAGTAAAACTTCTAAATCTTGAGTGTAGAAGAAAAGGCATTGGTTAAATTAGAAAAATCACTGAACAGTGATTTAGGAGATCTGGCTTCTAGGCACCACCCTACCACTCATTGGCTCTGTGATCCTGGTTAAGCCATGCAATATCTCTGCAAAATGAAGAATTGGACTGGGTTATCTCTATAATCTTTTCCAGCTCTTTCTTTCTGTGATTCTAAAGGTGCCAATGAGGCATCAGAGCCTCATTTGGTTATGTCTGAAAAGCAGAAGTGAAGAGATTTCCATCCAAGAGATAGAAAAGCTCCAGAGTGTTACCTTTATAATCAATATTAATATTTGGGGGCAAAAGTTGGTATCGAATTATTCCCATTTATTAGGTAACATGTTATAGTAATCTTCTAGGTCAAATACATAAGAGGAAACTAGATGTAATAGTTTTCACTTTCTGAAAGTCATCATTATATTTTGAACTTACTCAGCAATGGCCTATCTTGAATTTAGATTACATAAAGCTATATCATGAAGCTACATGAAAATTTAAAAGAGGCCCCACTCAAGTTAGGCAGGAAAAAGTCCAAGGATACGTGCTGAATGTCACAGTGGAGACCCATGAAAATTTTGTATATAAAATCCTGAAAAGCAAATATTCTCCCACTTTCTATCCAAATATATATTTTAAGTAACAAGAAATACTAACCAGATAAGCTATAAATCTCTGAGATCTTTTTTTTCTTTTTCTTTTTGATTGGTCTTAAGAATGGTTTCTTAAGACAAAAAATAAAAACAGAAAAGTTATAAGGTGGCACATCTTCATTTTATAAAGATAATTTACAAAATAATACATAGAAGCAGGAGAGTTTTCTAAGGGGAGAGGAGTAGTCAAAAAGAAAATGATGTTCAAAAGAGGTCTTCAAAGGATGTCAAATAGGAATAGTAAATGTGTCACAAGTTAGTAACACTGTGATTCTGCTTTGGGGATCTCATTTATTCATTTACCTATCAAGTGCTTAGGTTAGGTGCTGGGCACTTGGGATTCAATTAAGGGAAAGACACAGTGTATGTCATGCAAGAACTCACTATCAAGTGAAAAGACAGCCAGGTCCAAGCTAGCACTGCCCCTGACTGAGGGCTCTGTGTCAGGCAATATGTTAAGTACACACCCCAGGAGGCAGGAACCATTATATTCCCTCTATCACGGACAAGAAAAACTAGGACTTTGGGAGATTCCGGAACTTACCCAAGTGCTATGATCTAAGTGCTTGTGTCCCTTCTGAATTCACATGGTGATACTCTAATATGATGGTATTAGGAGGTAGGATCTGCGATTAGGTCATGAGGATGGAGCCTGAGGAATTAGACTCTTAAAAAAGAGATCCCAGAGAAACTCCTCCCCACTTCCTCTGCCATGTGAGGTTACAAGCAAAAAGGCACCGTTTATCAGGAAGTGGGCTCTTATCTGACACTAAATCTTGGATCTCTCAGCCTCTAGAACTGTGAGAAATAAATTTCTTTTGTTTAAGCCACCCAGTCTATGGTATTCTGTTATAGCAGCTTGAATAAACTAAGACACCAGGGCTACCCAGCTACAAAGGAACAAGGCTGGCCTTCAAACCCATCTCTGCCTGTCTCCATAGCCAGGCCCCTTCACTACACTGCAAACTGGACAATACAACCCTATACTAGAAACAGATGCAGACAGTACAACGTGGCAAGTGGTAAAGGGGACAGTGCTGGGCCAAGCACTGTGTCCTCTGTTATTAACAGACACATCCCTCCCCACCAAAATGTGCCTGTAAACCTGCACACAAGAACACATTCCAAAGCTGGGAAGAGTGGATGGGTAATGGGCCTGTCACCAGGGATCAAAACACCTTCTCTGGGGGTTCAAGGTCATGGCCTCTGGCTTCAGCAGCGTCTGAGGTTGGTATGTGTAAAAGTACCCAGGATGTCATATACTGCCACTAGACCAGAGGTCCAAAGCAAAATATTTCAGTTGCTTCAGATTCCCTGCTGACCTTCAAAAAGAGACATGCATACACACACACATAGTCTATTGCCACAGCAATTCCCCCAGAGAGTAGTTCATTTAGAAAGTGCCTTCTTCTTCCCATCAAAACAGAAATAATATTTTATGCATGTTTGAAAACTAAAAATAAAAAGCATGAAAAAAACAAAACAAAAGAAAACAAACAAAAACCCCCAAAAAACTTCTTGAAAGTAAAGGCCTCAGGCAACTGGGAGAAAAAAAGACTCTGGGTAGTTCTGTGGCTGTCTGGTCCTCCTGGGCTAAGCAGCTACCAAACTAAGAGGACCCCAGAGGGCCCTACGGGTCACAGGCACAAAGATCCATTAAGCTTGGGGGGCCTGGGGAGGGCATGGCAAGCTCGGAGGGACTGTGGCCCCACCTGCTCTAATGCCAGCCTGGGGCCCTCATCAGAGACCTGTTTTGAATCGTAACACCAGTGAAGATGTTTTGTTTATTTGCTTTAAGGTATCTTCTTGTCTTTTTTGTTTGTTTGTTTTAACTTAGTAAGGCACAAATGTTTCAGTGGCCTATGAGGAGAAGACTTGCCTTCAAAGAAGGGCAAAGGAAAAAAATTGGGGCTGCTGTGAGGCGCTAGAAACATCTATCCCACCAGCATGACCTCCAGAAGTCTCAAAAAGGGGAGGGAATCCATCACCTTTTATCAAAGCCCCATTAAGCACTGTGTCCTAGGCATTATGCGAGGAACCCTGTCTAATTTCAGCCTCGTAATAAGTTTTGAGATAGTAATCTCTTTTACAGGAGGAAAAAAGGTGAGACTCTGGACAACACTAAGTAATTTGCTGAGTATCACACAACTAGTCAGCAGGAGCCAGAGCCAAAGGTCTATCAGACCCCAAGGCCCAGGAAGAAAATCCTTTCTGTGAAAAGCAAGCACCAAGAAAAGATCCTAAACAGAAGATGAAACAGTAACATCTTTACTTACTGTTTGTTTAATTACCTACTTACTTGAATAGGAATTATATACACAAGAAAAACATTTTATAAAGGGCATACAATGAAAAGTAGGAATCCTTCTACCCCTCTCTCTCAGCTCTCCAGTCCCCTTCATCAGAGGCCATTACTGATAATAGATGTCAAGATAGGTGACACACACAAACATACACATGTGTACACTTACAGCCCTTCATTCACATAAATCACAGCACTGTTTACCCTTCTAGATACCTACTACAGCTAGGCAATTTTCCATATTGGTACATACAGACTTGCCTCATTCTTTTAACAATTAATAAAAGATTTTATTGTATGGATGTACAATCATTTATTTAACTAGTCTCCTATTAAATGGTCATTTATATTATTTCCAATCTTTCATTATTGTAAACAATGGTAAATAAACATCCTTATACATACTTTCTTGAATACATATGCTAGTATACTTTGGAAATACATGCTTGGAGGTAAAATTCCTCCATCGACAGCATGTACATTTTAAATCTTCTAAGACAGAACCAAACTTCCTCCAAAAAGTGTGCACAAACATACAGTCCTTAACATGTATGCTCATGCTTGCTTCCCCCACTGTCTCCAAACAGTGCTCCATTCTTATGGAAAAGAAAAGCACCACATGTTCACCTGCTTCTTTAAAAGTCACAAACTTCCTCAGAGTGAATAGGGGACACTACATAGTCAGGCCTGGGCACTAGATTCCTGGAGTAAAGGAAGATTTTTGGATCTCCTTGCACCACAGAAGATGTTGATTAAAAGCATCTGGTCCTCAATTAGATGATGTTCACAAAGTAGGAAAATGTAATAAATCCCTGAAAACAAGCAGTTGGCTGTGACTAATCGGCTCAATTCACCAGGGAGCTGTGAGAGCCACAAGAGTCACCCTGGGTATCCCAGTAACCCCACCAGCCTGCTGCACAACAAGGCCAGGGCTGGCTGGGAGCCAGGAAGGGGACGTCTGGCACAAGCAGGGGCTTTCAGATCTACTGTCCGCCCCTGCTTGCTGGGGAAAGAGAGCACAGGGAACGAGCTGAAACATGACACTAAAAGGAGACTGCCAAGTATTGAACAGCATTTCCTAACTGTACTGAACTGAGGGGGGAATAGATATGGCAGAAACAAAACACATTATATTTTCCAATATAAAAACTTTCTAGAGTGAATAAACCCATAATGGACTTGCAACCTTAATATCTCTATCTGGTGGTGCAGTCCAGTCAAAACTGTAGGATACGAGCAGCAATCCTGGGCTTCCAAGGGTGAGAGAAGGTGAAGCACACTCTTCCTCTTTGTCAGAGCCTTGCTGACTTGAATCTGCTAGAAGTCCGGGTTTGACATCCTTTTCGGCTGCATTACAAAATGTTCCTCTTCCATTTAGCAAATCACCTCACAAGGTGTTGATTGTCAACACCTGGCAAAAGAGCGTGCAGGCACCATGAGCCTCAGGGGACAGAGAAGGGCAGTGGTTTAGTGGGCACTGATGATGAATTGACATGAGAAGGATTTTATCTCTAAAGCGGGTGATGCAGTGCCAGTAGTGCTCATATTAATGACCATTTGTAGCTTGGCTTGATTTTTGAGCTTATGCACAGGTAACACATGACTAAAAGAACAACTGAGTATGTATTGCTGACACCTCCTGCCAAAGGTTTTTAAACCAGGTGGTTGGTTGCCCTATACAGCTGAATATTTTAGCCATTTAAGAAAGGAGCCCCCTCCCCCCAGCAAGCAACAGAATGCCTTCTAATTATTACTTGTGCTTTTTTCCAATTAGCAACCAACAGCATATTGTCAGGGAAGCATTGTTGGGAGTTGTATGCTTCTGTGCAGATGTATTCAGATACTTAAATGTAGGTCTCAAAGCTTGATACATATTATTATAAAAATTACAGGGCTGAAAAAATGATTTCAGATGAACTTGCCTCGATCCATCTGATCTAAAGCAGCCTCTGGGTCAGTTTCACTGGCAGCTGAAGGCAGTTGGATAGAATTTTCTGTTGCCTTTCCTGCATCCTGTCAGCAATATACACAAGTTAACCTGATTTGCCATTGTTAGCTCTATTCCTCTGAAATCTCTCCAAATCAGTCACTAATTCACTTTTAAGTACCATCCATCACCACTCAGATGAGCTCTGCCCTATTCTCATTGATTAAGTTTGGTTGATTGATTGATTGATTCCCTTATATTAGTCCATCATCTGGACAGAGAAAAGTAATTTGGAACACTCATCTTCAAATTGCATTCCAGGGGTCATTTAGCTCAATGTGCGTTTCTATGATTATCTCTCTTCCTCAATTCCACTGAGTCTTTTCTCTATTATGTACTTCTGGTATAAAGAAAGTTTTCATAAGCAAGAATTTATGAGAATCTATGAAAAACAGAAAAATGAAAAAAATTTAGAATAAAAAAATGAAGTAATTAAACTGAAGTTCAAATTTTACATAAGACTAGTCTTCCAAGTTTTAGGTGGAATATCTTAAAAATGTATGTACACACTTAGCTTTTCTATGTTATATAGTTTAAGTTGACTCTGGGAAAACATGAATGAAACCTCCAATGATAAAACAATCCAATACATAAACTGAATCTATCAAAATGTTATGCTTAAGAAATTCTCCTGTCAACACTTAGGGAATACCATCTATTACAGTAGTTATATGAAAGCTCATCATATAACTGTTGAGCAAGGTGTTCTGAGTTGCTACATATGAGAAATCCATAGGTAACCTGGAATCTATCCTTGCCCACCATAGCCTTTAGAGGTGCTATTTTTGCCTGCATACCTTTTAAATTAAATTTTGTATCAGAGGTTTTAATCAAAACAGATACAGGATTGTTTACTAAAATAAAAGGTGGACCTCAACCAAATATATTTACATTAATATCTTACAGATTATATGGTTTTGTTTGATTTTTAATATTTTAAGTAATGGTAACATGAGGCAAATTGATCAGTGACTTGAAGGGATTTCAGACAGGTAGGACTAACCAACTCATGTAGAAATTTCCTCAATTAATCCATCAGGGTCATCTTAATATTTTACCTAGGCTCACACAGGCAGGTAGGAGTAGAGCCAGGACAAAATTCTAATCTTCTAACTCCTAGTTTATCTGCAGCAAACTAATGGGGCCAAAAGAACCATTGTATAGGACTCTAGACAGTTTTCAAGAACTCAAATTAGATAATTAATGCAATTTTTAAAATAGACCTTATTTTTTAGAGCTTATTCATTCACTCATTTATTTCCTCTTTGCTTTCCTACCTTTGTCTAAAAAGTTATCTGAAGTCATCTATAGAGATACATGACATGCAGCAAGGTAAAGCATGCATATCAACACAAAAGAAAAACATTTTCCAACATTTCAGAAGTATTCATTTGCTACAGAAAAATACATCCCCATTATAAGAAATTCTGACACTATTTTTAATAATTGAGAATAATCTGCTAATTGGTGGGGATTTATCAATTTTGTGATGAGATTCTTTTTATCTACCTTACTTTTGAGTTCTTTGTTACCACTATATTCCTGATGATCATTTTACAGTTTCTAGAGAAGAATGAAACCCAGGCTCATTGCTAACTCAAAGGCATGCTAAAAATGAGTTCTAGCCAAGATATGAATGTTAAATGTGAAAGTAGCCCCTCTACCAAGAAGTCAGTAGCTGACCCAAGACCTCTGCCTGATCCAGGGGAGGCTTTGACCTTCAAGCTGCCCAGACAATCAGTGACAGCTACTTGAGGGGTTTCCAAAGTCCTTGGGGGAACTGGCACATTTCACATCTTGTTAAGTTCATGAAAATACAATTATTAGGAACAGAACTTTGTTTATAAATTGTAATATAGGAATGCAACAGTTTATTTGTTCCTCAGTTTTTGACTTTCAAGATATTATTTACCAGCTCACTTCTTAGCCTTAGAAGACCAAAGAACAGTATTTATGTTGCCAACAGATGAAACGAGTGCCCCTGACAACAATGTGAAAATGTTTATAATTTGGGGTCATGATTTGTTTTCATACTAAATGCCTCAATTTAAAATTACAAGTGCTCATTCATTTTTCAAGACCTAATTCAAATATTACTTCCACTGAACCCTCTAGGCAAATTTAGCTGTGCTTTTTGTTTGTTTCTCCACTGCACTATTCTTTACACTACATGGTAATCATATAATTTATTTGTTTATATGTCTGTCATGCTTCCCTGAATATAAATTTCTGAAAGTCAGAAGACAGGGCTTATTTGTTCTTTATTGATAGATAGGAGACACCCAATAAGCATCAAAACTATTGTTATTTTGATAAAAATCAATAGTGGTTTGAGCTATTTTCTTTAAATCAGACTGTGGTAGGAACAGGAGGCAATTCCCTCAGAGATGAGGATTCCTACTGGTGTAAGTTCAGGCTTTAGAACCTAGCTTCAGGGCCAGATGAGAAGCAACTGAATGGGGAGAAAGATTAAAATCAGTTTTCAGGGTTTCCTTAATTCCTTATGTCTTCTCTCTTCTTCACTGGTTGCTTGAAGCAACATAGAGTAGTGAGGTGAACTTTAGTTGTTTTCAACTCTTTCTTCTTTCCTTCTGATTTTGCTTCAAAGGGACTTACCCATCAGATACAGCTCCTGAACCCAAGCTAGGCTGATCAGCTTCCTCTCCCTGGACTCTGAACTAGGGACAAGAGGCTGACTGGCCCTGAGGTGATCATCCAGCAGTCTCTGTTTTCCAGGCCCCTAGTGGTCTGTCTTCCTGATTTTTCTAAGCCTCTTGCCTTGTCTTTCCTCTTGGTTGTTTGAGCTTCCTGACTTCCAATAAATTACATCTACAATTCAATTAGGCAGAAGTGATTTATGTGCTAGCAACCAACAAATGGTAACTAATACAAACAGTGAACTGAAGATAAAAGTTCCATCTTTGGATTTATACAAAACTCTAGCAAGAGGAAATAACTCTAGATTAATCTCCAATCTATTTCCAGGCTCAGTTTGCCTCTTTAACAAATTGACCCACTGTCCCAGTGAGTAATCTGAGAAGTCCCTATCCCTCTCTGAATATTCATCCTGTTCCTAAAGTAACCCAGTTTTCCCATTCACTCACTCCCCAGGCCAGCCCCAACATACCTTGGCTAGTAAAGCAACCCAGTGGGCTTAAAGACCCCTACAGGATTCATCCCTAACTTTCCTGTTGTTTGCTTAACCACCCACTCATTCTGCCACAAAAACATCGGCACTTTCTCATTATTATGAGATTTCCAAGTCAGCCATCTGTCATTAGCCTACTCCCAGTTGGCTGTTGTACCGCCAGTTCACCAGCAATCACCAATAGGAAGCCTAATTATACTACTTCTTATTTAATGCTTTTATAGTTCTTACTTTGCACCAGGCAATATTTGAAATGCTGTACACATTTTAACTCATTTAATCCTTATAAAACCCTGAGATAAGAACAAATGAGGAAAATGAGGCATAAAGAGCTTTAGTAGCTTGCTCAAAGTCTCAAAGCCCATAAAGAGCAGAATCAAATGCAGGCCGTCTGGCTCCAAGGCTGTACCCGGAACAACCAAGCCATGGTTTTGTGATGATGGGTTTATCACACAGCCAATTAAAGGGGAGAGCTAATCATATTTTAATCTGCAGCAGCTGACAGGGTACATTGACATGGAAATAAGATTAGTCCACACATGTCAAAAACCTAAAAACATCAAGTCAATTTGGAGTACTCTCCAGGCCTTCTCTTTCTTCAACACCATGGAAACAAGCCAAAACATTCAACAGTGGTGTTCATTCACATGGAGAAGATTCTACTGCCTTGGGTAGAAGAAGGTGCCTTTCTTCTTTAATTGGCCTGAAACAGACATGTTAATTTTCTGGAAAGTTTGAAATGTAAATCTAGTGCTAAACTTTAACTCCTGCTGTAGCCCAGTGATTCAGAACCTCTGAGAGAGGGAGGGGGAATGTGGCTACATTTGTTCAGTGCTGTGTCCCATGGCTGATTTTCTAACTTCTCTTTAGTTCATGAAAACGGGTCAAAGAAAAAACCTGTCCACGGATGTGGATGGTACACTGAGATCATGCGGTCAAATCCCTCCTGAACACAAGGCCCCTCCTCTCCCCAGAAGGACTGTTAAACCATTCATAAACCATGTTTAAGGTGATTTTAATTTTCTTGGTATTTCAAATTGCAATTAAAATTTATTGCAGTCATGATAGTCTTATTAGATTATATGTGTCTTTTTACTTTCCTTGAATCTGTACAAGTTTTCTGTTAGAGTATCTAAAGCAAGAATTGGCATATTGAGTAGTTCCATTTACTTGTGACAGTCTAACTCTAATAACTTCTTTTCCCACCTATCACTACAATCCAAATAGCTTTTGTTCCATGAACACTAAACATCCTGTGCTACGCAGGACACTTGTGATATATTGACATCTACACCAAGTATTGATATCAATTTTCTAATTTTCTTAAATCAAGGTGAAATATAACTGAAGATTAATAGTATGTATCTGTAGGAAGTAAAATTATTAGCAAATTTTAACTTCTTATATCTATTTTATACATTGTCTACAAAGAACACTTATTTCTCTTAATAAACAAACATGGCAGTATCTGTAAGAATATTAAGCTTATCTGTGCCTTTGTTATATTTCTGATACCGTGGTCACACCGTACTAGGTACTTTTTCTAGTTTGTATTTACAATAAAAGTACAATGAGCAGAACACTCTGCTCTTTATTTTGAAAGTAGGAAAGCAAGAATTATGTACAAATTTATTAAAATAAGTGAAAAACTGATTTTGATTCTTATTCCATAGTTACACGCAGATGGTAAGACAAAAGATTCATTTTTACCTAGGAAAGCTGTCTGGTGTCAGAGGAACTAGAGTGTGAATGACAGATCTGCTTCTCACTGCTCATGAATGGGTTATATTATTAGTTTCCTGTGCCTTAGTGTTCTCAACTGCACAATGGAGATAATAATGCCTAGTGCACAGGACTGGGAAAGCACCTACGATAGGCTGTGGCACAGATCAGTCATCCAATAAATGCCCATTTACTTTTCCGAAAGCTTATTTTAGGGCTCCTCTGTGTCAACACTTGCAAGGTACAGGAACAAATAAAATAGAAATTAAAGACCTAGGGACTTTGCTCAAAGAGCTTGTGACCCAGAGAAGTAGACAAGGAATCAAACATTTACAAGTATTGGAGGTGCTAGGAATCTTTATTTAACTTTTTAGAAATTCTAACAAACTTCAGTTCTACCATGGAGTTCCTATTTTTCCAGGTTGTGGAAACTTAAGCTCAGTCGATTTGGGATTTATCCTTTTCTCTGGGGCAGTCTGGGAGTTGCTGAGATATCCTCCATCTTGTCTTCAGTAGTTGGTCTAGGCAGGTCACTGCTGATTTTGGTTCCTGTTCCCGATCAAAAATACCTTGGGGGCCAACTCTCTTTAACTCCCTTGCCCCTTTCATAAGGTACATGGGCTCATTCTGTGCCTCTGACATCACAGTGGGACCCAGGAAACTCAGTAGGATGATCCTCAGCTCTGTCTCACTTCTATGCTCATCTTCGAGTAAAGGGATACTATCTTCTGCTCCCATGCCCTACCAGGCTTTATGGAACCACTGAAATCTCCCTCCGGCCTACCCACCTGGGTGTCCTATGCAGCCATTTCTACTCGGGGCTCTTCTCACCTCCTAGGGCTCTATCCTAAAAAGGAAATCTAGGTTCTCTCTGTGTTCATATTTCATACCCCTCTCAGAAGTTTCTGCCACTCTCCCTATCCTGTGCTGAGATCAAGGAAAGGAACAGGCCAAGAGCCTCACTCTGTCAGGGATTCAGTTTGTCTACTCACCCCTTGCCTACACTTGTCTGAAACACTTTATCTCTTCTGGATCATGGAAGATTTACTCATTTACCCTGTCTTCTGCCAGTGATTGTTTGATTATGCGTATGTATCTTTTCATTTCATGAAGGGCCCAGAATTTTGAAATCTAAAATCCAACACTGTATAATCTCTTTCTTGATGCATCAAAAATGCCATACTAAAGACAAATCTGAGGTGACAAAACCTATCAGCTAGTATTTGAAAACTCATATACCATCACACAATGAAGGGTCTAAGACAGCTCAAAGAGAGAAAGTGCCTAACTGAGCTGGGACACTCAGGGCAGACTTCACAGTGAAAGTCCAGCCAAAGCTAAATCTCTGAGGATGAGTCAAAGCTCAGTTACAGCCAGACTAAGGGGAGGTCATTCCATGCAGAAAAAAAAACATGTGCAAAGTGACACTGTTACACGAGTCAGAATTTAAATTTATCTCCACTATCTAAGCCATATAAATCACATCTCATTTTGAGAATAAAGAAAGCACAGACATAATTGTTTGAGGTCAAAGTTACTTTAGGGATCATCTAATCTAATCTCTGCCTATAACAGACAAGAATATTTAGGTACTTTTCTACTTATAGCAGGAACTCCTACTCTCAATTTACCCTCCTTTGAGCCCAAATTATGTATCAATTATGTCAATATTTATAACAAGCTTAGCAATGAGTTCTTCTTTATCAAGGTTGAAAAAAGAAAGTTACTCTCCAATAATATCATTGATGTTTCTAAAAGAGAAGTTCCTGGCTTTTAAGAAATTATTCTAATATGATAATTTATGGAGAACAAATCCCACCTTTCTCTTCATGCCTTTATTCAGCCTACAAATATATTACAAATATACTTGCACAAATGCACAAATATATATATACAAGGCTTTTCATTGCAGTGGGGTTTGTTTTTTAAAAGACTAGAAATAACCTAAATACTATTAATAGGGGACTAATTTGTAAACTACAGCATATCCTCATCATACAGCCAGTATAAAGAATAGGATAGCCCTTAAAGGAAAAAAAAAAAAAAAAGAATAGGATAAAGCTATATGTGCCTAAATGGACCAATCGCCAAGAAACAAAACATAGTTAAAAGTAAATAATAACAAAAGTAAATAATAACAAATATGGTATTTTCTACTTGGTTTTTTTAAAGGTGGTTATATAAATAATATATAATTTGCTTATATAGAGAATGTTTCTATAGAGCACTAGCAAGAAATTAGTAGTGTTTGCCACTGAGAAGAAGAGAGCCAAAAGAACTGGAAATGTGGAATGGGAAGATAATTATTTTTCATTGCATACTTTTTGGTAATGTTTGCTTTTTTTTTTTTTTTTTTTTTTTTTTTTTTTTTTTTTTTTTTTTTTTTTTTTTTTTTTTTTTTTTTTTTTTTTTCAGATCAGAATCGCCTCGAAATCAGCAGCACGGGACAAGCCCGGCCTCGATGTTTGCATTTTTTACCATGTGACATAAGACTTACTCAGATTCTACACACTAGTTACATTTTTTTAAAATGATCAACTAATGGGATATTTTTAAATCCTAAAATAAACATTCAAGATTAGGAATCATATAATTAAAGAACACAGTCACTTAAGAGTTTTTAAATACTCAAATTATCACGTTTGTGTTTACCTACAAAGCAATTCTTTGAAAAAAAAATAGCCTTCTTAACTCCTTGCCAGGTTATTGATTCATTTCTGACTCAAACAAAAAATAAATAGCTAGGTGTGTAAGTAGCCTGATGTCAGTTGGTATGTTGGGAGCTCAGGGCAAGGGATGTGGGTAGGGAATGAAATGAAGGGAAGGTCTGGGGGAAGGTGGGAGCACAAGAGGTGGTACCAAAGAGGTATTATCTGCTAAAATACTCACATTAAGAAGTTCCATCAGTATCATTTAAGACAGGTACTCAGAATTTAGAGTACATGATTTACAAGATGTAAAAATACTCTTCCAAATGGACTCTTAAATCCCAACACACACTATCAATACCCATAAAACAAATAATGCTTATTGGCTGACCATGACATAAGGTGCTCTGACTATTATACTTTCTTTCAATACTGTTGATTTGTTTCATGTTGTTTCACATCTACTGATTCAAGTTTTTACAAGGTCAATCAGGTATTCATGAAATTTTATCTTTATTTTTAACATCCACCAAATTCCCCTTAACTAACAGGACTGGAATTGGGGTAGGCACTGGAGTGACTTGAGGGAGAAGGGAGTATTATGGACTCAATGTTTGCATACCTCTTCCTCTCCTCTCTCCTAATTCATATGTTAAAGTCCTAACTTCCATACCATAGTATTGGAGATGAGGACTCTCCGAGCTAATTAGGGTTAGATGAGGTCATAGGGTGGAGCCCTTATAAGAAGAAACACCAGAAAGGACACTCTTTTCCCCTCCCCCTGCCATGTGCTCTCAAGTTCTCTCTCTCTCTCTCTCTCTCTCTCTTTCTCTCTCTCTCTCTTTCTCTCTCTCTCTAACACAGTGAGAAGGTGGAATATTTTTTTCATGGTACAAATAGAAAAAAATTGTTCTATTTCTTCTTGGTGTCAACATAAGAAACATCCAAACCTGTACTGAATTTACTGAGTTTATTTGAGCCAAACAGATGACAATTGTGGGGAAGCAAAATCTCAAAAGAGTAGAAAAATTCCCCTGCGTATTGGCCATTTTGCAGCTTATTTTATACATTAGAAACCAAGGAGACACAAGAAGGGTTCCATGAAATCCATTGGTGAATGTAGATTAGGGGGGCAGGCAAAAGCAAAGCAGGGAAATTTCTGGGATTGGATAAAAAGTAAAATGGAGAAACACATGCTTCTTTTATATTGGTGAGCACAGGACAGTTGATAATTAACATTTTGGTATGTGGTGAACAGGATCACAGTGAGCAGTTTTGTGGCCTCTGTTCTGGTACAGTGAGGGGTCCTGAAAAAGGGATTACTCTGACATTCTAAGGGTATGTTATCTTAGATTCAGAAAGACAATAGACAGGCTTACTTGAGATAAAGATTGACCTTTGTCAAGAAAGCTACAGGCCTAGGATATAATTATCTGACATAACCCATTTTTAGTTAGGAATTTTTATGTTCAGACCATCCTATGTAGTTAATTTCAGTCTCTGAATATTTAGGGCCTACCATGCTGGCCTCTGCTGACCTTGTCATAGTGTGTGGTTCCTTTTTCATCCACACTGGCCTAAACAATAGTTCCTCAGAGAAACTATGAAACAAGAAATAAGATGTTAAACTGTCATAGACAAGTTACATCACAACAAAGACTATTAGCCAAAGTAATAAACCAACTCCACACACAAAAGAGCTCATTCCAGTAGTAATTAAAAAATGCAAATTTAAACAAACAATAATTTCCAACACACATGACAGTGTAGAGAAAGCCAAATGGTAATAGTATATAAACAAGCTAGAAAGCAGTATGTTGATATACAGCAAGAACCATGATGATACTCATAATCTTTAACCTTTATACCATTTGGGATAATTTAATTATGAAAAAGGAATTCAACTGAATAGTAATAAAATAAAAAGCTATGACATGAGGATGCTCAATACAACATTATCTGTATTATTCACCTATATTTCTTTAATTTAATAAGTTGAAAGCAAAGTGGCCAATAGAAGTTAGCAAATTAAGATAGATAATACGATTATATAATACGAAATATTATATAATGATTTAAAATAGCAATTGTTAATATTATATATAAATACAGGAAATTTTAATATTGAGAGACAGAATGTTACATAAAAAATGCATAATATAAAATATATGGTCGTAAATATTATAAAACACCTAGGCCTAAGAAAAGAACCAGAAACTATTATGCAAAAGTATGTATTATTGTGTGAGGAAATGTGAATATGAATTAGTTTTTAAATGTTTGTCTATATTATTGTTGATCTTTATTAAAAATTACAGGGATTTAACATTCAAGGTTTGTAAGTGTAATCTAAATCCTGGGGGTGGGGAGGAATAGCCAATTTTACAAAATACAAGTTTCAATTGCTACACTTGATATTTATTACTTCTTTTTCTTTATTTCAAAGAGTTCAATGAATAGTCTTATGACACAGCAAATTCTTATGAGGCGGCATATATTTTCAGTGACAAGAGACTGACTTCCTAAAACCGTGCTCTAAATTCTATAGCTACTAATGATTTAGCTTCAGCAACCTATTGTGGTGAGAATGGCTCTGAAGCTGTTTTCCTCACCAAAAGGTTTGCTGTGATCATTGTCTTTTATTAACATACAGAGGGACTCAAGCCCGGGCCCAGAACCCCAGCACACAGTGTCATTAAGAAATACCTTTGGGGAATGAGTGGGTTAGGGAGGGGAGAAAAGGGAGGGGGTGGGAGAGGAGGGAGGGGAAGCTAAATATAAGGTGATGGAAAGAGAACTCAAAAAATAAAATAAAATAAAAATAAAAAGAAATACCCCTTTTTGAGAAGAAAGAGTATAAATTTCAACTACTTTGTTCCTTTTTATTATTTGCTTTTGTTGCCTAGAGGAAAGAAGAAGGTTGTGTGTTTTCACTTAGTATTTATGACTTTTCATCATATGCTCTTTAGAGCATTATGTTTGGAGCAGGGATACTGAAAAAAGACTCAGTTTCAAACAGAAAGTCGACAACCCAATAAAATGTCATTTGACCTTTTTCTATACATTTTTATTCCCAGCCTTCTGCCTCAGAGTCCAAATTGTGGTTTCTAACCCCGAAAAAGTAATCCTGGAACAGCTGGCCCTACACTGAAAACAAACCATCCTGACCTAGGGCGTGATCCTCCAGAAAGAGACAAGCTACCAAACAGACCCTTGATGTTCATTCGAGAGCTGGAAGGAAAAGGCAGGGTGCCCAGACACCATTCCCTTCTCACAAGACAGAAAGACACACAAGCCAATGAGAGAAACAAGACCAAGTCCCAGTTGCTCCTTAGCCTGTTTTCCACACAGATGCTGAAACCAAGCGGATTTAATGTGACAAACCCTCAAGGGAAAAAATAAATTCTTTTTAAGTTTTTGTTCACAAGGCAATGACAGTGTCTCATTCACCTTAACAGGATCATTTAACCCATGAAATAAACATGCAGGCACTTGCCCAGAGAATAAAGCAACCTGGCAGTAGGGTTAAAAGCAATCCCGCCAAAAGCATTACATCTCTGCTCTCTGCTTTTTGTTTTCCACACGGCTCAAAGATCTTCCCCTTGTGCTCCATGAAATTCAATACCCTGAAAACTCTTTCTATTTCTCCTTCTTTTCTATAATTTTCTTTGGTGCAGGTTGAATGGGAATTGCTTTTATTCTCTTGTCTTGGTCACTGAGTCGGCAGCTTGTGGAAGGAGAAGGCATGCTAAACTGGAAACCTGACAAACCGTGTCCAAGTCCCTGTTCGGTCACTAATTAACTACATACCCAGATACTTCTCCAAGCCTCTATTTGCTCATCTGGAAAATAAGCATAAACTGCAATGACTGCTAGGATACCATCACATTTAAAATGTTCTGTAAGTAACAGGGAAGAAAAAAGAGATGGGGCTAAGAAATACCGGTGAGAAGTCACACATTTTTAGTATATGGGCTGCTGAAACAAGCACAAGTTACACATATTTAAATGCAGATAAAGTGATAGCCAGGTGGCAAAACCTTACCTTTCATCTTCACCTGGCTTGATGTCTCAGAACTGAATCATCACACAGAACGAACGACTCAGAGCTAAAAGACATATAGATTAAAACAAAACTCTAAAAATAAAAGATAAACCTATGTTAGGAAGAGGGGACTAGAAGCCAGTGAAGAAATTCCTGCAGTAGGAATTTCTTACATTTTTTCAGACCAAAGCAAACAAATAGGAAGGAAAAACTTAGGTGCCCAGTTAGGAGCAGATTTTCTTCCTGGCAGACCACTTTCTAGGGATTAGTTTTCATTTTACCAATTTTGTGGCCCTGAGGGAAAAGGTATCCTGGGCCAACTGACCTTCTAACTCTGCATTGGCTCATGACCATTAGAGCTAAATCATGATCAAGTTAGGAAAGAGGAATGTGCCAGCAAGACACAGGAGACTAAGGATTAGTATAATCCATAAATAATACCCAAATCCCACATTTTAAAATAGTTTCAACTCCTTCCTTATTCATAAAACTTTTCCGGCTAGACATGACAGTAAATTACTAAATTTGCTGGATTGACCTTTGTTTTTCTTTCTTCCCCATCTCAGAGCCAAGCTACTAAAAGCTATGTCTTCTCACTAGTCATTTTGTATAGCAGTCGATTCTTTGGTAGCAAGCAACAGAAACTACCTGTATTAGCCAGCTTGGGCTGCCATAACAAAACACCATAGCCCAGGTGGCTGAATCAACCAGAATTTATTTCCCATAGTGATTAAACATTTATGTAACTTATGAAGTGGTCACCCTAATAAATCAAGTATGTATGTGACACCATATCTAGCTATTATAATATTGACCATACTCCGTATGCTATACTTTACAACCCTGGGACTATTTTGTATGTACAAGTTTTGTACTTCCTAATCCCTTTGTATCTCTCTCCATGGAAGATTCAAACAACTCCAAGAGAATGTGATTATCCTACTTTGAGTCATGAGGCAGGGTACCCTGATTAATAGTTTTAGGGATACATCATAGAAGGGCAAAGGGAGGGGTAGGGAATGGGGAATAATTCTCCTTAAAAAAGAGGAAAACGGATACAAGGTACCCAGAAAATGGCAGATAACAATGTTCTCTGTTAAGTAAAGACTTAAAAGAAAACTAGTTATCAGTGCTGGCTCAGCCACTTGTTAACTGCTCCTCTTGCGTGATTTTATTAGACTTTCTGAACCTCAGTTTTTGCATCATTCAAATAGGAAAAGTCAGATCTATCTAATGGCAATACTGTATTGACTAAATAAGTTACACACAGAGCACTTAATGCGTCCTTAATGCTCAATAATTGTTAGTTAGTTCATGCCCTTCTCCCTCTTAAGTATGGCAGGACAGCTGCTGATTCACTATGTAACACAGAGGTTACTTTTAAAATACAAAATAAAATACAATTTGTACTATGTGGACATGTTATACTATTACAAGAGTTTTATATATTATGCAATTATCTGACATCAAAGGGATAATACACTTTGAGTCTCTTAAATGAATAACTTTGATTAAATCCTTCTGGACTAAGAAAGTCAAGTTTAGACATTAGAGGCTTGCAGAATATAAGGGCTTAGTGACAAATACTGCTCATCATTTCTAAGAGCCCCAAATGAGTTTTTTGTTTGCTACATACAAATACACATGTTCCCCATTAAGGTCTCCCACCACATGACTTGGATCTGGGATTTTAACTGGGATCTTTGGTTATTAAACTCCCTGAAATTATATGCAGAATTGTGTGTGTGTGTCTGTGTCTGTGTGTCTGTGTGTGTCTGTGTGTGTATGTGCATGCACGTGTGCGCACGCATGCACACAGGCACATATGTGCTCATGATTACGCACACGTGCACAGTCACACACACATAGGTCAAAAGCCACTGCCTTAACCAAACAGAAGGAAAATAAACACCTATGACCTACTGCAAAGAGCAACAGCCACTTTGAAAATTCTCCTCCCCTTGAGACAAACTGGGCATCCACCATCTACAGTGTATCCCACTAACATCTGCAACAAAAGCAGCAGCAAGAATCATCAACAAAATAAAAATACAACCTACTGAATGAGAGAAGGTATCAGCAAATGATATATTAGATAAGGGGTTCATATTTAAAATGTATAAGGTACTCATGCAATTCAACATAAAAAAAAATCCAATTAAAATATGAGCAGAGGATCTGAATAGACATTTCTCCGAAAAGACATACAGGTGGCCAATAGCCAATATGAAAAGATGCTCAACATCACTAATCATCAGGGAAATCAAATCAAAATCACAATGAAATGCTACCTCATACTTGTAAGAATGGCTATTATGAAAAGGTCAACAGCCAAGTGTTAGCAAGGACGCAGAGAAAAGGGGATCCTCATGTACTGTTAGTGTAATTGTGAATTGGTACAGCCACTATGGAAAACAGTATGGAGATCCCTCAAAAAATTAAAATTGGAACTACCATACAACCCAGCAATTCCACTTCTGGGTAATTATCCCAAGAAAACAACATTAATCCAAAAAGATATATGTACCCCTATGTGCACAGCAGCATTATATACAATAGCCAAGATATGGAAGCAACATAAGCATCCATGAATAGATTAATGAATGAAGATATTTGGATATACAAGTATGCACAATAGATTATTACTCACAAATAAAAAGGAATGAAATCTTACCTTTGCAACGACATGGATATACTTACAGGGTATTATGCTAAGTGAAATAAGTCGGACAGAGAAAGACAAACATCATATGATTTCACTAATAGGTGACTTCTAAAAACAAACAAACAAAAACAAAAACAGGCTCATAGCAACAGTGAACAAACTGATGGTTGCCAGAGGGCTGGAGGGTGAGGAGATAGGTGAAAAAGTTGAAGGGGAATAAAAGATACAAACTTCCAGTTGTAAAACAAGCCACAGAGATGCAGTGTACACCACAGGGAATACAATGAATAATACTGTAATAACTTTACACACTGACAGATGGTTATTAGACTTAGTGTAGTGATCACATCCTAAAGTAAACAAATGTTGGGTCACTATGTAGTACACCTGAAATGAATATAATATTGTATGCTAACTGTACTTAAACTTTTTTTTAAATAAGTAGCAGCACATGTGTAAGACACTAGAAATTATACATCTATGCCAGGGATAATGTTTAGTCCAACATTTTTGCAATGACATTTTTTTCAGTAACAATCCTCCTTGAAACCCAGTACGTAAGACAGATTTCCTAGACAAATAGGTTCTACAGGCAGTTTACATCTTTGTTGATTTACAGAAATGACTTCTCATGTTTTGCAGAAAACCTGAAGCCCCCATGAGCATCCCTAGAGTCACTTAGAAGACTATTTAGGCTGCTAAGATAATGGTGAGCAGCCCTATGACAGGTCCTCCAACTTCAGCTGCAGCTTCCCTCAAGCTGGCTTCCTCCCCCTTCCCCACAAAGGCTGTCACAAATGTCTTCACTCAAGTCCGACTCACTCCCTACCCCCTCACACCCTGAAGAGCACATGGACTCCTGCACCAAGAGGGTCAGGTCTAAACGATGGAAGGGCTAAGACTTCTTTCCTCTCTCCTCAAGCCGGTGCTCATGCTCTGTGACCCCACCCAGTGTGAGCTCCTTCTTTATGACCTTAGTCTTTGCCCCAGTGACCATCCTAATGTTTGTCACATCATACTTTGCCATCTATACCAGTATTACTAAAGAGTTTTCTTTATATCAATTTATTTTATTTACTTACATACATTTAAACTTTTTAAAGTAAAACCATTTTTCTGGAAACTTTTAAACATATGCAAACCAGAGAACAATACAAGGAGCCCTGATGTTCTCACTAGCTTCAGCATTTAGCAAATATTAACCAGTCATTTCTCCATTTATTTTGAAACAAATTCCAGTCATCATATCTTTGCATTAAAAAAACAAACAAACAAACAAAACCAAAAAACAAACCTCAGTGTGTGTCCCTGAAAGACAAGTTTTTTTCAATTAACAGATAAGGAAAAAGGACAGGTACAAAAGGAAGGAAGGTCTGCAGGTCAGAGAAGAAAACACTATCTAAACGTGACAGAAATGAGAGAGACAGGCAGAGAAAAGTAGGACACAGGCTGGCTAGCAAAGTCTCAAAAACTGGGAGCAACAGGAAAAGGTGGGTACAGGTGAGGGCTCTGGTATAGAGAGCATGGCCGAACTTTGGGGAAAATGGCAACACCCTTTGTGAATGGGACGTATGTCCAGGAATTGGGACACAAAGGATGGACATCGGAAAACCGGTTCAGGCCTAGGGCATGAGGAGTGCCAGGTAAGTGACCCTGCAAGTGGAGAAACACCCAAGAGACCTGAGTGGGGTGGGGCCTGAGAAGAAGGTGGGAGCTGAGGGAGCTGAGTCTGAGGAAAGCATAGCTGTGGGATGAGATGAACCATTTCCCGTTTAGGAGAAAAGAAGCACAGCTCACTACCACGTTCATTTAATTTTACATAGACATGGTATTTGAGGCTGAAGCACATCCGACTGGTTTTCAATGTGAAAATAAAATATAAAAACTGCTCTTGGAGTTATTCCTAAACAGAGCTAGTCTCTAATCCTAATGTAAAAGGAATGTATGTGATGATCAGTACTTAATAATATATTTTTGAGGGGTAAAGTTCATAGCACAGAACTCTGGGGGTGAGGTTAGGACTGTAATCTTCACGTTATCTCAGGGTAAACGCTGCAGACTCAAGGGCCACCAGAGAGTATTCTCGGGGCAAATGGGAAATGGGTTAAAATGGGGTGTTGGTTCGGGGGAGGGATTTTTGATAGGAAAAGGGTAGTAAGGCTGTCTTGAGAAGGAATACCACAAGGGTTAAGAGAAGGAAAGCTGACACTTGGTGGAAACAAAGCAATGAAGGCTGTATATTAAGTGGGGGTAAGGAGAGATATAGGGAATGTGACTGTCCACCCCAAGTGAGCCATGACCTTGGCCTAAAGCTAAAGAATTGCTGTAAGCCACCAATGAATTCCTAATGTGAGACCTAGTGACCTTTAGCTCTCACTCTGCTCATTTCTCTGCAGTATTTCCTTCTCATCATCTCTCTCCTTCGCCCCCATGGTTTTCATGACACCTTGCCAAGCACATACCTTTGCTCACATCTCCTATGGAAGTCATTCCTTTGTCATCTGTGCCTTACAGATCCTCCAGCATAGTAGCACTGATCCCAGCTCCTTGGAGTCATTTGTCGGCATCACTGCTTTCATCCATCAGACTGCTAAAAAAACAAAAACCAAAACCAAACCCACAGACTAGTAGTTTATGAAGAACAGAAATGTATTTCTCATAGATCTGGAGGCTGGGAGTCTGAGATCAGGGTGCCAGCACGATTGGTGAGGGCCTGCTTCCAGCTGGTAAACTACTATGGTTTGAATGTTTGTGTCCCAAACCCCATACCCCAGCCTCACATAGGGGTGGGACTGAGGGAGCTCTGTGGGGTCTTTTTTATTAGAACCCAATCCCATTCAAGAGAGCTCCACCTTCATGACCTCATCACCTACCAAAGGCCCCCACCTCCTAATACCACATGACGTAGGGCATTTGGACTTCAACGTATGAGTCTGGGGAATGGGGTTTGGGACACAAACATTCAAACCATAGCAATCACTGTTTCGCCCATTAGTATGGGAGTTAAGGCAGTGTGGCTAAGTAGAAATAACACAGGTTTAAATGTTCAGCTACAAGCTGAACCTCAATTTACTAACTGTGGAATTCTGAGAAATTCATTTAACTTCTCGAATTCTCAGTTGCCTTGGGATAATGGAAGTAATTACTTCGGTAGAAGCAAATTTAGCAAACAACTGAAGACATCTTACAGATTCTGTTTCCCTGGGTACTGGCACACACATTTCCATCTATCTATACCAGTGCAGCTATAGAATCACCTGGAATGTGAGCTAGGGCTGGGCTTCAGTCCTGCCTGCTCTAGGCCCAGCCCAGCAATGAAAGATCTGTGCCCTTCAGCCCCAGCTTCCCTGCCTTGGACAACTCCCTGTCCTTCCTGTACATAGGAATACACTCAGTAGAACCCTCACAGTCACTGATAGGACAGTCCACTGGCTCAGCTTTATCATTGAAAACTTTTCCTAAACGGTGT
Organism: Lyroderma lyra; assembly: GCA_004026885.1. Classification (NCBI taxonomy): domain Eukaryota; kingdom Metazoa; phylum Chordata; class Mammalia; order Chiroptera; family Megadermatidae; genus Lyroderma; species Lyroderma lyra. The sequence goes on along the minus strand of PVJL010000739.1, from coordinate 296,939 downwards.
TAGGAGAGTAATTGAGACAATGGGTATAAACACTTGACATAGTACCTGACACATGGCAAGCTGAACTCAAAAAGAGTAACCATCACCATTATTTGTTCCAAGCAGAGATGCATCCTCTTTGCATTCCATGAGCACCCAGAACAGTAAGAGGCATGGAAATTGCACTCAATAAAATTTTAGAGACTATATGAAAAAGTTCTATTTTCACTGGACCTAGGATGTTTTCCTCTCCCCAAGCCCTAACTATTTTTGACTTAGCAAAATCCTACTTAGCTTTCTACATCCACCACAAATTGCACCACTTTTACAAGCCTTTCCTCCTACCCACAGTGACAATTAATCATTCTTTACTCTGGGTGAATAGCTGATATCAAACTCATCACAAAGTACATGACTTGATATATAGTTGTTTATTTATTTATGTGAGCATCTCTCTAATTGAACATTTATTCATTGAGAACAAAGGCCTATAGTACTTTCCCTTATAACAGTCATACTACCTGTGATGGTTAATTTTATGTGTCAATTCGGCTCGGCCATGGTACCCAGATATTTTGTCTGATACTACTCTAGACGTTACTATGAAGGTATTTTTTAGATGAGATTAAACATTGAAACCAATTAACTCTGACCAAAGCAGATGACTCAGTATAGTGTAGATGGGTGTCTTCTAATCAGTGGAAGGCCTTAATAGAACCACGACTGACCTCCCCCATGGTTAAGGGAAGGCAGCCTCCAGACTGCCTTCAGACTGGAGCTGCAATAGCAGCTCTTTCCTGGGTCTCCAGCCTGCCAGCCTACCCTGTATATGAACTTATCATCCTTCCTAATCTGATTCCTTAAAATAAATTTAGAGAGAGGATAGACAGACAGATAGATAGATACATATTAGATAGGAGATAGGTATATAGATAGATAGATAGATAGATAGATAGATAGATAGAGATAGAGAGATCAATCCTATGAGGGATATGTTTGTGTGTATATACATACATACATATATACATATGTACACATATACAAGTGTGTGTATACATACACCTTGGCAAGGTTATGACACCTTACCAAGTTGTTTGTACAGAGCTGCCAACATAAACACACAATGGCAAGTTCACAAACTTAATTGTCAGATTTTGGGCACAACAACAGCTCTGATGGCCATTCCAGAAAAAGAGTTCCAAAGTTGCTTTGAAGGGTGGACTAGGTGCTGGCATCAGTGCATAGCTTCCCAAGAGGAGTACTACGAAGGTGACCACAGTGATACTCAGCAATGAGGCATGTAGCACTTTTTCTAGGATGAGTTTGTGAAATCAGTTGTCCAACCTTGTATATATGTGCCTCTATTTTTCATATTACATGGCTGGACACTTTCCAGAGAGTCCTTGTATATCCTATTGATTCTGTTTCTCTGAGAAGCCTGGCTAATACAGTAGCTCTCCAGTACGTGCCTTTCCATGGTAGGTGCTCAGTAACTCTCCATGAATGGATAGAGCTGGAAGTAAATGGACAAAGTGAAAAGAAGAAGTTTCAGAAAACTGCTGAACAATGTGAGGCAATTGAGCATGGGGACAAGGAGTGAGGGGAAAGGCCTGGAAGGGTAAAGCACCACCTTGAGGGTAAGGCTTCAGGAATCACACCTCTTATCCAGTTTTCCTACCCATGGTCCAGGGGAGACAGTGCCTATTGAGTAATAAAGCCAGAGGTTCAATTCAGACAGGGTAACAGTGAAGAAACTCTCAGGCAGTCAGTCAGTGCCCCGTAAATGCTGTTGCCTGACTAAGATGATAACATGATTGTTATCTAGGTGTGCACCAGCCTCTGTCATTGCCATACTGTGCTCTCCTTTCGGCTCAGGACACCTGTTGTGTTGCCCACGTCCTCCCTTACCATTTCCCTGACACCATTACTCCCAGACCTCTTATCTCTCGTCACCTAGCACCAGGTAGGGTAGCCTGTGGGACGTGCTAGGCTTCCCAGAACTGCCCAGCCAGAGCCGCATTTGAAAGCCATTTCACTTTCTAGACTCTGCAAATACAGGAACTGTGTAAGCAGGTTTTTTAAAGGGAAAACAATAAAATGTGGACAGTAAATTACATTGCTGTTTTCCCCTCCCATTGAAAAATGGTAGGCTGCTCAGTGGTTTGGAGCTCCGGCACTGTTTCAGATTAAAGGGAGTTGAATCTAAACCTTACATTACTTCTAGAGCATGAAAAAGATAGAAACTTAAATAGTCCCCATAACTGATGGGGGGAAGAGAGGTGACTGCCAGTCATTATTGCTATTTTTGTATTTGTAGATAGATGGAAGGTCTCTGGAGTTTTTTAAAGTGCAAATATGTCCATTTTAAAGCAAGCCAATGAAAGAAAATCCAGTCTAGCAAAGCAGGTAAATTAGCAAGTGTTCCTTCATATTACAAAAGAATTCTTCACTTCAAAAGCAATTAAGACAGCCTCTATGATTATTAATGGTTTAAAAGTCTACCTCAAATGTGTTTCTAATGATCCATCAGAAAAGTATTTCCGTTATTGAAGGATCCCAGTAATTATTTAGAGACTATAATGAGCTGTATCCGTATTGCATTATTTAAAACCTGTATTTACTGGAAGCCTATATTGGGCAAAGAATTTCTTACACATACATAAATGGACCCTCTTGATGGATTGAATTGCAAAAGGAAAATTAAAAGTAAATAAAGAATGTAACCTTGAGAATGAGATTACTTGAAATTCAAAATGCTATGATATCCCTATGTACTTTAAACAAAAGATTGAGTTCTGATGTTATAGAAGACCTCAATATATACTTTGTTCATTCCACAGGTATTTTTGGATTACCTAATACCTCTAAAGCACTGCTCCATCTCCTAAAGTGGATACAAAATGAGGGTGATGTTTTTCCTCCAACAAAATTGGAGAACTAAAGACATTCACATGAACTACTTAAGAAATGAGGTTAGAAATCACAGCGTGCCACACTGAAAGTCACAGATAGCCAGTACGCCAGGACAGGGAGACCAACATGGGCTACAGCACTGACAGATAATGGGCTAAATGCTGAAGGAGAGACAGAGGAGAGGTCGAGCAGCAAAAACTTGTACCCAAACTGGCTTAAACAAACACAAATCTAGGAATGGACTTAGAAATGGGAGGAAAAAGGTGGGGAGTGCAGAGACATAAAAAAAGAAACACAAATAGTTAGAGAAGGTATCATCAAATAACAAGCTATGGAAACAAATGGGACAGTACAGAGCCCAAGGGGAAAACAGAGTCTGAAATCCTAAGAGGTCAAATTCCACAACAGCACAAGGCAGCCAGCCAGGCTGGCTCGCAGGGCCCCGTCGTTCAGGATGACTCTATAAAAGGAGAGACTATAACATGACAGTGTCCAAATGACAGTTAAACCTGTTTTCAATGAGGGACCTAGTTTGGAACTCACAGAACAGTTTTTCTTCCCTCTTCATTAATCTGCCAGCACTAGCAGTTTTCTGTTACAAAATGCTTAATTAACCAAGTGTTAATAGGCATGTAAGTGTTCTAGTTTGTTCTTGTCCTCATTACACTCATGATGTGTTCTCTCTGCCTCTGTAATAGATTTCCTTAATAAAGCCCCTGACGCCACTGAATTCCCCACTAGCTGCTGAAAACTCTGTCAGTGATCATCCCAGGGACAATATGTGCTGTTTCATTAAGTCATAGTAAGGGGACAGATTTTGAGAAATACTTGCAGGTTAATTTCCCTAAAATTAAACCTTCAAATTCCACAGCAGGGCAGAGATAAGAGTCATCTGGGCACAAAGAGAATTCCTTCTCGGGCATCAAGCTGAGGGAGTGAGGTGGAATTTAGTGTATTTGCTGCCAAAGTGAGCACAAACCAGAGTTCACAAGATCCAGGACTAGAGGGTGGGTGACAATCCACCTTGAATATCACATATGTTAATTATATTTCTAGATCACGATATCTTTTAATCGAATAGCACTTTACACTTTTAAACAAGACTTTTCCTTACCTTATCTCATGTTCTAAATGCCTTAAAACAAAAAAAGTTCAAAAGTAGAAAATATTAATTTGATTTATTTTGATATAACATCTATACAGTATAAAGCACAAGTATAAGCATATGACTTGATGCCTTTGCGCGCGCATACACACACACACACACACACACACACACACACGTACACACACATACTCCCTTATAACCACCACTCCAGAGCAGAATACAAAGCATTTCTAGTACCCAAAAGGCTCTTTGTACTCCACCCTCAATAATCTTTTTTCTTCATCCATAGCAGGAATTTTTAAAGTAAAAATTAAAGCTAGAGACCATAACTCTCAGACATGCTTAAACTACTGATGTTTGGAGAAGCTGGTTTGATTCACTGATGTGCTTTCAAAGATTTAAGAAATAGTGATGGAAAAAAGCAAAACAAAAAACAAACAGAAAAAACCTGTGTTCATGGTTTACATCAGGAAAAACCGTCTTCCTCCTCTCATCAAACCACAGCCTTTTGAATTCACTCATTAGAGATTTTTAAAAAATAATTTTAGAAGAAAATCATATCTAAGAAATATTGATAACAGGAATCACAAGTAGCAGAAGACAATTATTAGCTTTTTAAAAATTTAATCCAGAAATACGCCTCAATGTAGAGCCATTCCTAACAAGTGAGGTCAGTAAGAGGAAGACAAAAGGTGAGCAAGGGGACAGGACATCTGAACTGGCTATTTCTTGTGAAATCTTTCATTGATTTTTACGCTTTTAACATTATTTTGCTTAGCATGGAAATGAGGTATCAGCATACATGTCACCAAGGGCAAGAATCAGAAACAAAAACAATTCCCAGAAAAGGGAATTTTACACCTTTCTGAGAAACTTAGACTGGGTTATTTCAGGAAACTTTAGACTTATAACTATTTAAATGGTTAAGCAGGTGTCTTTTCCCCCCTGTAGGCCACATAATACAAACCACAGACAATAAATATCACTTCTGAAAAGCAGGCAGAATGAAAAGAAGTTTCACAAATGTGATAAACTACAGACAGCACCAAGAGACTTTACCGCAGCTAACTACTCGCATGGTCAGGACCTGAAGCACATTCTGTAATTAGTAAAGGCTGAAGTCTTTAAATTTAATCGTCAACAATTTACTGAAAGTACAAAAATGAAATCCATATAAGAGCTGCAATTACATACTTCTGCCCATCACTCAATAAGCTGTCTGCAATACTCTAATGCCAACTTTATTTGCAACATGATATAACCAAGGTTAGCTTTCAGAAAAGCAACTTAAATAAAGGCTTGAAACCCTGGGTTTCGTGAGGGTCTCTAACTTTCTCCCCTCCCTGACATAATCTCTATTCAATGTTCACTTACTGTCCATGACAACAAGAGGCAAGAAAACTTGTCTGGCTTCCAACTACCATCTAATCCATAGCATTAAGAAATACTGGGCTCAAAGCAGAAAAATTACTGTTCCTTTGCTACCATTTTTTTTCCTCTCTCATTCTCATGGCCAATTGGACATACAAATCTGTCACTTAAAATTCTTTTACATTAAATCCATCCTGAAGTAGTTACCAAGTTAAATTGCTCTCCTGTCTTATTCTGAGTATTAGCCACAATCACCACAGGACTAGCTTTACCACAGGTAGACTTATGCATGGATCACGTACTGCTTAGGAGGCTCTTACCCACGATTTTACATACTCCGTTCAAGCTAAGTATGGATTAGGAGCCTCCATCAAACATACACTATCTTGTGTTCCAAAGGCCTTTATAACAGCATAGTGTAGTAGGAGGCAGAATGATGAACCTCAAATCTCAGGTTTGGGACTAGCTACTTGTGTGAATTCAGAAACACACCCAACCTCACTGGGAATCACAAGTAGCTACCTCCCAGAGTTGTTGAAAGGAGTAAATAAAATAAGGCATGTAAGATAACTACTACAGCCCCAACTAAATAAGACCATACATCAGCACTGTGTATTGAAGTACAGTGTTAGGTCTGCATAATGACACCGAATGGGGTCTCCAATCTTTGCTCACCTACCAGAATAAGACATGGTATGACTTCAGTTGTGTTCCCTGGGAAATGGGCTTTGAGATGGATGTTTCTAGGCAGCAAAGTTCTTGAGAAATGCTCTCACAATCAACAATTATGGAAGAGTAAAGGAAATAGGAATGGATACAAAGAAGGGTTGAACTGTATTCTAATTGCAACAAAAGATTTGGCTAATTCCACAGGGCTCTCTAGAGCTGGGATGGTCCTTCTGAGTTATACCACTTGAGTGAAGGGACTGAGCTTTCTAACCCCACACTGACCAGTCATTCAATGTGGGTTATTCCTCAGTGAGAAGCATAATCTAGGGTGAGGTGGCTCTCTTCAGCTGAGGGTATGCCCAGAGAGGAACTCAGCTAACAATCATCAGCCAGCAATGCTCCAGCCACTGAGTGCCTCAGTCCTGAAGGGAGGAGTCCCAACAGCACACCATGTCCACCACAGCCCAGCATTGGTCCCACTTGTATCTGCTCGCTTCTTATACTAAGATCTCAGGAAAAGTCCTCCAAGACTCTGATTGGTCTCTTTTCCTGGGTACCTTACAACAAAGAAGTTACTGGGAGAAACTCACTGCAGCTGGTCTCAAGCTATCGCTGGTACTCATTATCTCCCTCCTCTAGATTCTTGTTACCCTCAGCTAGCACCCTGATTCAAGGGTGAAAGGATGGAACGTAATCAGGCTGCCATCAATTGCGGGTTGGTCTTAAGTGGTGGTACCATATAAAAGGCTCAGTGGTGGTCTCTGCTATGAGGGAATGAGTCCCTAGTCATCATGCCTTTCTCAGCTATGACTGATATATTTTTCCATTTACCCTTAAAATTCGGCAAAGATTAAGAAATTCCTCAATGGATTGCCTACGTGCCGAATAGATGTTTCCATGCCCCACTGTGCAGCAGCAACCTTGCTGCTTTCTCTTCAGGGTCAATTACCCCTGCCAGGATGGTGACTCCTTTCCTTGACTGCTGGCCTCCTGGCCTGAGGAACCTGAAGTGATGGGGTGTCTGCATAGCTTAAAGTTTAAGAGAACTGTAATGCTACCCCTGAGGGAAGGGCCTCTCTTCTGGGAAATGAGACCTCTAAACCCACAGATCTCAGAGTTGTGGGACAGAAAACCCAAATTCTCTAAACGGGCCGCTGGGAAAGTTTGTGAACAAGGCTGTTCCTACCTCTAACCCTCAGTCCCCAGATTCATGTGTTCTGCCTCTGGGATCCATAGGATACATAATGATTGAGGAAACATGCTGCACTTACACCCCATCCTTACAAGCTATCAGGTCCAATCTGGTACTCCTTTGTGCTTTCAAAGGTTGTTCCATCACTAGGCGGGCAGCTTCTGAGTGGTGTGGTATATGATAAGTCCAGTGGATCCTATGATCATGTATTCACTTCCATACCTCCCTTACTGTACAAAGGGTTCTTGCTTTGATACAATGTTATGTGGAGCCTGTACTGATGGATCAAATAGACTCTAAGCTGAGGGATAGTGGTGCTGATTGATGCCCTACAGGAAGGTAAGGAAAACTCACACTCAAAACATATGCCGATTCCAGGGTGAAAAGGATCCAGTGTAATCAGGCTATAACCAACTGCTGGCTGGTCTTCTAAGGGAATGGTGCCGTGACTCAGGATTGGTCTCTGTTATGAATTGAATGTTTGTGTCCCCCATTATTCATATGTTAAACCCTTACCCCCAGTGTGATGGTATTAAGAGGTGGGGCCTTTGGGAGGTAATTAGGAAGAGATGAGGTCATGAGAGTGGAGCCCTCATGAATAGGACTAGTGCCCTTCTAAGAGTCACAAGAGAGCTAACTTCCCTTCTCCCATCTCTACCACACGCGGATACAATGAGAAGTCAGCCGTCCGCAACTTGAAGAGAACCCTCACTAGAATGTGACTATGCTGACACCCTGAGCTCAGACTTCCAGGCTCTAGAACTGTGAGAAATAAATTTCTCTTGTTTATAAGCCACCCGGTCAATGGCATTTTTTTTAGCATCCTGAACTGACTAAGACAGTATCTATTGCTGGAATTTGGACACTCAGCAGTAACAGTAACAGTAACCCTGTAAGGGAGAGCTCATGCTGTTGGGCCCAGAGCCTCCATCACTGCTACCATGGCTATTCCACTTATGTTCCCATTATGTCATTGAGATGGCCAACAATAGAGATTGGTTGACATCAGCTAAATCATTCAGTCTACTTGGTTGTTTAGTGCCTTTTCCATGATGGACAATCTCTGGTGGAAATTAAAATGTGATATAAATATTTTCACTCTACACGCCCACTCCTGTGTGTCCATCCGTGTGCTTCTCTCCGGATATGAGAGCTGTCATCATACCTGGCCAAGATTATGACACCTTACTGGGTTGTGTGTATAGTGCTGCTAAAGGAATGAGTCCTTCCTTGGTTATAGGTATTACAAATATTGTCTCCCGTCTATAGCTTGATTTTGTGTATTGTTAAAAAGGTGTTCATACACTTAATGAAGTCCAGTTTATCAAACGCTTCTTTTATGGTTAGTGTTTTTGTGTCCCGTTTAAGAAATCTTTGCCTATTCCAAGATCATGAAATTTTCTTATGTTTGCTTCTGAAAGCTTTCATTATTTTAATCTGTGTCCTCACTCTACAATAAAAGTCTAGTTGGGCAGAAAATACTATTTCCTCTTAGTACTTTGAAGATACCACTCAACTGACTACTAGCCTCTATTGTTAAAGAGAAGCCTCCTGTCGTACTAGTTAGCGTTTCCCTTTTCTCTCTCACAGCTTGTAACATATTCTGTGTTTCACAACATTGTTTTTGGCTATGGGTTTATTTTACTTATCCTGTCCAATATTTGGGATTCATTTTTGATCTGGGAACTTGTGTCTTCATTTCTGCAAAATTCTCAATTTTTGTCTCTTCAAATATTGTTCCTACATTATTCTTTGACCTGAAATTCCTATTAGACGTACACAGAAGCCTTTCAACATAGCCTTTAATGCTCTTAAGAGAGCTTTCATATTATCTGGGTCTCTCTGTGTCACATTCTCAGTGAACTCCTCAATTGTATCTTCTAATTCACTAATGTTATCCTTGAAATAGGTCTGGAAAATGTTGTACTACATAATGAGTTTTTATTGCAATGCCTGTACATTTAAGTCCCAATATTTGTTAATACCTACTTGTCCTTGTTTGCTTCCTGCCTGTTTTGTTTCATGATGTCTTCTTTATAAATAAATCATATCCCTTCATTTCTTTCTTTTTTTAACTAAATTTATGGGGATGACAGTGGCTAGTAAAATTACATAGGTTCCAGGTATAAGATGATGCAGTTCTTGAAAAAGTTCTGGAGAAAGTATATGGATGGACATATCCCGGTATGAAATAAGAAGTATCTGAGTTGCCTTGGTTTGTTAATGACCTAGTCGCCATTGCATCTTTCAGATGTTATTTTTCCATGCTTTTGTTTTCTTGGCAAGGTGGAATACTAGAGGCAGGATTCCTGCTCTATTGTTGAGGTTGGGAGAGTTTTATATATAATACAGATGTTTAAGGAGGAACAAAGGAAAAATTAGCTTCTTTTTTGAAATTTACACCTTCCCTGGTCTGGGATGGTCTTAGTTCTTAACTCTTGGCCTTAGAAAAATAAGATTTTTAATGTGTGTGTGTGGTGAGGGGACCCCCAGCTTCCCGGAGGGAGCCTTGGCTTGGACACTTTCAGGGCAGGGCCATTACTGCTGGCTCCTTTGTCAGACAGCTCTAACTGTTCGAAAGTTTTTCATTATATTGAGTTGAGATCTGTTCCCTTTAATTTCTACCCACAAATCCTAGTCTTTCTTTCTGGAGAAAGCCAGACACAGTATAGTCAATTGACTCCCTTCCTGATGAAGGCCTGTCCTTTCTAGAGTATCCAGTCCCCTACTCTTCAGCTTTTCTCCATAGGGCATTATTTTCAAACCTCTGATTGCTATTCTCAGGACTCAGTCTGATTTTGAATTGTGTCTTTTAAAATGTGAGGCTGAGAACTGTGTATCTCTCCAGATGTGGTTGTTCATTATGGGATATATGGTAGAACTATAACATCTGCTAGTGACACTATATTTCTATTAATAGAGACTATGCATTTGCTTCCTTGGTAGTTGCCTTTATACTCTTAAAACATAGGTAAGCTTGGAAACAGTTTCCCCCCTTTCCCGAATATTGTCTACATGAAATACTATCATGTTAGACCTCCTCTAATCCTCTAATGTTTGTTCAATTAAATATTTTGAACTGATGTTTATCTGTTAGATGTTATGTTTTGGTTTCATTCACGGCAAGAGCATTTAAATCCTTGACCCTTGTCCTTGATTGAAATCATTTCTGTACTTCCCTTGTGGTAGAAGAACAATCTTGGATTTATTTTTCTTAGAAACATCTAGCAAAAGAAACATTGTTTCTTGACCTTAAGCTAGGTCAAGGAAAGATTTTTTTTAAAGTGTGTGTGTGTGTGTGTGTGTGTGTGTGTGTGAAATGTTTATACAACATAGTAGATATTATGGTACTACCTAGCTCTTCCCTTCAGAACCAAGTCACTAATTCCCCAGTAAATGAGAAAGCTGGAGGCTGAGAGCCCTAAGCTAAGTCTCTGGGAATTGTTGTCAGCTAGAGAGTCGTCTCACACTAGGTCACACTGTCTGTAGGGGCAGCCTACATACAGTGACTGGTCAGGCGGATAAGGACTCAATCTCATTGCTTTGAGAAAGCACCATCCCTACTCTCCAGATTCCCAATGTGACAGCTGAATCCTTTGTTGTGACTGCACAAAACTTCAACCCTTCCCTCTGTCTATACTTCCTTCACTCTCTCACAGGCATCAATCCCAAGGACCCTCCTCAATAAACTTTCTGTACTCAAATCTCCTTCAGAATCTGTTTCACAGAGAAACTGACTTAAGAGACTTGGTGACAGAAGTCCTCTGAGGAAGCTGACTCTACAATGGCATTTTGGAGCTGAGTTCCTGCAGCTGACTGGATAATGACCATCATGAAGTAGCCAATCGGTTGTACACTTTCACTTGGGGTGAACTGGGATGGGATCTCCAAGGAAGGGAAGGGTCTGGCTGAGGTAACATCTCAGACTTTTAGAGGTGGAAGTAGTAATTATAAGAACAATGGTAATGGATGGCTCTTGTGCATTAATGCATAGGAAAAAGACAGTGATTAATGACAAATCAAAGAGAAGTGTGAAAACCAGGGGGCAGTAAAAAGATTCATCTCCTGAAGCCCAAAGGCAGAAAATGCTGATAATCACAACCAAATTTAATTTTTTAAAGAAGCACATTTCCAGGAAAGATTAAATTGTCAGCACCAGAAAATTTAATATGCCAAGGCCAATGACAAATATTGTTTGCCATACCAAATTCTTCCAGATTGGGAAAAGAATAAGACCCTAAAACCTGAGGTGGGAACATCTGGGTCAATGCACCTAGCTCTCCCTGAATCTTCTAGGACTGTAAAAGTAGTTTTTCCTTTCTGTTAGAGATTCCACCTCTTACTTGAAGGCAATGCAGAGGCTTTTGCCTTGCAAAACCACATAAACACCCACCTTTTAGCCCCCAGCAGCTTATCTAGGGTCAAGCTGTCATCACTAAGAAGTAAGTATGAGGTCAGGCAAATACACAAAATCAAGCTATAGACTGGAGACAATATTTGTAATACCTATAACCAATGAAGGACTCATATCCAGAGTATGTAAAGAACTACAAATCAAAAATAGGCAAAAGAACTAAGTAGGTACTTCCTAAAAGAACAATATCATTATTCATCATGGGAATGCAATTTAAAACCATGGAGCAGATGGAACTCTACATAACTGGTGGAGGGGGTATAAATTGGCAACAGCTACTTTGGAAAGCTGTTGGACATATGTACTAAAGTTAAGCATACAATGTATCCTATAGTCCAGCAGGTTCACTCTTGGGCATATACCAAACAAAAATGAATGCCTATGTTTACCAAAGGATATGTTCAAGAATGTTCATATGGTGATGGCAAGAGAACTGATCCTGGGTGATGAAGAGACAATGCACTGTAGAATTGCACCTCTGGAACCTGTGTAATTTTTGTTAACCAATGTCACCCCAATAAATTTAATAATAAAAAAAGAATGTTCATGACAGGTGTATTCATAATGGATAGTTTCTGATATATTCACACAATAAAATGCTATATGGCAATAAAAAGAAAAAAGAAGTTGCATTATCTGTGTGAACACAAGTGAATTGTCACCTCCTTGAGGCCCAGTCCCCACATCTGGGAATAAATATAGGAATTGAGGCTAAATAATTCTTCAGTCTCTTTCAGCTCAACAGTGTCATAGCCCAAGGGAAGTAGGCATTCTTTTTATTAATAATGTCTTAAAACTTATTAGTTATCCAGGAGAAGCAATATATATATATAAATATTTTTTACTATACAAAGTAGTTATAGAAGATTGGTTTGTTGTTGAAATTCATGACCTAGTAAAATGCTTAGAAGAAAGCAAAAGATAAAGAACTCTCAGGAAGAAAAATCTCTATAATAATCACAGATGTTAGTTTGGTTTGGTTTTCTACTTGTTTTTATTTTTTCCTGGGAGTTCACAGAAAAGCTTCAAAAATCGTCTATTCCATGTTAGGTATACATAACTAGGGGGAGGTCAGCTGATTTTAGGAATTCTGTACCTCAAAGAATATCCTCTTACAAATGATGCTTTTTAAAGGAAAAGAATATTGGGACTTTTTTTGGTTGAAAACATTGTGGAATACTCCTAAAATAGGACGAGAACTGTGTTTTCTTAAAGACAGGATGTCATGTTTACTTATGTGTTTTAGAGGGTTTGTGTAATATTTTAAAAGTTTATGATCTTATATTTGAATCAAAGTTCAACAAAAGAATTAAAATATACTGTATTATTATATGATGCCATTAAAATGTTTAAAATATAATCAAGATATTATTAACTCGTCATTAGAATCCAAAAAAGGAAAGAAATGTAATTTTATTATTTATTTATTTACTTACTTGCTTACTTATTGCCCTCTGAGCAGCACTATAGTTTAGCAGAGTGAGGAGATGGCTAGAAGGTGTAGGCACGTCCTTCCTTAAACACATACCTCAAATGTAACAGACATGAAATGCTTACATTCATCGTTACTTCAGGTTCTGGACTTTAGGTCATTGCTAAAACACAATATACTCTCTAGATACTCTCTAGAACAACACAATCTATTAACATTCATTTTGGATTAATTCAACAGATTAATTCATCATTTAAAATGCTAGCCACAAGTAGCTGTAAATAAGCTGCTTAAAAGCTAATGTACCTTAATGAATATTAATAGAAGCATAGTTTCATAACTAAAAAAATAAAACCCAGGAAAGGAAAATGTCAATGTAATTTAGGGGAGTGGTGGGAGTAAAGAAGATGAAAGAAGGACAGGTCAGCAGGTGGAAATGTCTCGGTGTAGCTGGTGAAGAAGAATGGGAGAAAGTGGGACATCTGGACATAGCACTGAGATCCTAGGTCTTGGTGGCTGAGGAAGAAGATACCTGGCTCGAAGGACAAAGTTTAATGACTTCAAGGATAAGTCATGCACCCACATTTAAATGAAGAATTAGCTAATGTTTGTAAGGTGCTTTGCTATTTACAAAGTACGTTCATATTTATGAGAGTATTTAATCTACTTACCCTCTGAGATGGCACCTATCTATTATCCTCATTTTAAAGATGGAAACTGAGGCTGAGATGAAAGGATTGCCCTGGTTCACACCAGGCCTTCTACCTCCAATCTCACATGCTTGTCACACACCACAGTAACAGCCTCAAGATGGTTTTTTATTTGTTTTACTGATTTTGTGATGTTAGAAGGAAAATGAACCGGTTAAAAACAAATAGTACTGAACTACACTACATTTTATGTATTTCAAAGTGCTTTCACATACAGTCTATTGTTTCCTTCTTTGGAACTATTGTTTCCATTTTATAGAGTAAGGAAATCATGACAGAAGAACTCAGAATTCTACAGAAAATCACAGATGTGGAATTAAAGGCAAAATCTTCTGAGTCTGGCTTTTCCTATGCCACCATCCTGGGTCCCTTTCCCAGTGTATGCGCTTTACAGAGTTGATCTTGGGACAAGGCCGTAATGAATGAGACAAAGAAAAAAAAAAAGATGGGCAGGTGCAGGGAAAAGCTACCAGTACACACAAAAATCAAATAGAATCTCATGGTCAGAGTTACATTAAACTGGTTTGAAAAAAACCTCCAAGTTAAAATATTCACAACAATAAGTGTTTTGAAAAAGAAAAAGCAGGTCTCTGCTGAAATCACCACATTGCTCTCCTATAACTGCTGCCCCTATCACTAAATGTGATATAAAAGATCAACACATATTAAGAATAAACCACAACAACTTAATAGGTGGGAGGCATTATGATCCTCACTTGAGCTGCCAAAATTAATTGTGTCTATTAATAGTTTTTCTAAAGCTGCATGTGGGTGGGGAAAGGCATCTTGATATCATAGATGGGAGAAATGTATTTACCAAGATCATCACATGTATGTAGTACACAATCAGAAGGTACTTCACTTTTCTCGGGCAACGAGTAACATTTGAATAAGATTTCATTTATTAGAGCAGACATATTTCCTTTTTTGAGATCCCTGCTCTGCCCTATTTGATGTTCAGTTAACAGAAGAAATGTATTTGTGAGAAGTCCTTACTGTATTAATATTTTGCTGATATTCTTCAAGAAGAAGACTGCTTATGTCATGCTGCAGTTGGTTTACCGATTTTAAAGACTGCAAAATAAAGATCTGAGAAATCATTAGCTCAGCAATTCCTAACTTCAATTTAGTAATGCAGTCTTTCCACCCATCTCGCACTAGGATATCTGCAATTATCCCAATGTCCATGATGGAATCTTTCCAGAAGTCTCAAAATAAACCAAAGAAAAAAGCTGCAAAACTTTTAGGATATAAGGTGGCAAAAGAGTGTCACAAAATTGAATTATATATAATAAAAGTCTTTAAAAAATCTGAAGATCATTGAATTAGACCAGTGGCTCTCAACTGTGGCTAAATGGTAGAATCCCCTGGGAGTTTTTGAAAATCCTAATGCCCAGGCTACATCTCAGACCAATTTTATCAGAATCTCTGGGAGCAGAACCCAGGCCTGAGTATTTTTTTCGGGTTCCCCAGGAGATTTCAAGTATAGCCAATGTTGAGAACCATTAATGGGTTGAGAACCCATTAAGAAGACTGAATCCTTAAAATGGTACTGTCGTCTGTTAGGCTTAAGGGGGGAAAAGTATGAGAAATTAAGTGACCCTAGCTAAATCACTTCCTAACTGTTTGACTAAGGCAAGTCAATTTTCTGAGTCTCCAGATTTCCTCAGATAGCTGCCATGAAGAAGAAACTAAATGAGAGAACATGCAAAGTACCTAGCTCCACTACTTAGATCATAAAAGCAAGTGTTTTAGGTAAGTACTACTTCCTGATCAAATGGATTAGAATAATAACAGCTACAATCACAGTCACAACTGTTCCCAAAGAATTTTTAGGCAAATACAACTATCACCATTCTTTTGCCAATAATGGAACATAAATAAGCACACAGACTCTTCAATTCACTAATGACTCCCATGCCAAAAACTCATCTAAAAATTGGTTGTTTGAAACAAAAATGAGTTACCATCATTGATAATCACCAATGTTGGCAAGAATGTAAAAATCAAGGTTGTAGAAGTATAAATTAGTGCAACCTTTTCTGGAAAGTAATTTGGCATTATCTATCAAAATTTTATATGCACATATTCTTCCATCCAATTAATCTCTTTCTGAGCACCTATCCTAGAGACATACATATACATACCTACTCAAAGAGATACTATTATGGTGTTTCGGGTTTTTTATGGTGCTTATGACTTTCTGAAATTCTTTGTTTGTTTACAGTCCATTTTCAATACTAGAACATGAACCCCAGTGGGAAGAGTCTCTTCAGTCTTACTCACCAGGTGAGATGGACTGTGCTTGCCAACAAGGCCCATGTTATGGTTATATTTGCTAACCACAATGCCATGCTGGTTGAAATGTATATTCTTTGGTTTCTAATGCACTATCTCCCTCAATGCATTCATAGCTTTCTTTGTTTTATTTATTTTATTTTAACTAATAAACACCCATAAATACATCATCTAACCCAAACAATGATATTAACAATAACATATCTATTTATATGCTCTGTCTATGTCATCCTTTGTGTCCCCTCTACCCCCACCACCTCAGGGGTAACCACTATCCTGAACTTTGTGTTTATTATTCCTTTGCTTGATTTTTAATGTTACAAAAATGGTATTGTATTATACATAATTTTCGGGGATTTTCTTTTTTCACTCAACAGTTTGCAACAGATTCATCTGGGTGTTGTGTGTATCTGTACTTTCATTCATTGCAAGTAAACATTCCATTGTGAGAATTAACACTAATGTATCTATCATTCTCCTATACTTATCATTTTTATATTTCCATTTTGAGGCTATTAAGAACAGTGGTACTATGAACAGTCTTCCTGAGATTTTTATAGCACTGGGTCTACTGACAGGAACTCTGGCTGCCATCACACTAACCCCATCACCTATAAGATAAACTCCCCTAAAATGTTTAATTTCTTCCCCCACAACTAGACCAGTTCAAGGCACCCAAGGGAGGGAACCCATAAAAGGGCAAGCACTCTTTAAGAAGGGAACACTTAGCAGCAAACATTAATTGACATAACTAGGCCCTTCTCGAACTAGCCTGTTATGTGCAACCCTAAACTGGCTACTTTGCCCACTTCCTGCCAACTTTTAAAGATTAGTTTTATTTAAAAGACAAATTCTTGAACAGTTTGAGCTCAATACTTTATTCCTATCATTCAAAAAATTAACTGCAAAGAAAATTTTAGCTACTGATATTAACTCTCATGGGTATTCTTTTTAGCACTCACACTTGACATCTAATGCCACAAAATGCAAAGAAGGACTCACACACACACACACACACACACACACACGCCTAAATGAAAAATACAGTAATAAAAGCTATTGTAATCTTTTTTATTTCCTCTCACTAAGATAAGACATAAAAGATTTAGTGCAGTTTAGGAAAAAAAGAAAGCACCAATTCATTGTCTTATGACAATTTTTTTGAACCTAATTTAGAGTAAGGCCCAAATTGTTTGTAATCCCTTTGTAAATACTGCTTTTGTCTCACTAGTATTTTAAGATCTTTTCTGTGTTCCCAGTGTCCAAAGACCTCAAAATACATAAATTATTTCTTTGTAATTAGGTTTTTTAAAGTTGCTGCCTCCCCCCAGGAAAAAGAAAACAAGGAGACCACTGACTACAGACCACCTAACTAAAAACAGCCTTGCAGTTAACCCGGGGCCCCAGTCTGTGCCTTTCTGTTCAGAGCACTGGTGTTGGGAGAGAAGGAAGAGAGTCCACTTTGCTAAAACCCTGGCCTCAAATTCCTAAACATCTGCTCACCAGTCGTGTTACCCACCAGAGCCCAAATCCTCAGGAAGCAGAAGGGCCCTCTGAGCCTCGCCTCCCAGTGAGCACCTCCACACGTTCAGCCCCTGCCCTTCCATCTCCCCCAGCCTCTGCGCTTCTGTCAGCCCCTGCCTTGCTCCTGCGGCTGCAACAGGGCCCGCAGGCAGGGGACACCCAGCCAGCGAACTACCTTCAGCTCCAGCAGGGCCTGGAGCACTGCTCACCAATCCCTTCCGGAGCCCACTTGTAGGCAACTGCTCCTGGCCCCCCAGACACTTTAATGTAACCAAGGCTCCTCTTCCTGACCCTCTGTGGCCAGTGCCATTCTCTCCACAGACCTCTTCATAAAGACTATTGAGATCATCAGTGTGAACTTCCTCAACATCTCACACCTCCCCAACCCACACGTCTATCTATTTTTATCCGCACGCAGCAGTGCCAGCTTGCCTCTCATTCCAGAGGAAGTGACCTCCCTTTTCCGGTTGCTGGCTAACTCCTTCACCTGTGCCGGTAAATTCCCTCCCACGCAATTCAGAATCATCCTTATTTTTTTCTTTCTAGTTTGGCTACTTCCCTGTATACCCAAGGGTCCATTTCTTAAAACCAGCAAACAAAACTTCACCATCCCTATTTTTCCCTTAACAAAAAGAACTAGGGGACAATTCCATGCTACTGCTTAGCTACTCTCTACCTCCTCCACAGACCGCAATCAGTGCCAGCCCTGCCACTCCACTCAAGGATCTCTGGCAAAACAGTGACACCACCCTCACCCCCACCCCCAGCTGCAAAAATCCAATGCATTTTTTTTGTGTGCAAACTTTGCTGACCTCTTTGTAGCAGTTAACATCAATCACTCCTTTCCTCTTGAAATTTTCTTCTTTCTTGTTAACTCCTGCTTCTCCTCTTAATATACAAGTATATAAACGTCTTCTTTTCTCATCCCCCTTTCCTGCCTCCTGTCCTGTTGACTCTCTTAAAATGCTCATCCTCCCTATGGCTCTCACCTTGGCCTCTATTCATTACTCTGAGCATATTTTCCTGTGGAAGTACCACCTCCCCAGTACCCATCCTGGAGCCCTAACTTTCCCATGAAGTTATAGACCCACAGAGCCAGCTGTTTTCAGGGCACCTTAAGTGTAACAAATCCCACACTGATTTCATAATTCCCTTTATTTCCAACATTCCCCTCAACCAATAACCCTGACCTTCGTGTTTTCTCTTTCTAAGTGAATGGAATCACCATTTCCCTAATACCACCTAAGTGGACCCCTGCGAAGTATGGTTGATCCCTCACATTCATCCAGTCAGTCCTGTACAAGGACCGATTCCCCCTTCTCCATTCCCATGGCTCCTGCCTTAATTCAGACTCTTTTCATCATTAAAATCATACCTGCATTTACTGACAGTACTACATAATGGGAACTTAACATACGTAATTCTCACAACAGAGAATGTAAGAAGGTACTATTACCCATATTTTTACAGGTGAAAGAACTGAGACCTGGAGGGAAAAAAATAGCTGCTGGAGTTCACACAGTCCAGAAGAGGCAGAGCCAAGGTCCACCCAAATTTAAATCTTCCTGTCTCCCAAGGACACATCCTCCCCGCCATTTTAGCAGCCTCCTGTAGCAATAGCTTCCTAGCTGATCTCCCCGCATCTTGTCTCACATTCCAACTCTAATCCAATCGACACTGCAGATAAAAATCAGCTTTCCTTTTCCAAAAACCATTTTCATTTTGAAAATAACACATATACAGAAAATTGCATAAATATGAATAGCTTAAATAATTATGGAGTCATCTTTCTAAAATGTAAATCTCATCTTGTTCCTGACATTTTCCTAACCTTTTCAAAGTCTCCTCACTGCCCTTTGGGTAAAGTCAAACCTTAGCAGGGGGTCCTCGGGAAGTCACCTCAGCCTGCTCACTCAGCCTTATCTCCCACTAGGCCAGATGACCCGCCCTGTGCTCTGACCTCCCAGGCTGTACCTCCATGCTCTTGGCTTTGATCTTACCTAGCTCCTGACTGAGGACCTGGGGTGTGTTCTTTCCTCCTCCTTGCTTTACCTTCTCCATTGGAAGCTTCATTTGCTCATCAAAAACTATGTCTTACTGCTTTTTTCAGAAGATGCTGCATCTACAGGGGAAAAGCACTCTTGGCAGCATTGCATGGCCCAAAGCAGAGAAATTCATAAAAGACTTCACTGTTTATGTGGAGCATCAGAACCAGTGATGTTCTAACATACTTAAGACATGTCTACTCTGCCCCCCACCAAAAGAAGTGGAGATTTGAGACAATCGTTTTTGGTCATTTATGATGAGATGGAAGGACTCTACTTCGACTAAAAACTATATCTCAGTAATACCCACTCTCAGCTTCTCAAACTCAGCTCAAAGCAGCTGGTAATGTTATTAGAATGGTATTCTTGCAATTATTTTATTAACCCATCCAGCTGTGCAAGCTAGAAACCTCAAACACATTCTTGACATTCTCTTCCTGCCCCCTCAACCTGTCACAGTGTTCTGTTTGGCTTCCTAAATTATCTCCTGTAGCCACCCACTTTTGGTCATCTCCAGTATCACTCTCTTCATCCAGGCTGTCATTGCCTCAGCTGGACTATTGCAACAGTCTCTCAACTGGTCTACAGAATCCACTCTGGCCTCTTCTCATCCATTCTCCATATTGGAACTACTTATCTTTGCAAAACACAAATATGATCATATCACCACCCCACCCCCATCCCTGCATGGGTTGAAACTTCTTAATGTCTTTTATTTTTACAACAAAGTCAACACTCTTTTAATATTCCGAGCAACTAGAACAAGGTCTGGTGTATAGGAGCCACTCAATAAACTTTGAATGAATGAATATGACCTTCATCTATATTCCTCCTTTCTCTAACCAAGGATTCCAGACCTCTTGACTTTTCTTTCAGTTCTATGTTCCCTCTAATCACTTGGCTTTTCCCTCTGTTTTACACCCTCCTTCACCAAGTTAATTCCTGTGCTCTTCCTTCAGATCAGAATGTAATTATCATTCTCCTGAGCAGCCTTCCCTAACCAACCTGACTAGTTCCAACTCCCACTAATAGGCTCTCCTTGCACCCTGAGCCTCTTCTCCACAGTGCTTGTCACACTTGCAGTTTTACATGTGCTTGTGTGACTACTTTACTGATGTCCACTGCCTGATAGCCTAGAGCACTGTGAAGGCAGGATTGTGTGTGTTTTCCCTCGTCGGTATATCCCAGGTACTTAGGACAGTGTTTGACATTCAGGAAACATTCAGTAGTGAACAGCTGGATGAATGCATTGTATATTGATGTACACCCCTTTTACAATTCCATTTTAATGTAGACCTGAAACCTAGAAGCTCATTTGAGAGGCATCACAGAAGATGATTCTCTTTTTATACTTCTTTTCTCTTTTGAAATTTTTTTTTTAAATTCATTTTTATTGTTAGACTTATTGGGATGACATGTTAGCAAGGATTACATAGGCTTCAGGAATACAATTCTACAGTGCATTGTCAGCTTGTTGTAAAATAAGTTCACCACCCAGTGTGAGATCTCTTTCCATCACCTTATATTCTTTGGAAATCTTTGATGAAGTCAAAGTATAACCTCTGAATTCCTAGGCTACAATGCTTTTAAAATCTTATTTCATCCAAATTGTTACAGGACAATTGTCCTTTTTCAAAAGATACTTTTCGGGTTTTGAGAACCCAAAAATAAGGTAGGAGGCAGAGTTTACAATAATTAGCCTGAACAATTAGGTTAGAGATCTAACTTAAAGCAAGATCTTTCATACTACCAATGAAGTGTAGACTTTTTGTACATGGCAAAAAATAACCTATTTAATTTTAAACACAAATAATGAATCTTGATACTCCTTGGGGTTTATCAATGTGCATATAGGGTGTTTGAAGATATCATTATGCTTTAAGCATCAATTAGTGTAGCTTATCAATATGCTCAACATTCCTAGGTAAAAGTAAACTGTTAGGTTAATCAATTTTTAGAAGATTGATATTAACACGTATCTTCTTAGGAACTACATCTTGTTCTTTTGGTAAGATGTTCTGCCAAAAGGAAAAGAGGTCTCTTACCACACAGCAGGCCAGAGGCAGACACTGCTGTCTGCCTGGGAATGAATCATTAAAAATGGAGAACTCCTAACACGCTTAGGGCATATCTTTCTTCCCCTGAAGTAGAGATCTGATGCAATCATTTTACTTTGTGGATATTTATGGTGGTGTGGAGATGAAGTCTAGAGTCCTCTTTTAGTGAAAGTTTATGCCAGAGTTTTTCCCATCTCTACTCCACAACTCAAGTGTAGAATGAACACTTAGGACGCTCTAGCCTTAGTAGGTTGGTGCTAAGTCCCTCCTTTGTATTTATTTCTTCTAATCACGATCCCTTCACCTATTTCCTTCCCTAACATGTTTACTATGTGTATCCTTTGGTATGTATACATCCTTATGAAGTAAAGAACTAGAAGGCCATACACGATCAGGTGGCTGTTAGCTCTAACTTCACCTCCTCCCACTCCCTCATCTCACTTTTTTCTAGCCATCCTGGCATCCTAGCTATTTCTTAAGCTTACTAAGTACACCTATGGTCCTTTAAGGCATCACGGTTAAGTGTTAGGTGAACTAGGCTTACATTCTCACTTTACCACTTATTATATAATCTTCAGTGGGTAGCCCTGTGCCTCAGTTTCCTCAGCTCTAAAATGGAGATAATGATAGTATCCACCTCATTTAGTTACAATTTTACCTGGCACACAAATCCACACTCTTTAAGTAATGCCTGCTGATATTATTATACATTTACTTTTATAATTATAAGGAAGCTCTGTGAAGGCAGGGACTGCGTTTTCTTTGTATTCCTGCTGTCTAGACAGTGCCTAGCCATAGGCACTAAATATTTAAATGAAAGCTATTTCCCATGTACCTGTTTTTTAAAGAAAAAATTTTAGTTATAATATGCATATAGAAAAATGCACATCATAATTGTACAGCTCTTCATGTTTACAAATAAACCCATGAAATCATCACCCATGTTAAAAAATAAAACATTACCAGCCCACCAAAAACCCGCTCCCCAATTATGACCTTCTCCCAAAAGGTAACCACTATATTGACTATCATTATAGATTAATTTTGCCTGCTTTTGAAATTTATATAAATAGAATCACATAGTTAGTACTTTTTAGTAACTGACTTCTTTCATTAGCTGTGGCATGGAGCAGTAAGTAGTTCATTCATTCTCATTGATGTGTAGGATTCCAGTGAATACTGTATCTATTTTAGCATTCCAGTGAGGTATTATACCACCATTTCTTTATCCATTCTCTGGCTGATAGGCACTTGTGTGGCTGGTTCCATTTGGGGACTATTATGAATGGTGTTGCTTTATTTGCAGGCCTGCCTGGTGTACGTGCATATCATGCATGTGTACATACCTAGAAGACAAATTTACTAGTAAGTAGGGCATGATTTTGTTCAACTTTAGTAGAACCTGACCAATAGTTTTCCCAAGTGGTTGTACCAATTTACATTCCTAATAGCAGTATGTAAAAGTTCCAGTGTGTTCATGTGTTTTTAGGCAACATAAATATTGTACAGTAAATTCTGTTCTCTTTCCCACTGTTTTCACTGGATACTATGCCTTTAAGATCTATGCATGTTGCTGTGCACTTATTCCATCTAATTACATAGTACTTAGTTAATGCTTTCATCAATTGAATTCATTTTCTGATTTTGAGGAATGGTGTTTGTCAGGGTAGCAGGGCTTTTGTTTGCCTGCCCATTCCCCAGTCCCCTTTTCTTTTTCCTGACAATTACCTGTGCTCATCCACATGGTCAAGTGCCCCAGCCCCAGTCCCCAAAAGTGACACTTGGATCCTCAAAACAATCATGGTACTGTTATTTCCCTTATGACCCTGTTCTGGCCAATGAGATTTGAAGTCCGTGCGAGATGGGAAATGGGAGGTTGCTTTTGAAGGGCTTTTAGTTCTACAGAAGCACAACGAAGAGACCCACTTTTCTTATCCTCTGGATATTGAGGTGAGATTGTCACAGCTGCAGCCACTTGTGACCAGAGAGGGAGCTGGATGAAAAATGAAAAAAACTCTGGGTTCACATGACAGCACTAAGCCAGGAGCCACCTTACCACCAGGTCCGTTAAGATTAGAAAATTATTTTAGGTGGATTTTCTTACCTGCAACCAAAAGGGTACCATTACAATAAAGAAAACATTAGCATTGTCTTGTTCTTTAAAAGCTATTTTATATTTAAAATGGGTTCATATAACAGTATTTCTCAGTCCCTTTGCTTTAAATAATACCAAGTTGACTTTGAGGTTAGTTTTATGACACTGATCATCTAACAAATAGGTATTTTTTTCAACTTACTGCTCAGCATTGTGCAATTTGTTCATTTATAATTTTAGAAGAATATAGTTGACTTTGAACAAATATGACCTGCTAAATAAAGGATATCATAATACATTTTGAGTTAGTGTTTTAATCTTACATCTTAGAAAAAGTGTAGTAGCCCTAGTTTTTCAAATATACTAGCACTCACGTCTTCTATAATAAACATTTCATAAAATTTTAAAGTAATTTTGCTTTATCAATTTTAAGTTTTGGATAGGTGATACATATTGGTATAAGACCCCTTGTTGTGTATATGGATTCTTGATTTATTTTATAGGTTAACAGAATTTCAGCATTTTATCTTCACACTTGATAGAGAACCTAGTCTGTGTTAAAAACTGGGCCTTTGCAAGCATTATTTAATTTTATTCCTATGAGATACTTTTATTTTAATTTTTAGGAGAATGAAATGAGAATGAGAGAGGTTAAGTAACTTGTAGATTACACAGCAAGTGAAAAGCAAGGCTGGAATTTGACCCCAGACGTATCAGATTATAAAATACACACTCTTAGCCACTTTGCCATATGCTCCACTACTTTTTTACCTGTGATAACTACATGTTTATTTAAGGCCAGATGGGAAGTTCCATAACAAAGATTTAGCCTTTTAATGTAAGCTAAAATAATAATAATAAGTAATATCTAGCATTTATTGGGCATTTCCTGTGTACTATGCAATTGTTCCAAATGTTTTAAGCATATTAACCAATTTACTCTTTGCAAGTTTATCTTCAGGTAATTAATGAATTATTTGGGAATAAACAGAGCAGTCTCAAAAACAGCAGCAATCTTAAAATCAGTAACTATTCTGATCATATTTATCATAGAAATAAACGGGAAATTCATAGAAATTCATTGTTTTGTTGTATCATTTGGGAACTTTTTCATTGCAATGAACCAAAAAAATCCCAAATCAAGCTGACTTAAGGCAAAAAGAGACTTTTGGCTCATGTAATTGAGAAATCTCCAGAGGCAGAGTTTCTCTAAGCAGGGATGGATTCTCGGCTCCACAATATCACATGGATTGTTTTTTCCATTTTTTGGCTCTATCCATCCCCTACCAAATACCTTCATTTTGTTGGTGTCTTTCTCAGACTCTAGTTGGTAGTTCCTGGTACCTCCAAGTCCTTCCCCACTGACAGCAAGATAAGAGGCAGCAGCTCCTACCTCATGTATATCCAACTTCAAGGTCAGAGGGACTTCTCTACCTAGAATTACTTTGATTGCCCTAGCTTAAGCCACTCCCCATTCCTGAAAGTATCCTGTGGCCAAAGAGATGCAGTTCCTTGATTCTGGTGAGGAAGATGAAACTCACTGGTTGCCTTAGGCCAGTCACTGGTTCTACCACTGGAATCGAAGGGTGAGACTCCAGCCATATGAACAAAAAAGAGGGGTAGAGAGATGGGTCCTCAATGAAAATCAGTGGAATGAATGCTATTGTAGATGGTCTCCCAATGAACCACATCTCCTGCTATTCACAGCTTTTGTAGACCCCTCCTTGCAAATCTGAGCCCTATTACTACCTTTTATTTTTAAAAGATCTTATGCTTAAGAATAGTTTTAGTAATAGGAAAAAATGAAGCCATGGTACAGACAGTTCTCACATACCCCTCACCCAATTTCTCCTCTTCTTAGCATTTTATGTTTGTGTGGTATATTAGGTACAATTAGTGAACACATATTAATATATTCTTTTTAACTAAAGTCCACAGTAATTTATTCAGATTTCCTTAGTTTTTGCCTAATGTGTTTTTCTTCTCAAGGATCCTCTCCTGGACACCACATTATATTTATCTGTCATTGACTCCTTATGCTCTTCTTGGCTGTGAGAGTTTCTCAGGCTTTCCTTGTTTTTGATGACCTTGGCAGTTTTGAGGAATATTGATCAAGTATTTTATAGGCTGTTCTTCTATTGGAACTTGTTTGATATTTTTCTCATGGGTTATGGGTTTTGGGCAGGAAGACCACAAAGTGCCATTTTCATCACATCATATCAAGGATACACACTGCTGACATGATTTATCACTGTTGATAAATCATACTGCCTAGATACCCTTTTTATTTCCCTTCCATTCTGTACTCTTTGGAAGGAATCATTATGAGCAGGCCACACTTAAGGAGTGGGGATTCATGATCCCCCTCCTTGAGAGTGGAGTACCTACATGAATTATTTGGAATTCTTTAAGGGAGATTTGTCTCTCCCCCACCACATTTATTTATTTATTCA
This sequence comes from Lyroderma lyra, assembly GCA_004026885.1. NCBI lineage: Eukaryota > Metazoa > Chordata > Mammalia > Chiroptera > Megadermatidae > Lyroderma > Lyroderma lyra. The sequence goes on along the minus strand of PVJL010000739.1, from coordinate 270,679 downwards.
ATCATTTATTTATATCAGTATGAACTCAATAGAGCTCCTTTATACTTTGGGTTATACTCTAATACTATTTTATTTATTTTAGTGCTCAAATTGTTCCTGCTTAGGCCACTGGGAGCTCTTATCAGTTGACTCCCATTTTGACCAACAGAATAAAACAAAAATGATACTGCATGACTTTTTTTTAATGAGAAATTTTTTTATTGTTAGATTTATTGGGGTGACATTGGTTATTCAAAATTACATAGGTCCCAGGTGTACAATTCTACAGTGCATCGTCTATGTGTTGTGTTACGTGGTCATCACCCAGTGACTTCTGAAGCTAGGTCATAAAACATGTTGCAGTGTCTCCCAAGGTTTCTTGAATACTCACTCTGGGGGAAAGACCCCCTTGTAAGAACTCTACCCGGAGACTGTAATGCTGTGAGGAATCCCAAGCTAGCTATGCAACAGGTCATGTGTAAAGAAAGACAGATACTAGCCTCTAGGTTTTCCAGCCATTTTAGCTGAAAAGCCAAAAATATGTATGCCAAGAAGTCATCTTAGATACCCAACCCAGTAGACTCAGCCACCATCTGACTGTAAGAATATGACAGACCCGAAGCAAGAACTCCAAGTTTAGTTTAGCCCAGGCAACTTACAGAATCATGATTACCAGCAATGAATTGCTGTTGTAAGCCACTAAATTCAGGGGTGGTTTGTGATGTGAAAGAACATAACTCAAACTGATGCAAAAATCTGCTAGATGTGGTATATACTCTCAAACTATAACTTGTTTTATTAAACAGTATATAGTAATGACTTTTTTGTTTTGTCACCCAGAAGAAATGATTTATCCAGACATATGTGACAAAATGTGAGTCTTTTTCTTCTGAAGTAGTTATTTAATCTCTGGGGTTCCTGGGGTAACATTCTGTTCAGGAACATTCTTTGCTCCACACAGATAGGCTTTCTAGAGATAATAACACCAGTTCAAAACCAGTAACATTTGTCTTGAATAACTCTGCGGCCTGCCTAACAATCAGTCAAAGCAAAGTGACTTTTGAATAGGATTTTCAGGCAGCAGAATCCTTAAGAATCTAGAAATCTGAAATGTTTCCCAGTGTCATGGTGGAAAATATATTTCTATGTTTGAGCCAATAGAAATTTCTTTATGTGGTGTTTGGGGAACATAGATCTTCATTCTTTCAGAAGGCAGAACATGTGGCTTTTCTACAAAAACTGTACATTTCCATGAGTTAATGGGGGACAGGGGAGGGTGGAGAGGGTAAACTGGGGAAAGAAGCCAAAACAAACCCCTAAGAGATAAGATTATGTGTTAAGTAAGATTAGATTACCAGATTCAAGGAGGCTACGTTACATCTACTTCTTTTTTTCTACAAAGGAAGATCCGTTGAACTTCTATTTTATTCCTGGTTGCCCTCTTCTCTTTATCTGTACTTCCTGTCTCTCATTGAGAATGGTTTGCTCTCAGACACTTTATTTTCAAATATATTTAAGCTTCATTGATACATATTGATTTCATCTAGAATTTGAAATAATTTGACTTGGCTTCGGTTTAAGTTTATCTTGAGATAATGAAGTATTTGCCTAAAAAATTAATAGAATAAACAAGGCTAAGAAGGGTTTATTTCAAAATAGTTAAGATCAAAATATTTTTATGGTCACCAAGAAGGGTCACTAGAATCTAGGAAGAGAAGTTCCTTGAGGCCAAAGATAGTGCCCTGAACATGAAGACTGGACCTTAGAAGGTATTCAAAGTTTCCTGGATGAATGAATGATTCAGACTTCAATGATTTAAGTTTAGGGATTTATGTATACAGAGGTGCCAAATGGCAGTCCATGGGACAAATTCAGTTCATGGTCTTGTCTGGTTTGGGCTCCATATCGTTATATGTTTTTTTTGGTTTAAAAGGTAATAAATTTATTTAGTTCAAAATCTTTTTTAAAAAGGATATATTGTGAAAAGTCTCATTGCCCCTCTGTGTTTTATCTACCCATCTGTGAAAACTTCTCTCAAGGTAAAATCTTTTATTAGTTTCTTTTGTAGTCTTCTAGAGTCTCTTTAGGCAAATTTATGAAAATAAGCATAGTCTCATTTTTCCCCTTTTATACAAAGGTAGAGCTTTATACACACTGCTTTTAATCTTGCTTTTTTCACTGAAATTACACCTGGAGATCTGTTTCCCTGTCATCTTAAACTACTCAGTTTCTCTCATAGCATTTCAGCGTTTCATGCCCAACCACAGTGGACATTTCAGTTACAGTTAGAGTAACAGTGCCAAAGTCAGCGTAGGAGAAGAGAAATGTTTCGCCTAGTTCATCGCACCAGAGTAGCTGAGCAGGGATGGGGAGGCCATTGCATAGTGAGATGTCTTAAACATAGTGAGCACATTCTACATACCAGTAATACTAAAGAAGTGCCAGTACAACAACCACAGATTGTGAGTTGCCCCACTCCCCACTTTACACATACACACACACACACACACACACACACACACACACACACCTGAAAATGCAAAATCAGTGACAATGTCAGAACTTCTAAGTGAAAAAAATCTCAAAACATCCTCCCCTTTTCTCCAGGTGCCCAACTGCTCCCACCTCAACTCCCCACATTACACTTTCAGAGGTAAATTCACAAGGTGTAGTGTTTCCTAGACTTGCCTAATGTTAAGAATTTTAGGAGTTCTTGTTAAAATGTTGGATTCCCAGCCCCATCCCATGGAGGTTCCCTTCCAGGGCTGAATCTTTGTTTTTAGGTTCAGGAAAGTTTGGGATACTCTTCTAAGATATTGCCAAATTAATTTTCATGCCTGTGTTGAAATAGGTTTCTTAAGGAACTGGTAAACATAATTAGATCCTGAGTACCTGATTAGATGTCTTTTTTTTTTTGACGGGGGGGGGGGGGGGGGGGCGGTTCCCTGGCTGAGAATTGAACCCAGGCTGCAGCGTTGAGAGCATGGAAGCCTAGCCACTGCACCACCAGGGAACCCCCTAGATGTCTTTTTGAATGGCTATTTTAAAGAAATGCTCTTTTAAATAAGTGTTTCTCAAAGTTTTTCACAAGGATAAACATATGTTAATACTTGCTAGGGACACTGAAAAAAGCCACTGTCAGCAAGAGGCAACAGATCCAGGGGCTTTGCAGGGATGGCAAGATGAAAAGTGGTATTTCGTAGCACAATGTTTGGGAAAGTCTGCTTTAGAGAATCTTGTGGGGAAGGAGAAAGGACATGGCCATTTGTTTAGCTCTTGCATGCCTGCTGCTATACTTAGAACTAAGGCTTTTATCTTGAATACACTCTACTAAGCATAGACAGATGTGTACTAACACCTCAATTTTAAAGAAAAACAAACTGAGGTAGTCAGATTTAGATCAAACCTCTTTCAAAAGTATCATCAGGAGCAAGAATTTGAACTGACATTTCTGGCTCCCAACTTCAACATTTTTTAAACCATTACCTCAAATGGTAGCTGATACATAAATCAAATATTAAGGAATACTCAAGAACGCAAATGACACAGCTTCTCCTAGATGCATTCTGGCTTCAACTCTAGTTTCTGAGTACTCTGAACACAATCTTATTTGCAGTAGCCAGTCTCCAGGCTGTTCCCCCACCTCCACCCTGCTGACCAGGCTTCTTGGTATTCATAATCTCATGTTCCTCCCCACAACACTGTATCAGGATTGGTCAGCATGGCCAAGAAATACAACAGACATGGTAACATGTTACTTCAAAGATGACGTCACTGACTCTGGGAGAATCTAGCTACCATGGGGTTAGGATACTCCACTAGCCCTCCAAGAAGGACTGCATGCTGGGAAATTGCCAAAAATCATGGGAATAAGCCATCCTCGAAGGCGTTCCTTCAGTGCCAGTCCCATTTTCAGGTGACTGCAGTCCTAGTTTATATCCAAATTGCAAATTCATGAGACACCCTGAGTCGGAATCCTCTAGTTAATCTGCTTCCAAATTCCTTACTCACAGAAACTATGAAATAATATATGTTTGTTGTTTTAAGCCACTAACTGTTATAGTAATTTGTTATGCCTTGATATATTAATATAACTAGTCTAGGTTTCTGTTATATACACATGGAAAAAACAAAACACAGTAGATACTTGCCTCTGTTGCAATCTACATTGATATAGACCATAGTAACTTGAGGGAAGGGGAAAAAAGCAAGATTTTTGCCTCAAAAGTAAATAAATGAAATCACTCATATATATATATATATATATATAAAATATTGTTTTACACTCTCTGAACACTGTTAACTTTTTGCTTTGCTTGAGCAAGAACTGGTACTGAAAACAGAACAAAAACATAACAAAACAAAAAACAGGGCAAGGTCACTTCAACTAAAGAGTGAGGGAAAGTGTCTATCAGAATTTGGGGAGTTCCCTGATGGTGTAGTGGCTTAAGGCTTCGGCGTTGGCGCTGTCAGCGCTGCGGCCTGGGTTCGATTCCCAGTCAGGGAGCTACCCACATACCAAAAAGCAAAAAAAAAAAAAAAAAAAAAAGAATTTGATGCTTGAACTTGGATAACTGAAAAATGAAATAAATATCCTACCAACTGGGTGGAAGTGGTTTAGTAAATCCAGCTCAGTGCTGTGCCAGACTTGGACATACGGCCTCAGGTGACAAACTAGTTCTGCAGGCTAAAGATGAAGTACACGCCTGCTCACTGGTTTATCAAATAGAAAACAAGGACCATCTGTTAATTACCACCAGAAAACCTGGAAAGAGAAAATAAATGGAAATGAATTTTCCTCTGTCCAAGGTACATATTTTTCTTACTATTTTTTTTTTATTAAAAAAAATTTTGGTCATGCTTTGGGAAAAGAAGGCTATAATTAAGTCTAGAGAAAGTTCAGAAATCTCTGATAATTTTTTGATCATCCATATATATATATGTTTCTAAGAAAGTAATTAAAAACTAAGTGGAAATATTGCAAAGGACACAATATAACATGATAAATAAGGTTTTAATGTGTTATACTAAATATTATCCTAGCACACTAATTTGGGCTATACCTTTGCCAAGTATTATATAATTAATTAATTATATAACACCACCCATCAATGCAACATGGTATATAATAGGTTAATATTTTAACAAAATTTATAATTGAGGAAACTCAGGCAGGAGAGATTAAGTGCATATGTGGTTTTTATAAGCTTTGGGTCTAAGCCTACGTAATATCATCTTTAGTGTGGCAAGTCCCCAAATGGGGGTGGGGGTAAAGGGAGAAGAGTTGGTAAAAAGTACCACTTAAAAGTAACCTGCTCCTCCTTACCCTTATCCCCAGGCATCTGGTATTCTTACACTCTTTCCATCCTGTTGTAAATCTTGCAAGGCATTGCTAATACTGTTGCTTGTTGTCTATCTTTATGTGGTCTAACTCCAAGCTGTCCATAATCTAATTCCACCAATCATTAACCTAAATGAGGATGATCAAGCATGGGCCTTCAGGCTACTGTCCAACAGGCAGGTCCATTGCCCTCTGTCTAGTAAATCTCATGCCCATGAAAGAAGCAGTTCACCCAGTTCTACCCCTAACATTTGCAGGACTGGGACAAAGAATACAAACAGAGGCCCATATTTAAGTTACAAATCAGGCTACCAAAACTGTTAGCTAAAATGTCTTCCTATCTTGGCAAATAGTTCCATACCAACAAAAATTTTAAATATGTGCAAAGCTATGGGTTTTATATGACTGAAAGTTAACAAAATAACAAAGACAACTGAATTTAATTATTAATACACATGTCTGAATAATATTTAGATGAGTAATAAAATACAATCATTAAGTCATAAAATGATATATCCTATAAAATATATTTTTCCTCCCTTTGGTTCACCAAAATTACTAATTATGTATTTAAATCAAGATTCTTACATAATTTGAGTTGTACTGACAGAAAATGCCAAATTAGACAACCTTTCTTGGGCCAAAATTATTACATAGTTTTTATTATAATAAATTCCATTTGGAGAGACACTATTGAGGTAGTGGCAAATGGAATTCTAAATAAAAATTTTAAAGCAATAGTCAGTTCAGAAGTGAAAATTCTTTTCACATAGCATAGTCAAACATTGTAGTAGGTTTGAATATAGCAAATTATCTCCAAAAATATTACAAAGTACTTTAATTTCACATAGGTTGGTATCACATTGTGATTTTTCAGGATAACTTAAAATCATCCTCTAGTCAAATGCTTTCTATACCTGATTTCAAAACCGTTTATTTCTCCATCTTCTAATGGACAGGCCAGAATAGTTTTGATGTTTCTGGGTTATGAAATTGATATAAAATTGATTTTCTTTTCATTCTCAATTTTAATTAGAAATTAAATCGTGATTTAATAAAGCATATAAAGTTGCAAGAGCTTTTTATCTAACCATTTAAGTTGTGGATTTAATGAGAATAATGTTTTTATTAATTTGCATTGTTTTGATCAATAGTTAAATCTCATTACATAAGAGCTTGTAATTTCTCATTTGCCAATTCTGTTAGGGTCATACTCAACAGAAGTCTGCTCATTGTTCCCTTAGTTTTCTTTTTGATTTAAGTAGAACTGCTCTTTGAAAATTTTCTATTTCTTTTTTCTCTCAAGATTTTTTCTTTTCTTTTTTGGGGGGGTGTTTTTTTTGTGTGTGGGGGTAGCTCCCTGGCTGGGAATCGAACCCAGGCCGTGGCGTTGAAAGCGCCAAAGCCTAGCCACTACACCACCAGGGAACCCTCTTTTCTTATCTCTATTTTTTATTTATTTCTATCACAATTCTCTATTCTTCACTGGGGCCCTCATTCTCAGTAATCTAAAAGATTAAAAAGTAAAATGTAGCTCTATAAAGGACACGAATTTTGAATTGGAAATATAAATTTAAAATGTAAAAGATAAAAACTTTTCATGTGGTAACAGTTGTCTTTTATAATATAAAAATTATTAAAATTAAAAGGCAAACTATAAAATATAATGACTATTAAATTATAAAGTAAAATTAAATAATGCTAAAATTTTTATCTTAATATTTGAAATTTTAATTAATCTTATTAAACGTTTTAATAAAATTAAAACTATTTGCATTTCTAGTTGCCAATGTTAGGATTGGTATCATACTTCTAGACATAGATGCATACCAATTTAAGAGCAGTGTGAATTATTTAATATTGCAAAATATTCCTCAGCCATCATATGCAATAATTGCAAATGCTGAGCATATCTGGAATAATTCCAGAACCATGAATTGGTTTATATGGAGAGAAGCAAGAAAATGGATGCTCAGCTCTAGTGGGAAATAAAATTTCATTATGCAAGTACCTATTGCATTCATGCTATGAGAAGGATCTGACAAGTTAATTAATTTCTTTCCTCTTATTTAAGTGCCTCTGCCATTCAAATCCTCCCTGGACTTTGAAGCATTCTCCTTTTCTCATGCTGGAAGTAGTACAACACAAAATTTGTCATAGTATTCAAATGCAATTGCTTTTTATTTCCAGGAGGTAGGTTAAAAGACATGGAAAAGAGTTTCCATGTCGCTTGATGAGTGTCAGTCACAAGCATAAATGTTTAGTATAAAAAAAAGTACCTATGATTTATAAGTAATTTGTTATTTACAGGTTGTATTTATTTGTGATTTGAAGGTCCTCTGAAGCACAGGGCTCAGAATCTCTTTTTCTCAGATCTAAGCATGGTACTGAGCTCCTCCTTCTCCATTTCCCTCTCTCCCATTTTAATGTCTACTGCTTCAGTGCACATCAACATCACTGTTCCCACTACTCCAGTTTAAGGCCCTTATTAATTTGCCCTAATTAATTTGCTTTTTCGGCCACTTTATTATTTACTTAGAATTTGAACTGAAACTGTTCTTCAGTCTCTCGCATGTTCTACAAACTTATTTGTGAGGAGAGCAGACACCCCTCCAGTAGGGAGGGGCAGTCCAACTGTTGTCCCTCTCCCTAAAACACTGTGCTCTCTCCTCTTCTGCTATGCAACTCTTATGTAGATCTCAGCTCAATTGTGACTTCCACAGAAAAACCTTCCTTGGCAGCCTCAGTTAGTTTCAATTTCTTCTGTATATGTTCCCGTAGCATCTTGTTCTATTTAAGAGGCAATGACTTTACATTTGTTTCTGTAATTTGATTAGTTGTTTCTCTACCTCGATAGAGAGGAACTGACTTGAGTACCATGTCTGAGTGTGTCTGGGCTCACCATTATATCCCTAGAGCTTGGCCTATGCTGTGTACACAGAAGGCACTCAAGATTTGATTAATGAATTAAATAATTAGTTAATGGAACCATTCAGCTGTATCTTACATTCCTTCCTTACTTTCAGACATCAGTCAATCATGTGCTTAAAGAAAATCTATTTGTCTTTCAGATCTGAGCTTAATAGTAACTTCTTGGGAAAGCTTTCTCAGACCTCTCCGACTAATTCAAATCCTCTAACTTCTTTATGCTGGTAAAAAAACTGAGAACTCTTTTTGGCCCCTGACATGACTTCACATCATGTGTTTACACCTGAGCACCTGTGCTCCAGTGAATTTTCTCCAAAGGTGTGGTAAACATTATATAGAAAAGACTGGTTTCATGCTGGGCCATGTGCATTACAGCAATCTTGGGAATATTTTCACGGGCTTAGCAAAATCTTAAGTGTGGCCACATATCACGGTCAGCTGTAGCAATAGGTGAATTCTCCCCAAATCAAACATTTTGAATACTATTGACATGGGAACTAGGAAGTACATTTTCCAGTAAGGTCATATTTTTTAAGTAGTTTAGAATTGATCCTCAGCATTTAGTTTTACCCAGACACTAAGCAGCCCGGGGAAACACAAATAAATATTTCCAAAAAGTTTCTTGATTCCTTCTCTTCGAAGTTCTAACTCCATTACCATGCAATCATTTGTTTATTATAGAATTATTTTCTTTCTGGTTCTCCTGAGAAGTTGAAAAACTAGAACCAACAAATGATGATCAACTGTCTCTACATTTTCCCACTACTAATACTTGGTAGACACAGAAGAATTTAATTTAGCTTCCTGTTGCTTCAGCTTTCCTATCCACATGTGCAGGATATTTGGTCCCTGACTCTTCTCATGATTTGCCTCATACTTTAAAGGAAAAGAAAGCAAAATTGGACTGTAATAATTGGACATGGACCTCACAGCCCACAAACTAACTGTTGCTGAATTGAATCAACAGTTAAAGTTTTTCTTTAGATGGAGTTTGTTTTCTTATTTGAATCTTCATCTATTTTAAGCAATGGCATAATTGATTGAAAAGGGCAATTCAGGTTGGAGACGAACAGGATACTTCATTCTCCAGAGTTACTGAGTGTCCATGTGGCCTGGGGGCACTGTTTAGCTTTGTCTCAAACAACCAATCTTTCTACCTAAAGTTTCCCCAGGGTAGAGAAGTATTTCAGTTCCAGGAAATGTGGGAAACCATCAGAGTATTTACATTCATAAACTCAAATGATCAAGTACTAGCTCATTGGCTCTATCAGGAGCTTCACTAAGTGAGACTCAGGAGAAGGAAAACATTATTAGTGTGTTAAGAAAGAAATTAGCAAAAATATGACTTAGAATATGACATTTAACCATGCCAGAAGGCTGACCTCCATTTGGAATCAGTGAGATTATCCTGGCAAAAGAAACTGTGCCATCAAGTTCTGAGAAAGTACACATTGGCTACTCTGATTCTGTAGCTTTAGAAAAACAGAAGAGAAAAATATAAATTCTTCTCCTCCTCATGAAAAAACAAAGTTGAAATTGCTTTGATGTCTTAGAAGTAGAGAGCGTAAGTCATCTGTTTCTATCAGGTATACAATGGAAGCAGAGGTCCTAATAACTGTCTACCATCCTGCTTCTAGCTGTAAAAGACATATTTCCATAGGTTCATCTGATGTAAAACAGCAGATATTTTTGCTGAGATGCTGTTCTCTTTGGAGCAAACAAAGCACTTTTCTTTGTGAGACGAGCCCTATCCCTAGGAATTCCAAATAGCACTGCTACGTTGCTTTCCACTTGGCCTCAACTGGAAAGTGAAAGATTAAAATGTTTCAAACATTTTCAAATGCAGAGATGTTTTAACTTTTGCTTTTATGAAAGCATCATCTAAGTATGCTCTCCACCCACCTTGGGTTATTTGTTTTTCGATTATTTTTTAATGGTAATACAGTTTGGTTAACTCTTGAAAAGTGAATGCACAAAAGCCTTAAAACTTAAAAATGACTAAATTTACTAAGGGCTGGTCCTGGCACAATATGAGTAAAATGAAATCCTTGCTTTTAAAATGATAAAATAAACTTTCATGTTACTCTAGAGGTAGAGACTGCTAAACAGTCACTTGGAGCAAACAACAGCCAATCTTCCTACAGTATTTGCAGTCAGTATCAACTTTAGAGATTATGGTTTGAGTAAATGCTTTGCCTGCACTGGATGACAATAACTCTGGCTTTTGTTAGCGACTTCATTTCTTGGCTAAAATTACTCTGAAATAAAGGAAAGTCTGGGTTTATTTTGCAACTATTTCATTAGTGGTGTATATGTTGCATTTTCTTATTGATCAAGTTTTATTAGGGGAAGATAGAAAAGTACTTTCCACAGCATCTTATTAACTATCCATGTTTCTAAAGGCAAAATTGGAAACACAATTTCATCTCCTTATTATGTTGTATAAATCTGATTTTTTTATTCCTACCCTTCATTATTTAACTGGCCTGCTACACAAAATAGGACTGTAAGATTGTCTCATAACATTGCTATGTCCTTAAAAATTTCCATGACCCATTTTTTGGATTATACTTTCAAGACTTTTAAATAGTGAATAATTTAAGCTTATCCGGGACCCAATCTTTCCATTACTATTCCTGTTCTGTGTCCCAGTTCACAGGATTTTAGCATAAACCAGACATAAGAAGAAAACATATTTCAGAGATTCTGAAAGCAGGAGAGGTTTGGAAACCTCAAATCCCCCACTAGTCTTGAGCTTAGGATTGTATCAATTTATTATTGAATATTATAAGTTTGTGCCAAGGTGAGAGGGGAGTCCCAAATAAATAGCTTCCACAAGTAGAATTTCAAAGTAAAACCTTATCACTAAAACTCTCATCAGCAAAGTGAAACCAAGGGCATTGTTTTTTCAGTGAAAATGATATCCTTCATCCTGACCCCAGCAGAGCTATCTGTCAAGAGCCACCAGAAAACCATTTAGATCTTAATATCTTACACCTAAGTTTCCCAGAAATGATTAAACCATCGTTTCCTAGAGTATCTAGAGCACAGCTTCCTCTCAGCTCACCATCACGGCTGCACAGTCACTGGGGAAGAAGTAAGGAGGCAATCTGGGGGAAACAAAGGGCAACAGGTGACATGTTCTACCTTCTTCCTCCAGCTGCTTTTAAGCAGGTTGGGCTATGTCTAAAAAACTTCCAGACACTTCTTTCTGCAGCATGGTTGCCACACAGAGACTAGGTGATGATTAGTCTATGTGTCAATTTGGCTATGCTATAGTACCCAGTTATTTAATAAAAAAAACCTCATCTACGTGTTGCTGTGAAAGTATTTTTGTAGATGTGGTTAATACCTACAATCTTTTAAGTAAAGGAGACTACCCTAAAAAATGTGAGTAGGCTTCATCAATCAGTTGATGTCCTTAAGAGCAAAAACTGAGATCTTTCTGGAGAAGAAGGAATTCTGCCTTACAGATGACACATCAACTTCTGCCTGAGCTTCCAGCCTCCTGGCCTGTCTGCCTGCTTTACAGATTTCAGACTTGTTGCTTCCTACAATCTCATAAGCCAATTCTTTAAATCTCTTTATAGTATATGTATAATATACATATTGGTTCTGTTTCTCCATGGAACTATAACTGATACAGAGCTTTATTTCATTTCTGATTCTTCCTCATGGGTTTGTATATTGTGAATTAAGAGGAGTCATGAATAGAGAAGGCTGTTCATGTTAGAGAACTATGGTTCTAAGAACTATGCTTAATATTTGGGATTTGGGAGGATCCAGAACATAGTTTTCTCCAATGCATCTATGCATGTTTAGCTATGCATACATGGGGGACCACTGCACTAGATGCCTTTCTGTGTATATGTATGTATGTATATACATGTACACGCACACATACACACACGCACATATGTGTATGTGTGTGTGTGTGTGTTTGCTTTATTTCAAATATGTAATTGTGTTCGCACTACAGGCAAGGTGCCACAATTCTACCTCAATTTTGGGGCAAATATTTATGACAGAAATTAGATATTTTTGTTTTATGAACCCACAATCCTTGGCAATATGACATATATTTTGGTATCTAGGTGTTTCATTTCAATAGTGTTTAGGCATAGATGCATTTGATATAATTATATTTAATTAGTACATTCAAGTTAATTGCAAATCAATAGTTTCTTTTAAGATGAGAAAACCATCTCCCAGAAAATTTTGCACAAGGTTCAAAAACTAACTGAATTGCAAAACTGCAAAATGCTGATCAAGGATCTTGTAAATAATACTAGCTTTAAACAATTGAACAATGGGTCTCTTCAGGCGTGAAGCTGATTTCTTGAGGCATGCTTTCAGAACCCTTAATACTGAGAGGCATCCATAATTTTTTCTAATTGTTCTTTTGTGTGGGAAAGTTCCATCATGTCAGCTAATTTTTCATCATAAAATGTTTTGGCATTTCAGAAAGCACAGTTATACTGATAAAGCTCTCTCCATTCATTTCATGATACTAGAGTTAGTAACGAATCCCAGTTGAACAATTTCACTTGCTTCCCTGCTCTATATTTTTGATTAAGCACATTCTAGACTTGCAATAGTTTATGTACAAAAATAGAAAAAAAAATACCAGATCCTAACAAAATAGGAAATTAAATTCTAATTCAATTAAAATTTAAAGAGCAAATTTTTAAATTTAACTTCTGACTAAGAATGAAATCTATTTTGAAAACAGGACGTGAAACAAATGTAGTAATGGTACAGGACTAGAGACCTGATGTTTACAACGATTTTAACTTTATAAATTTTCTGCTTGTTTTTATTAGTGTTTATTTTGTATTGCAATCAGAGCCCTAGTAAAGAGAATATACCTAAATTCTGAGCTTATAATTGAGTCCAAATAAAGGGCATTATTTCTGATATGGTAGTGTGGACAAAAAAAGGAGGGGGGGTTCTTTGGAAAGTATCCTCACAGGGTGATCTGATCATAAATTCCTAACTGGGCAGGTCATGGTGAGTAGTCATGCGCCAGGCATATAACTTTTTAGAAAAAGTCTTATCATTGCCTTAAGCAAGCCCTGTCCATTTGTTTCTATGTATCCAGGATAATACAAGTTTGAAATGCCTCTTTTCAGATCCTTCCTCCTAAGACTCAAATGTAATCACACTCAAGAGAGCAAATAATCTTTATTTAGTATCCTGTAATACAATCCCACTTTGCTTTCTCTCACTCTCATGAAATCTTTTTTATGTTCCCTCCTTAATTTAAAATGCGTAAAAGATACTGTAAAACTTACTGTTCAGAGCATTTGAGATCTGTCTCCCTAGCATATGTTGCCAGTTTTGGCTCAAATAAACTCTTATAATAAATATTCTATACAGGTTTGGACATTTCTTTCTTTCTTTCTTCCTTTCTTTCTTTCCTTCCTTCTTTCCTTCCTTCTTCCTTTGGAAGCCATTCATGTCAACAGGAGGCAATATATCCTGGTGGTTCAGTCAACTAGACCTAGGTATAAACCTAGCTCCATCACCTTCCAGCTGTGTAAATGTGCTAGATAAAGTACTCCAGGCTTTAGTTTCTTCATATGCAAAAGGGAACAGTAATCTTACTCACTGAGTCATTATAATGACCATTTTTAATACACGTATATATTTAAAACAACTGCATACACACTTACCTACCTACATATATAGGAGATATATATACATATATACATAAATATATATGTATGCGTGTGTGTGTGTGTGTGTGTGTGTGTATACACATAAACACACATGCACAGGTGTGCACACACCACACACACACACACACACACACACACACGTATATGTAAGACTTCTGGCTGAACAGAAGGACAACTAAGGACATAAAGAAGAAGCCACTGGTAGAAGGGGTGGAGATGCAGAATGAGCCTGTGGAGGTTAAAAATTGGGAGGGTAGCTCAGCTGCAGAGGCCCCCTTGAGTAGCAAGGGATCCCAGCCCCACACCAGGCTCCCCAGCTGAGGGTTCCAATGCTAGAAACAGAGGTCTCCACAATTTCTGTCTGTGAATTTCAGCAGATTGTGGCTGAGTGAGATGAAGATCTGCTGGAGTCCCAGGTACTTCTCTTAAAGGGCCTGCGCACAAACTTACTCACTGATGGACTCACTTACTCTGAGGTCCAGCTTTGGGGCAACAGTTAGAAAGGTGCTAGGAACGTAAGGGGAGGAACTGAAATATCTGGCCTCAGAGCAAGGACTGAAGGGGCAGCTTTCTCCCAGTCAGAAGTGCTAGAAGAATCCATTATTTCTTTGCTGAGCCCTTACCCCTCCCAGTGTGCAGACTTAGGCAACTGCCATATCTGAGTCTCCATCAACCTGGCTAATACAGTCACCCCACCTTCATTATTCCCTGAGACCTCACCCCATCCAGTTTGTGAATCCACCCAAGCTGCTTCCAGAGGCTTTTCCATACAAACAGCCTGTCTTTGTTCATGCTGAAGACTTTCTTAATATCTCTCAAAGTTTCAAGAAACCCAAACAAGTAGCATCTGGCCTCAGTATACCCTGTTTCTATTTCTTGCTGAGCAGCCCCAAGCCTGGCACTAGTGGCAGCCAGCCTTCGTTTGTGGCTTCACCTCTCCCAGGCACCTCCAAGCCCAGCACAGGCAGACTGCTTTGTAGCTCATGCCAGATACCCTCAGGAAGAGTACAGGCTGCAACTGCACTTGGCCTGCAGTGGAAAGGCCCCAGGAGGCACACCCAATGGCAGGCTTTGGACCAAGCCAGAATACCACCCAGCTGCCTCTGTGGATGGTACACACAAAGGAAAGACTAGAAAAGCACCAGAGCATGGCTAAAGTGAATCCTGTTCCATAGAGTCACCTCTTCACAACAGCTCCTCCAATGTAGTTATGGCCAGTCCTCACAACCAATCACTTAAATGTTGATCCCTTTCACTGATGTGCAAACAGCAACCAAGGCTCAATCACAACAAAAGGGCACATACACCCACACAAAGACACAACTGATTTACCTGGTTCAGTTTACCATGGAGATTATACCACTGGGTCCCAAGGGCACCTACTACATAAGGCCACTCTACCAAGACCAGAAGGCATAACACCCCTACCTAATACATAGAAACAAACACAAGAAGGCAGCCAAAATGGTGAGACAAAGAAACATATCCCAAATGAAAGAACAGAACAAATTCCAGAAAGAGAACTAAACAAAATGGACACAAGCAATCTACCAGATGCAAAGTTCAAAACACTGGTTCTAAGGATGCTCAATGAACTTAGGGGAAGAGTAGATAACTCAGTGAGAACTTTAACAAAGAGATAAGAAATAGAAAAATGGAGATAACATAAAAAGGAACCAGTCAAAAGTAAAGAATATAATAACTGAAATAAATAACACATTAGAGGGAATCAACAGTAGACTAAATGAAGTAGAGGACTGAATCAGTAATCTGGAAGACAAGGTGGCAGAAAACACCCAATCATAAAGGCAAAAATAAAAAAGAATATTGGGAGTTCCCTGGTAGTGTAGTGGCTTAAAGCTTCAGTGCTGGCGCTGTCAACACTGCAACCAGGTTCGATTCCCAGCCAGGTAACTATCCACATACCAAAAAAAACAAAATAAATAAGAATATTTTAAAAAATGAGGATAGTTAAAGGGCCTCTGGGATAATACCAAGCATACCAACATTCACATCATAAGGGTACCAGGAGAAGAGAGAGAGCAAAGTATTGAAAACCTATTTGAAGAAATAATGACTGAAAACTTTTCTAACCTGGCAAGGGAAATAGGCATACAAGTCCAGAAAGTGCACAGAATACCAAACAAGATGAACCCAAAGAAGCCTACACCAAGACACATCACAATTAAAATGCCAAAGGTTAAATACAAAGAGAGAATCTTAAAAGTTTCAGGGAAAAAAACAATTATTTACCTACAAGTAAGCTTCCATAAAACTATCAGCTGATTTCTTAACAGAAACTTTGCAGTCCAGAAGGGATTGACATGAAATATTCAGAGTCCCGAAAAGCAAGGACCTAAAACCAAGATTACTCTACCCAGAAAACTTATCATTTGGAATTGAAGGACAGATAAAGAGCTTTCCAGACAAGAAAATGGTAAAGCAGTTCATCAACATTAACCCAGTATTACAAAAAAGGTGATACAGACTTTGTTAAGAAGAAAAACAAAAAAAGGTAAACAATATGAATAATAAAATGGCAATAACTACATATCTAGCAATAATTACTTCAAATGTAAATGAATTAAATGCTCCAATCAAAAGATATGGTGGCTGAATGGATCAGAAAATAAGACCCTTACATATAATGCCTCACTTCAGATAAAAAGACGCACACAGACTGAAAGTAAAAGGATGGAAAATGGTATTTCATGAAAATGAAAACAAACAAAAAAGCTAGGGTATCAATACTTACATCAAACAAAATAAACTTTTAAACAGAGAATATAGCAATTGACAAAGGACTCAGTAATCCCATTTCTGGATATTTATCCAAAGAAATCTAAAACACTACTACGAAAAGACATGTGCATCCATATGTTCACTGCAGCATTACTTAACCATAGCCAAGTTATGGAGGCAACCTGGGTGTCCATCAATGGATGAATGGATAAAGAAGAGGTGATACATATATACAATGTATACATATATACAATGTACATATATACTCAGTTACATAAAAGAATGAAATCTTGCCATCTGCAACAACAGGGATGAACCTAGAAGGTACTGTGCTGAATGGAGTAAGTCACATAAAGACAACTGCCATGTAATTTTACTTATATGTGGAATCTAAAATAAACAGAGCAGAAACAAACTCATAGATACAGAGAACATTTTGATGATTGTCAGGAGGGGGTTGGAGGAATGGGTGAAAAAGGGGAAGGGATTAAGAAATACAAATTGGTAGTTATAAAGTAGTCATGGGGATGTAGCGTATAGCATAAGAAATCCAGTCAATAATATAGTAGTAACTATGTATGGTATCAGATGGGTGCTAGATTTATTGGGGTGATCACTTCATAAGTTATATAAATGTCTAACAATTATGTTGTACACCAAAACTAATATAATACTGTATGTCAACTCTAACTGAAAAAATAAAACATTTTTAAAAATAATAAAATTAAAACAAAAAAATACATATTCATTTAGCATGCTACTTATCAAGTTACACATGCTCAGTAAATGGTAAATAACTCCCTATTTTAGAAACTGTCTTCACTCAAAATCATTCAAATTTTGTCCTAAGAAAATGTATTTTTTTTGTTCAATATATTTTAAAGCTAAAAAATATTTTAAGTCTATTTAATTCTCACGGTGAAACATAAAACACAAAAGTTTACTGTGTAGGATTTTTTCTTTTTTTTTTTAAGCAACAGAAATTGACTAAAGTAGAAACTGAATTTCTGGAAGGATGTGAGATACCCCCAGAAGCCATAGGAAAGATCAATAATCAGGCAGTTCTGGAGGTTTAGATAGCAAAAGCTAATGAGCCTTCAGTGCTTTACTACTGTTAAGTATTCTATTCTAATTGTTTAAATCATTTCGTCACTTAAGATTCAAATTCCAAAAATGTAATAGCATATAAGTTGTCTCAACTGGTTGAAGGAAAGTAGATCTCTTTCCAAATGATCACCTTTGCTTTGAACTCCCAAAGCAAAGTCCAAGGGCTATTAAGAGGAAGGAGAAACAGATGCCAATGAGAAAACAAATGCCCATAATGTACAGAAATATTGCCTTTTATTGTTTTTAAGAAATAATATTCCCTCATAAGTCATCATAACCACACATATAGGACAAATAATAATGCTCAGAAACTATGTTTTTTTCTTTAATGCCCAATATTCCCAAATAATATAATGTCACCTGGAAGTGCTAAAGATAAATTTCCATTTTCACTTGTACATTAAAAGTGCACCAGGAAAATCTGCTCTCCTTCCCACCCTCTTTCCCTGCCTTCACTGGTCTTTGCCACCCTGGTTTCTGAAACTGGAGGGAATAGTGGCAATATCTTCCAGTCCCAACTTGCAGTTTGGATGGGCTTGCGAGTCAGGGAAAAATGGCAGGTCCTTGAGCCTCCACAAGCATGCAAGCTCATTTGTTTACACTGGAAGTATACTGGTGAGGCTAATGTACTTATACTTGTGTGTGTGTGTGTGGGGGGGGGCAGGTGTGGGTGGGTGTGTGTGTCCCAGGCTTTAAGATTAAACTGATGAGTGATGTAGGGATTAAAATCAAGAACATCCTTGAACTTCACCTTCCCTCCAACTAGTTCCCCCAAACCCCCTGCCCCCAACACCCTGTGTGTTCCCAATTTCTTAGTGAATGAAGAACTTAACCCACAGCCCTGGTACAATCCTCAGGGTGCTCTCCCTAGCACTCCCCTTTCCAGTGAAGGGCAGACACCTCAGTGTGAAGGCATGGGAGAGCCCAGAGCGGTGACAGACACCGAGGGAAAGGATTCAGAAGGGGACTGAGGAGTACAGCGTAGTGAAGTGGGGGCCTGCATAGCCTGGGGTACCAAAATGGGGCCCTGGTGCCAGAGGAAAGGATACTGGTGCCCCCGAGAAAGGAGGCCCAGAAGCCTCAAAATCCTCTCACTGCTTGATCGCTTGCCCTTCTGGCGACGGTTGCAGAACCAGACTCAGACCCCATCCTTCTCGAGCCCGAGCTGCTGGGCGATGTGGCCGACCTGCTGGAGAGAGTGGGCTTCGGGCACTGCAGGAACATGCTCTCCAGGTTGCCCCTCACTCGGTTCTCTCACTCGTCCACTTCCTCTGTCGGGCCTGCACCAGGGTCTCTGCTTTGCTTATCTCCTGTAAATTCTCATTGTTGTGGGCTTCCTCCACCCACTTCTGCAGCAGGGCCGCAGCTTACACATGTTCTTCAGACTGAGCTGCAGAGCCTTGAAGCGGCACATGGTTGGCTGGCTGATCACCTTCCCAAAGAGAACTCCCAGGGTGAGCCCCACATCGGCCTGGGTGTACCCCAGGGTGATCCTCTTCTGCTTCAGGAGCTTCGCAAACTGCTCGAGATCTTTCTGCAAAGCTTTCTTGTCCTCCCTCGCCTCCCCCTAGGGGCTTTGCTCCAGCTTCTCCTTGTCCAGCTTCACGGCCCCAGGCGGGGCAGCGCAGGGCTCAGGGGAGGTCCCCTTGGAGTTGCTCTCCACTCTGGCTCCTGCCTCACCCTCAGGCTGAGGGGTCTCCAGGCCGCCGTGGGGCACTAGCCCCACTCCAACCTGAGTTCCACAGTACGCCATCCCCCCGCAGAACTCATATGGTGGGGGGCACGATGGAATGCCCACACCTCGGCGCTGGGACCAAGCCCCAGCCCAATCCCTGAGCCACCGGGAGGGCCCTGGAAGCTCAACCAGGTTCGAGGGTCAACCCAGCCTGGCTCTGGCCCTCCTGTCCCATCGCCCCCACCGGGAAGGCAAAGTTGGAAGCCAGGTGTCCCGCCATGGGGAAGGACGGCGCCCCAAGCAGGGGGCCTGGTGTACTTATACTTCTGATGGACAGTTAAAATGATGAAATATGAACACTATCCAATTTAGATCCTGTTTATTCTCAACTACAGTGAAGTGGAAACTTTCCAGTAGTAACAGATTAGATGAGATTCGTTATAGCAACATACACTTAACAAATGGCCACTTATTTCAGGCTAATTTCTTTTAAGTTATGTATAATTCTAAAAATAAAAAGTCTGATTCACATCTTCAAAAATGTGCAGCATATTGAAAGCAGTATAATAGGAGGTCAATGAAATTAGAAAGAAAATACTGTCAAAAGTACACCGAGAACAGCAATGAATTGACAAAGGACAAAAACTGCTATAAAAATACACAAACCCCTCCAAAAACATCACATTAGATGCCCTAAATTCCTCAAAGTGTCCCAAGCTATATTATATTACAGTATAATAATTAACATTTATAATGATGATCCTAAGTCATTAAGAACTCTATTTAAGACAGAAAGGATGTGATACATTTCAGAAAGATGTGCAAGAAAAATAATTCTCTCTCTTTTTTATTTATTTTATTTTATTTTATTTATTTAATTAATTAATTTATTTATTTTTGGTTGGTTCTCTGAGTGGGGATCAAACCCAGGCCGCGATGGTGAGAGCGCTGAAGTCTAGCTACTACTCCACGAGGGAACCTCCAAGAAAAACAGTTCTTAAAAAAAATTCATATAAAGGTGGTAAGCATTGGGAATTTAAAAAATATGTAATATTTTAGCCCCCAAGATTCTGGATAATGGTAATTATAGTAACAACAGCAGTCAAAACTGACTGAAGATGTATCCTGTGCCAGACACTATGCTAAAAGCTTTAACTGGATAATCACATTCAATCCTCATATCAAGCCCAAGGTAGATAATACTATTATTCCTGTCTCACAGATAAGAAGACTAACAGAAGTTAAGTACTTACTCAAGGTGATTTTGTTAGCAAGGATAGGTGAGATTACAATAGCAAACAACCCACCAAATCTCAGTGGCTTAAAACAACAGTTTTCTTTTTAATTTGTGCTACCTGTCCATTGTGATTTGGGCAGGGCTCTGGTCTTTGTAGAATGATGGAGCATCTATTGTCCAAAATGAAGCTGGTTGCCATGCAACAGGAAGAGAAAGATAGTGACTTACACTCCCTAGAAGTTGTGTGGCCATAACCTAGTCCAAGTAAAGAAGAAATACAAACCTACCTTGTGCCCAAAGGAGGTGACCAGAATACTGGTGAACAGCTCGAATGATTGATTATTAAGCACAATTGCATAACTACAAAGTGGAGGAGTTGGGTTCAAACTCAAGCATCCTAAAAACAACGAGTTTAAAGTAAAGACTAGAGAGGTCTCTAAGTTTTATGCACCCACCAAAGAAAGTGATTATGGGAAGACAAGAAAGGGCCACGTCCTTTAGAGAGTTCCATTCTCTCCTTGCAAAAGTGCTCTTTAACAGGTCTTGCTTAAATGTTGTCATGTTGGGGAAATAATAAATTGTAAGTCAACTTTGCCCGTTGTACAAATCACAGGGTTAGCAGATATGGTTAATACCAATGGGAACAATGTAGAATAATTATTTTTATTTACTTTCCAGGAGTCAAATGCCATTTTTGCATTGTCTAGGGATAACACAAATGGAACCCCTTTAAGAACAACAGAATCTGGCTTTAGTATTCATGAAGTGTTCAATAACCTTGTATTGTGCAATAGTAATAACCACAGATGTCCCTGGCAGCATGTCTATGCTTACTGAATTAAATAGGCCTCCTTATCAAGAAATTTGTACTTAGAAATAAACAAATAAGGTTTAATTATTATTTTTTCTTTTGATAGTTTGCAATTATCTTTATAGTTTTAGATTTCAAAATAGATTTTTGCACATTTTTGTTGGTGGCCTGTATTGGGCAAAGTTGAATATGCTCAAATTTATACTTTACAGATTTGCAAAAGTGTGTTGGATTTTTACATGTCTTCTGCATGACTCCAGTGTAGGGAAGTAGTCCTTACAAAATTCTTGTAAAAAAAAAAAAAATGTAAAGATAAACAAGAGAATTAAATACATAGATACCTATTTTTTTCTACTGGGGCAAAGTAAGCAATGCAACATAGTACCAGCAGCTAAATTACTTAGAGTAAAGTTAAATAGCTATCTTGGCTTTTATATTGGTTTCAATATTTTTCAAAACAAGATGTATGTGGTTTTACTTTCCACATAAAAGAAATGTACCCCATTTAAACTTTAGCAAAAATTTTTGTAACCTTAGGAAAGTGAGACACATTGCACATTCTATGGCTTAGCTCACATAGTCTACGATCCTTCTAAACAAATAAAATTAATTTCTCAATCTCTAACCATAGTAAAAACATTTAAGTTCTTCTTTTAATTCTAATTGTGATTGAAGTAAATGCTAAGAGAAACCTACTATTTTTTATGTCTTGTTTCCTTAGTCTTTGAAACAGCAACAGGCATACAGATCTTTTTCTGTTGACCCAAAACAAAGATTTATTGACTCATCATTATAATACCAAATATTATATAAGTACCAATTGTTACTATTTTTGTTTTGTTTTGTTTTGTTTTGTTTTTTGCTTTTTGGTATGTGAGTAGCTCCCTGACTGGGAATCGAACCCAGGCTGCAGCATTGATAGCGCCAGCGCCAAAGCCTTAAGCCACTACACCATCAGGGAACTCCCGTTACTATTTTTAATGTCAGCCATATCTTTGAGAACTTTGAAAGAAATGTCACCATAGACTGTAAAAGTTAAATTTATTACACCTGAAAATGGTCCTGCTAAGTTATAGGAAGGTCTTTTAGCTAATGATTTACTTTGAGCCTAACTGACAAGAGATGAGAAAATGTTAAAGAAAGATCTTACTGAGACAGCAACAAAATGGAGGCATGAGAGGGACCTCCAAAAAACTCCTCTGGAGATTACAACTAATAAAATACCTATACCTCAACCAAGCACTCTCTACACAATGCACAATCACAGGTAAGAAACCCACTCATAGCATTAAGGTACCTGCAGACGGCAGAAGGTTAAACAAAGGAGAAATAAAAGGGGAAAAAGAGTGGGGACACAGCCACGCGTGGGTCCCGACTTGGAACTCTACCACTGGGGGAGGGAGAGGAAGAAGGCTGTGGGAGAGCACTCCAGGTCTCACTCAGTCCGTGGGACAGAGGAAAGGAAGCCCTCAGGTAGGGGTGTAAGATACCCTACTCACCTCACTTTGGCCCCAGGAGGTGCAGACCAATCCACAAAATGCAGCGGCCAGACTTCACTCCAGTTCCCAGAGGAGAGGGAATGACTAGGTGGTGAGGAGCCATAGCACAAACACTCCAGCCAGGAAGGAGAGGGAGAGAGGGGGCTGCACGCACGTTCCTCGGCCCACAACCAGGACAGTTTGAAAGACCAGCAAACAGGACAGCTGACCCCAAGGCTCAGGACAGAGTATGTACGTGGGGCAAACCCAGAACAGAAAGGCGCAATGACACCCAAACTCCTGCATGACCCCTGGAGCCTCATGAAGAAAACAAAGCCACAATCACCCCTCTGCCACAGATCTTTGCTCGCACAGTATCAGCAGTGAAAACCAAAGAAACTGCAGCAGCAAGGGTCCAGAGAGGCTACAAAAATGAGAAACCAGAGAACAGGAGCTCAAAATAAAGAGATGGGAACAGATGATCCATCAGAAATAGAGCTCAAAGCAACGATTATAAAAACACTTAAGGAACTGAATGATAATTTCAACAGAGAGAGAGCAAGCATTAAAGAAGATTTACAAACCATTATAAAGAACCATAAAGAGATAATGACTATATTAACTGAAATAAAGAATGAAATAAAAGTCACTAAACTAGATAAAATATAAGTACAAAGCAGTGATTTGCAGGAAAAGCCAGCAGAAAACACCCAGCCAGAACAGTTAGATGATAATTTCTTAAAAAATGAGAATGGATTGAGATTCCTCAGGGACTATATAAAACAAAAATATATCAGAATAATAGGTGTGCCAGAAGGAACAGAGGAAAAGCCTAGGGATCAAGAAATTATTTGAAGAAATAATGACTGAAAACTTTCTTAATGTGGCAAAGGAAATAGACATACAAGTCCAGGATGCACACAGAATCCCAAACAAGATGATCCCAAATAGGAATACACGGAGACACATCAAAATTAAAATGGAAAAAGTTAAAGAAAGAGAAAATTCTAAAAAGAGCAAGAGAAATGCAAGTAGTAACTTATAAAGGGACACCCATTCGACTCTCAGCTGATTTCTCACCAGAAACTTTACAGGTCAAAAGGGACTGGCAGAAAATATTCAACATGATGAAGAGCAAGGAACTACAACCAAGCATAATGTATCCGGTAAGGCTAGCATTCAAAATGGAAGGTCAGGTAAAGACCTTCTCAGATAAGGAAATGCTAAAGAAATGAATCACCACCAAAACAGTACTACAAAGAATGTTAGAGGGACTTCTTTAAGGGATGAGAGAATGGGTAAAATAAGGGAAAGGAATGGAGAAATTTAGTTTGATTGTTAACATAAAATCGAAAGCAACGAAGAAACAAAACTCATGGTTACAGTCATTAATTTAGTAGTTACCTGAGGGTAAGGGGGGAGGGGTAGGAGAGAATGGACAGGGATACAAATACATGGTGATGGAAACAGAACTGACTCTGGGTGATGAACACATAATACAACACATAGAAGATTAATATAGTATTGTATACCTGGAACCTACGTAATTTTTGCTGATCAATGTCACCCCAATAAATTTTAAAAAAGAAAAAAGAAAGAAAGATCTTAAGAAATAAAATACAAATAGTGAAGGACAAAAACAGAAGAGTGTCTTTTGGGACCTATCACTTAATCATCCCTTAGGATCTGCTCTTTGATAACATTTTGACCTTGGAATTAGGGCTTATATGTAGCAAGAAACATGTTCTTCCCATTCTAACTATATTTATTAAAGAATTTAAAAACTTTGAATTTTACCTGTCAATATTGGTCAGAGGTTCAGACCTGGAAGAACTGTAACACAGATTAACACAGCTAAACAAAATCACCACCCATGACTCTGAGACCATATCATCTCCATCTCCCACTAAGGTTTTAAATTAGCCAGGACAATACCTAATAATTAATAAGACAGGGGACAACAACATTGACTAAAGTTCTGAGCTCCTAAAAGTTTGTAAGTTAAGAATTAGAATTAGAGAGAAAAATTCAAAAAGGAAAAATAGTTATGGCCCCCAAATTTGAAAGAGTATAAAAACATGAAGGTAAGTTACATACAGCTGTGTGCAGGTGTGATAGAAATCATTCTGACAACAGAGCTGTGGGTCCTGTATGCATAATGTACAGTATAGAAAAAGGGAAAGAAGCAAAACCTGGTGTCTGTCTTCAAAATGCTTATCAAGTTGGAGGGTACAAAATATAAAAGCTAACAATGTGATTGCTTTTGATAAATGTAATGCATGGTTCAGATGCGTATGCAGGACAGAGATCAGGACTTGGGTTCAAATTCCTAATTTGCCATATATAGATGCTCCTCAACTTATGATAAACCAGGTTACACCCTGATAAACCCATTTGTCAGTTGAAAATACCAGGTGGAAAATGCATTTAATACAACTAACCTACTGAACTCATAGCCTAGCCTAGCCTATCTTAAATGTGCTTAGAACACTTACACTATCCTGTAGTTGGGCAAAATCTTCCAACACATTGAATATACTATAAAGTATCAGTTGTTTAAACATGTGACTGTGTGGCCAAATGGAAGCTATGGCTCGCTGCCATTGCTCAGTATCACAAAAGAGTATCATAACACATATTCCTAGTCCAGGAAAATGTCAAAATTCAAAATTCGAAGTACAGTGTCTACTAAATGCTTATTGCTTTTACACTCTCGTAAAGTCAAAAAATTAAGTCTAACTACTGTAAGTCAGGGACCATATGTACAAAAAAATGAATAGAGCATTTTGGTCAGTGCCTGAGCTTTGTGTCTGGACATATCAGGGTACGACGAGAGAATCAGAACCAGTAGGAGATTTATATTAAGAGTTTTATTGCAGTGAATTGGCTTACATGATTAGGAGGGCTGATGAAGCAAGTCTGAAACCTATAGGGCAGACCATCAGGAAGGGTAGGCTGAAACTCTCAGGTAACAGAAGCTGCAGTCCACAGGCAGAATCTCTTCTTTAGGAAAGCTTCAGCTCTGCTCTTGTGACTTTTCAACTGATTGAGTTAGGTATGCAGATTATCTAGGATAATCACTCTCACTCAAAGTCAAAGTCATCTGATTATGGACTTGAATTACATCTATAAAATACATTCACATCAACACCTAGACTACTGTTTGACAGAATCTCACAGTGGGAATGATAGCCTAGCTAAACTGAAACATTAAACTGACCATCATAACTAACTTGGATTAAGTGCCCTACACAACCACTTCCTAGCTATGTGGCCTTGAGAAAGTTTCCAAATTTTTTAAAATCCTTATTTTATTTATTGTTTTTTTTTTTTTTTTTGGGGGGGGGGGTAGTTTCCTGGCTGGGAATTGAACCCAGGCCGCAGTGTTGAGAGTGCTAAAACCTAGCCACTACACCACCAGGGAACTCCCCAAATCCTTATTTTATCATGTGTAAAATAAAGTAAGTAAGAGCAACTACTCATAGACGAAATAAACCTTCCTTCAAAACCACATGGATTGAGGAGTAAGAATGGGAAAAGGTGAATTTCCAAGGAAAGCAAGGCACTGGAAACAGGTTATAGGAAAACGGATGCCAGAGAAAGGAAAAATGAGAGATTTACACTATAGCACTTATTGAGGTTGTTGACAAAAAATGCTGGGCATGGCCAAATAAAGGATAAATAAGACTTTAGAACATAAAGATACTGTCACCAAAATAATCTATTTTTATATTGTTTTAGAGTACTATACTAGGAAAAATGAATGAGAGCTAGGTCTAAAAGAAGAAGAAGAACATCACATTCATGTGCTCAATACTGATTAAGGTTTAATTGCCCTGTTCTATTCATATTGAATCCAAAATTGGAGAAGTTGGAGAAGGCCTGTGTCTTAGATAGTCAGGATGCTATAACAAAATACCATAGATTTAATTGTGTCTTAAGCTACAGACATTTATTTCTAACAGTTCTGGAGACAGGGAAGTCCAAGTTCAAGGTGAGTTCTTGGTGAGAGCCCTCTTCCTGGCTTGTAGATGGCTGCCTTTTCATTATGTGCCCACATGGCCTTTCCTCAGTATGTGCTTATAGAGAGAGAGAGAGTGCCCTTGTGTCTTTTCCTCTCCTTCAAAAAGCATTAATTCCCTAACACCCTTATGATCTCATTTAAACCTAAATATCTCCCAAAGGCCCTACCTCCAAATATTATGATATTGGGGAAAGCTGTTCAACATATAAATTTTGAAGGGGCACAAACATTCAGTTTATATCAGCCTGCAAAAGAGCTGTAATCAAGTTAGTTCAGAAGTCAAGAGTGCGGTCAAAGGAATGAGTTTATTTAGCCATTATTCACACAATGAAAATCAACAGACCCAAAGATGGTTAATCCAATCTTGCACCCAGAAATACCATTACTCTTAGGGAAGCTTAATCTGCAAGTGCAACGAGAAGAACATTCTCTGTTCCACTTCTAAGTTTTCTTGCTTGGATCTGGAACTAGTATTAAAGTGAACAAGTCAGGAAAAAAAGTCTCAAAGGGTACTATTGAACTAAACTATGTCCCATAGGCAGGAAGTCCAAGCATAAGAGATTGGAAGCCAACTGGTCAATTAACTGAAAAATATGACATCAAAACCACTTTTAAAATCCACATGAGTATCTGATAATTATGTGATCACAGGAAACCAGATATGCAAGGTATAAAAAGAGTGATGCCAAAACAAACAAACAAACAAACAAACAAACAGGTTATAATGTCAATTAGGGCTTTTAAAATATGTTTTTAAAGCTTAGCTATTTAGCTATTGCAGGGCTATCAATTTCATTTGCTGGATCTACAGCAGTGGTTTTCAACCTTTTTCCACTTGTGTACTTTTAAACCTATAAATTGTATCCCTTGTTTTTAAAATGGCTGTTTTTAAATACTGATACTTTTGTTCAGTGCCTATCTCAATAATAAAATAGTGGAAATGAGGTAGTAAGTTAGGAAAGAAAAATTACTACACTAAAAGTACAAACCACAGATTTAATTTTACAATATTTATTAACAGTTAAATATTGATAATGATGATCAAGTATTTAACAAACTTTTAATTTATTATTAATAATAATATTCATTTGTATTATCTGAAAAGTCTGTAAGAATTGTTATGCAAATCACTAGCTCACTGAAACACTGTTAATGAGATAGTTGAGCTTGCTTTGATGCACTTAGTTTCTTGAAATCTCTCTGGCCATGTGCACCTCGAAAGAAAAAAAATAGTTTTTTGAAATCAGGCTCAAACGATGGAAGATACAGTCTTCAATTCAGACTTGCATTAAGCTTGTTGCAGTATTTATTTTTTATGGAGGTGTAAAAAGAAAAATCTCTCTCTACTAGTTCAGTATTCATAACTGGCAAGAGGTATTTGAGCGCCTTCTCACTGAACTGTTCATTTCCTAACATCTACCTAGATGGTAATGAGATGTTTTCTTTTAAAATCAGAATTTAAAGAAGAAATGAGTTGAAAGTTCAATTAACTAGTCTTTTTCACTGATTGATAATTTTGTTTCTTTAAAAAACTCTTCATTGAGGGATCTGCAACCCAGTTGTTTTCTTTTCCACATTGAAAGAAGTAAATATAAAAAAGAACACTTGAAAACTTTCCAAGTGACTTACAATATTCTCTTTCACATTTTGGCATAGGTGCAAGTCATTCTCAGATAAGAAGTTGTGCAGTTTCAAAAACGTCAGGCTGACCTCTTTCAATGTACACTATCCAGAAGTCCAGTTTTTTAATCATTGACTCAATTTACAGCTACAGTAAATACAATGATTGAGCTGTTTTGAGTTTATTTCTAGAATGCAGCAGTGACTCCATAGCACATGAGGAGCTACATCTTTAATGCGGCTGCATAGGCCTATAAAACAACCTGACATAGGCTTGCCTCTGTCAGTTCATACACCACAACAATTCAACCAACTAATGTCCTTTCATTGATTGCATTAAAAATATCTTTGCCTATGGTATGCTTTGTCAGTGGGTAACAAAGCAACAGGTTTTCCTCAATTTCATTTCTTACCAAGTACCTCGCAATGACAAGCAAAATAGATAAATCAGCAACATCTACACTTCCATCAACCTGGATGGAAAAGAATTTACTTTTTCTAATTTTATCTACACTACAGCTTCCATGTTGTCAGACATTTTCTGATTTCATCAAGACATTGCACTGTTTGAAAAAGAGATAGTATCGATTTTGGGGACATGTTCTTCCCTAAAGAGAAAAAATGGTATCCTTAATACAAGGAGAAATTAATCTTCAGCGATGGTGTGGTTTCTACCACATTGAGCTACGCAACAAGCAATACAATATGAAGCCTCAACTGCATTCTCATTGTCTTTCTTTCCTGACATCATGTATGAAGTAACAGTTTGATGCTTT
Organism: Lyroderma lyra; assembly: GCA_004026885.1. Taxonomy (NCBI): domain Eukaryota; kingdom Metazoa; phylum Chordata; class Mammalia; order Chiroptera; family Megadermatidae; genus Lyroderma; species Lyroderma lyra. Next base: position 241,280 of record PVJL010000739.1, on the reverse strand, counting down.
TCTAAGCACTAAAAATAATGTATTTCTTTGTTTTTATACATAGGATGTTTAGTTTCCAAATGTCACATGAGTAAAGAGGGTTTCATACAACCATTGGATAGTATTTCCCCACACACAACACACAAAGGCTTAGGACAGTCATCATCCCCTACAAATGAAAACCCATATTTAATATACTCTTTGGAATATTTCCTTTTCTTCTGTGCAGTATCTAAGGCACGCACCTTTTTAATATTAATACTTCCCAGTGTCAGTGTACTCACTGTTGCAGACACACATTGAGAAGTACTTGGCGACAGGTTATAATCTGCATCAAGTTTGGTTTCTGAACCTTTACTGTTTTCAACCACTGATCCATAACTGACATGCTTAAAAATCACTGACAATAATAACTGAAACTATGTTAAACATTAAATTAAAAAACTACTTGAAAAGAATCACAATTAAAGACAATGCACGTACTTTTACTCAGTCAATAACTAAACTGATTAAACAATCTGGCTACAGATGTATTTATACTTTGGGGGAAGTTCTGAAATGTCACAAATGAATTGTTCTGAAGCTGTGCATAATGATTGGTAGAAGAGTGGTTTGGGGGAAGAATTCATAGCCATGCCCTCACCAATTATCATTTGCTAATGTGACCTAATTTTGAAATGTCTTCATTAATGGTGATTCAAACTTAACATTTATTGTTCCATAACTAATGTTTTACATTTTTAAATGTACTTGTTTTTCACCATTATGGCTATTTTTCACATACCCCTCAATGGCCCAGGATGTACCCCTGGGGTTATGCGTACCACCGCTTGGGAACTGAAGCTCTACAGAGAAAATAAGGTATCAGAGGAGTTTCCTGCAATGTCTAGTTCTTAAAACATAAAAAGAAATTTAAAAATTATATAAAGGAATAAGGAAATAAGCAAATCTGCCTTAAAACTTGCTATACAGCCCAATCCAAGCACTGTATGCTCACCATAATTTCTCTTCACGGTCAATATCACTGTCCTGGAGTTTATGCTGTCAAGTTTAGTACTTATTATAATGATAGCAACAGTAGACAACACTATATAACTTTGGTTTTTCTAGACAAAGTTATACTCCCACCCTTGGCATCAGATGGCTTGATTTCCAAGTTCTATTCTACCACTAGATCAGCAGATATTAAATCACTTAGTTCCTATGAAACTGGACTAGAATTTAGCCAAACTGATTGGGAGGAACAAAGCAGCAATAATGCCCAACAATAGATAATGCGACATTTTGAAGATGCGGCCTAGTGAGATGTGCTCTTTGACCATTCCTACCTAGTCTTATGCAACTTCTAATGTGGTTTGCTCTTAGTGATTTGTGATGCTTAAATGGAGGTAAAGAGGTGACCTTGAAAAATCATAATCCAAATATATATTAATCCACTGATGGAAAAAATATGTAAACCATTTAATCTTAAAAACAGGTATTCATTCGTTATTTTAAAAATTATATGTTTCCATGAAGAAGAATAGATTGGTAATATTAAATATATCAAAATATAAGACATTTGAGGTCTGACAAGTTTGCAAACTTGCCACTGTGCACTTACACTGGCAGCACTGTACAAACAACTGGGTAAGGTTGCATAACCTTGGTATACCTGTGTCTCACAGCTGTGTTCATGTCGATGTGTGGCAGTGTCTTACTGAGTGGTATTCATTATTGTTGTTGCGTGTTTTTGTGTGCCATCACGAGAATGTTGGAGCTTGGAATTAGAGCAATGAACAAATATTAAATTTCTTGTTAAACTTGGCAAAAGTGGAACTGAAATCAGGGACACGTTAGTCCAAGTTTATGGGGATAATGCCATGAAGAAAATGGCAGTATGCAAATGGATTAAACATTTTTCTGAAGAAAGAGAAAGTGTCACTGATGAAGAGAGCTCATGGCAGCCCATAAGGAGCAGAACTGACAAATATATTGCAAAAATAGAATTGTGCATCAAAATTGTGGGCTGACTGTGAGAAGCTAAACAGACCAAGTAAACACCAATAGAGAAACAGGAAAATGTTAGCTGAAAATCTTGGCATGAGAAAGGTGTGTGCAAAAATGGTACTGAAGGATCTCACCAGTGAACAAAAGCAAAGGAACGCCCAAGTACTCAAGACCTTTTGGGGAGGCAAAATGATGTGTTGGGCCAAGTTATCACTGGTGATGGAATATAGATGTACCAAAATGACCCTGAAACGAAGCATCAAAGTGAACAGTGGAAGTCAGCCAATTCTCCACGACCAAAAAATTTCAGTCCAAATCAAGAGACAAAACAATGTTGCTAACATTTTTTTATATCAAATGGATTGTTCATTATGAATTTGTACCAACTGGACAAACAGTCAACCACGTTTACTATTTGGAACTGCTGAAAAGGCTGCATGAAAAAGACGAAAATGACCTGAGCTTTTTGTCAACAACTCATGGCTCTTGCATCACAACAATGCACCGGCTAGCACAGCACTCACTGTCTGTGAGGAAGTTTTTAGCTAATACACAAATAACTGTATTGGAACACCCTCCCTACTCACCTGATCTGGCCCCTAATGACTTTTCCTTTACCCAAAGATAAAGGAAATATTGAAAGACATTTTGATGAAATTCAGGACATCAAGGGTAATATGACAACACGTCTGATGGTCATTCCAGAAAAAGAATTCCAAAATTCCTTTGAAGGGTAGACTAGGCACTGGCATTGATGCATAGTTTCCCAAGGGGAGTGCTTCAACCTGAGTTTGTGAATTCATATATGGACCTTGTACATACAGACAATAGTTATTAACAATAGTGCTATAGTTTATTTTGTATAATTTATTTTGTTTTGAAAACCAATAATGAAATTGATTTTATTTTCTGTATATTTTGATATTCATTAATTTTATCCTAATATGTTTAATATTAATATATTATATAATATGCATTATATTGTACTCTACTCTTTTGTTTCATCTTTCCTGTTTCTTCAATTCAATTTTCAAAAGACTTATATTTCAGAACCATTTTAGATTAATAGAAAAATTGTGAAGAAAAGTTCCTATATATTCAGCTCCCACTTTCCCTATTATTAACATCTTTAAAAGGTTTCATTTCATTTGAACTACTTTTATTTCCACTTGACTTTTATTTTTAATCAATATAACTGATATATTTAATAATATAATAAAAAAGTACCAAAAAGTTGATACACTAATTCATCAGTCCCTGCTGCATTCTTCTCCATGAGTAATCACTTTCTCCGTATAGTTATTTCATATAGTTATGTAACCTCTGTGCTTCTAAATAACATATTTATACTGTAAATCCTCAATTTATCAACATTAGAGACTTTTATCTTTTCTTTTCTAAATGTTTCATCAGATTTATCATAGAACCACCAATGTTACTTTCTGAGCGGTCTAGTGTTATCAAATAATCCACCCATTTCATTTATTCCACCTATTTTCACTCCCATTCTCTTGCTCCAGTCTCCAACTGGTGGCTCTCTAGGCTTGATGCAACGCTGAGACTTCCTTCACCCATTGCCTGTGTTGGATACCCTCTTTCTTGGGCCTTGGATCTTTGTCTTTCTTGGGTTGCACCCTCATTTTGTTGGACTAGATCTTCTAATCTCTTCCTATGAAAAGATTCAAGGAAAGTGATTTTCTTTTTAAACTTTACTTATCTAAAACTGTCTATTCTGCACTCACAATTGGTTAGCTGAGTATAGAATTCTTGGTTGAAAATCATTTTTTCTCAAAATTCTAGTGGCATTACTTTGCTGTCCTCTTATCTTCCAAAATTTCTACTCAGAGGTACTATGCCATTTTATTACCTATTGTATATGAGCTGGTCTTCTAGCATTTTCTCTTTACTTCTAGGACGCTGAAATGTTAAGAAGGTCTCTTCTCATTCATTGTGCTAGGCATTCAGTGGGCCCTTTCAAACTGGACACTCATGTTCTAGCATCTTATTCTTTACTTTCTATCTTCTAAAATGGTGTTGAAATCTCTTATCTATTAATGACTCCATTCCTACATTTTACCAGAAGTCCTTTAAGGTAATATTTTAAGTGCATAGTCAACTCAATTATTAACTCTAATGGCATGAATATCAACTTTGGAATACAATCTAAAACCTTGGAATGTACAGCATTTCAAGCTAAATAATAAGCTAGTTGAAGAAAACACAATAACCTGAGTTGAAGTTACCCAGTTTTCCCGTCTGCCTCGATATATAATTACACACATAGGACTAATTAAATAAATTATGAAACATTTATATAATAGAACACCACGTTATTATTGCTGTTGTTTTAAACCATGAGAGTAAGTTGGAGACATCATGCCCTTTATCAGTAAATATTTCAGTATGTATTTCCTAGGAACAAGTCATTCTCTCATATAATACTTCTCATTTTATGATCATTAGATTGAAAGAACAAGATATGCTCTTGCTAAAATTAACCATATACATAGTAATTCTATATATAATACATCTACCCTGACATAGTCCAAAGAGATTTAATGATAACCAGCAAGGCCTTTTTGCAATTATTTCACCCCTTCTTTCATCCCATAATGGAGGTCTCATAAAGCTCTAGAGCATGGCAACATGGCATGACCAGCCAACATTCAGAATGTTTTCTAAAGCCAAAATCAACTTATGTTTTAGTAGTCATCTTTGATATGCAAAGATTCTAATGTGCTATATTTAAATGTCAGTTTCTTCTGTATGTATGCCATTCCTTCTTCTTACTCTATTCTAAAAGCTGAAGCTGTCCTAATTTACGTGTAGGAAAAAAAAAAGATTTGGACTTGCTATTTAAAATGACTGAATGTAATTCTTTCATATGTGATTTGGAATTTTCCCCTATCAGAAAGCTTATCAGGGTCAAGATCTGAAAATTGAAAATTTTTTATACAAGGGAAATGTGGTTTACCAAACCTTGTAACTGTGGTCACTTAAGACCTCTTTTACAGTCTTTATTAAAATTTTGAAACAAATTCCATTCAAAAATTATTTTTTCAATTCTAGGTAACCAAACACCATAAGAAATACATTTAAGTTATTAAGGAGGAACCACATTTTAAATGATTTCTCTGAACTAGGATACTTGTGGTTTTTTTATTGTGAGATAAACATAGTTCGTGCAAGCAATTACAATGGGAATATTTATAAAAACTTGATAAAATTTGGAAATTAATATTAAGAATTGACACAATGTCAATGCAATGAAAAGGTATTGTATTACTATAAGTAAGATCAAGAGACCATGAGTTCAATAGATCCCTAGAATATTTGAGATGATTTCAAAGATAAATGTTGCAATATTATTAATAGCAGTTTTGCATTTTTTGTGACAAATGAGAACCAGTGCACCTTTCATTTGGAAGTGTTTAATAACACCTTAGCAAATGTAGTGGACATCTGTTGTTTGTGTTTGCCTGGCATCCACTAGGGACTTGCTTCTTTTCCACCACACGTGGATTTGGAGAATTTGTCAGAGTGCCTTACTCTGCCCTGGCTTCATGAACCAGTCCAGTTCTTTGGGGAGTCAATCTTTATACCTTCTGCTGTTCACAAAGATTAGTGCAAGGGGTGAACATATGACCCAAGCAGGACAAATCAGAGTCCCCTGATTAGATCTAGTATTATATATGGACCCCATAGAGTCTCTGTTCTTCTGATCTCAATTTATGTAGACCAGATAAGACGGGAGGTACAAGTTGCCATTCTCAACTACCACACACACAGAGAATTTGTCTAAGAATGATGCCATTACCCACAGGAATGCTGAATTGAGTAAGAGAGGCTTAGAGTGCCAAGAATTCTGTTGAGTCCCTGGATTCAGCTGTGCTAAAGCCAGTTCCACACTTGGACTTTCTAGTTAAAAGAGCCAATAAATGTTCTTTTTACTTGAGTTAATTTGAGTTGGATTTCTGTCATTGGCAACCATGCATACTGACTAATAAACCAAGGCAAGACATTTTCAAAACACAATGTATAATTAGGGCATAGCTAAGCACATTTGAACAATGGTTGTTCCTAATAGTACATCTTCCAAATAAAGATTATAAAGGTATATCACTGCAATGTAATGTTAGCTTAATTTTCTTGTAACTTTGCAAACAGTTCCACTATTTACATATAATCAGCCCAACTTTCTACTGTCCAGAAAACAAAATGTACATGTGTGTGGAGGTAAAGAGAATTGAAAAGGGAACTCAAGCCAAAGGAGCACAGACACCTCTGGTCTGAAAAGTTTTTGAAAGTAAGATGCTCAGTGTCTGTATTCTACACAAAAGACTATTAGGTTATTTAGGTTCAAGTCGGAGATGCTGTAGTTATAAAAGGAAGTTCAGAAAATGTATTAGAGACAATGTGACTCAGAATCTGAAAGACAAGACTTGGGATCAGGGCATGAAGTTGATTTATATCAGATTCATGTTCTTGCAATATATGAAAAACACACTTCTTAACAAAACGTCTTATACTATTGGTTTGCTTTTTCAGAAAAGCAAGATATACAAGAAACATATTATAACTTTCAATACAATAAAGAGAACTGGATGCCCAATATCTGCGAAGTTCTTTATGTTGTCCCAAGTGTTATATACCTTTCCCTTTTACTTCTTTTAGGGAAATAAATATAATTTTTTACTGCAATGTGAGGAAATCTCTTTGTCCAAAGGTTGGGTGAAGTTATATAGGCTGAAATGCCTGCCACATGTCTGACGTGTGAATTCTCTTCTGCAGGGCACGCTCCATGAGCTGATCTTTGGGACCATATTCCTTCTTACTATATCCTCCCCAGTTAACATGTCAGTCAGAAAATACATGCATTTCTAGACCAAAAGGAATCATAGAGCTAGCATAAAATGTATAACATTACCTTTTAATAATTTGTTTTCACATCTTTCTTTATAAAATAATCTAGCCTCTTTGTCTTACCTTTACTTAATAGTGCCTTAAAATGCATGGCACAAAACGAATACTCAATAAATGTTGACTGAATGAACAAATAGAACATATCAAGGAAAAGACCTTGGAAATTAACTGTCACTTTATACTGGGGAAAAAAAATGAGGGTTTCAGAAGTTAAGGGATGTTCCAAGAACACAAAGCCATTAGTGGTAGTCCTAGGACTAAGTCTCTTGATTCCTAATCTAATATTCATCCACCAAACCAAAGTTTTTGGCCAGTGGTTATCATAATGTTCTCAGAGTATAAACTGAATGTGCTCAATTCTAAGATATCACTATGGCCCCCACTTTAAGCATATCAAATGCTTTTTTAACATTAGCAAACATTTGTATTTAAACTCTTTATTAATTATAAATTATTAAGATACACCTTAAAACATATGGTAACAAACTAGTGTGTTAAGAGATCAAAGAAGTTGAAACTATTATACTAGACTAGGCTACTACGAGGTCCCTGAGGACAACAAAGTCATCCCCTTCATTTTACATTAGAATCATTCTTTGTGAAGTCATCAAAACTTGAATTGGTGTGTCCCTCTATTCTGCACACATTGGTTACTAACATATAGCTCCCTTATACTTGAAGTTAAAAATTATATAATTCATCTTTGTATCACCAGTGCTTACCTCAAAGCCAATAACTCACAGATGCTATTTCATAAGATAAGTGAGGACAATTGGATATCTATATGCAAACAAACTTAGACCCCCATTAGAAAAATTATACAAAAATTAACTCAAATGAATCTCAGACTTAAATGTAAAAGCTAAATAGAAAAACATATAGGAGAAATTCTTTGAGAACTTAAGTAAAGCAAAGGGTTGTTTTTTAGATATGACACCAAAAACATATTCCATAAAAGAAAAAAATTGGTAAATTAGACTTCATCAAACATTAAAGATTTTGCACTACAAAAGACACCATTAGGAAAATGAAAAGACAAGCAACAGACTTTGAGAAAATATTTGCAAAACACATATCTGATAAAGGCTTTATGTCCAGAATATACAAAGAACTCTTACAACTCAATAACAAAAGGCAAAGGAACCAATAAAAGAATGGGCAAAATATATGGATTGATATTTCACTAAAGAAAATATGCAAATGGCTAAGGGTTAATAAAAACACGAAAAGATGTTCAAAATTTTTAGTCACCAGGGAAATGCAAATTGAAACAAGAATGAGACACTATTTCACACCCACTGGAATATTATGAGAAGTAAGGCAGACAAAACAAATATTGGTGAGCATGTGGAGAAATGCAACTTTCTCTTATGTCACCAGTGGGACTACAAAAAAAGTTTGGTAGTTTGTCAAAAAGCTAAACATGTAACTACCAAATGAACCAGCAATTTCACTCCTAGACATCTACACAAGGAAAAAAAAATATGTCTACACCAAGACTAGCATAGAAATGTTCACAGCAGAATTACTTGTAATAGCCCCAAACTAGAAACAACTTGAATGTCAATCAACTAGTGAGTGGATATACTAAATGTATTATAGTATATCCATATAATGGAATACTATTTGCCAATAAAAGGGAAGGAACACTAACCCATGCTACATTACAAGTGAACCTCAAAAACACTATGCAAAGATAAAGGAGCCAACCAGGATTATATGATTGTATTTATATGAAGCATCCAGAAAAGGCAAGTATATAAAGTAGATGAGTAGGTTGCCTGGGCCTGAGAGTGAGAATGGGGATAACTGTAAATGGGCATAAAGGATCTTGTTCAAAAGATGAAAATGTTCTAAAACTGATTTATGGTGATGGCTGCACCACTTGGTAAAGTTACTAATAATCACTGAATGGTACACTCGAAATAGATGAATTTTGTGATATGTAAAATACACCTCACCAGGTGGGAGAGGAGGGAGGGGAAGCTAGATATAGGGAGAGAAAGAGAAGTCACATTAGGTGGTGAACTCATTATACATGAAATTGACAATGCACTGTACAATTGTGTGCCTGGAACCTATATAATCCTTGCTAACAGATGTCACCCCAATAAGTCTAACAATAAAAAATAATTAAAAAAATAAAATAAAAAGCATTGTAGGTGAAAAAAAAAAGAACAAGTGAATAAATTATTGGCCCACTTACACCCCTTGATAAGATCCTTCTCATGATTATCATTTAGTATCCCGTTGTATGGATATACTGCCAATTTCCAGAAGATCTCTACTCTCCTTATAGTTAAGATTCTTACTCTCCCCACCCCTAGCCTGCACAAAAACTCTCTTAAAAGCCCTTGGTATATTTTAGCCTATTTGTCCCAATCCTTCCATTGACAGTGGTTTATTCACATTTTTGTGGAATCATTCTCCAGTCCAGGTACCTTGCCCTCAAAATGTTCACAGTTTGACAGAAGCAATAGTGGATTCACAGAAATGACTGTGAAATAGACATTCTGAGGATGGCGAGATCGTACTGGATTTAGATGGGAGAAAACCAAGGAAGCTATTCTGTAAGAGGAGGGGTTATCCGAACAAGACATTGCATGACAGGCAAAATTCCCACAGATGGAAGTTAGCTGTACAAAACCTTGCTGACTAGGGCCAGCGGGTGAGTACATCTACTCCAAGTGCTTTAAGCTACAATGTTGTTCCTGATCTTTCTCTTCTCTTGCCGAACCAGGTTCACCTGCTGTTGGCTCTGTTATCGTGCTCACTACTTAAACTCTGGCAGATAAAGAACAGAAATTGAAGACATAATTGAGCTTTCATCTGAGCCCTGTGATTAAGTTATCTCTACATCTTCAATACATATTTGTATTTTAAAAGGTCCCATTTCACACATGCTGTTTTCCTAAAATTAAAACTCCTGACAACCAGAGATAGTATCACTGAGGGGAGGGCTGGAAGACCAGTAGAAGGGGCAGTCCTGCCAGAATACAAGCACTGAAGCTCTGGAAAAACATACCTGATTTAGTCATGTCAGACATATGAGTACAATTTCCCCTGATAAAAATGTAAATTGAAAATCACTATGTATATCTTATGACTGACCATGCATGGAAAAAGAATCCTGGTTTTCATGGGAAACCCACTGAACCAGAAGCTTGACCCTTAGAAAATCTGTTGAACCACTTCATGGAAAAATATTACTCAATTTGCTTCTTTGCTTCCAAAGCATTCTTAGCTTTTGAGTGACATGTATATGTAAAGTGTCACTGTTTGCAATATTTGTGTTCTTTACTATTTATTATTCAATTAACAAATTCAGCCATTAAGTAAATACTTATAGCACACCCATGTGCCAGGCACTGAGCTAACACTGATGAATGAGGATACATAACAAATGTACAAGGAGTTCAAGAATAGTCCAGCGTTTATAAAAGTATGGTCTATGGACCACTCACATCCAAATCACTTGAAAAGTTACTAACATACAGGGCCTGACCTTAGTCCAATTGAATCAAAATTTCTGTAGGTACAGCCTAGGCATATACATCTTAAGCTCTACAACTAAAGTTTGAGAATCATTGCTGTGCTGAGTCCTAGAGGTTCACATCACAAACAAGTGTAGCATGTAGAATAATAGATGTCTCCATTAGGTTAATTGGTAATTATGTGCCAGAGTGGCCTTGTGTAATATTCTCAGCACTGATAATTTTTATATATAATCTAAAACAAAGGGTCTCCAAGAAACTACTCTAAAATGATTGATATCATGCAAAATAATTATCATTGTTAAATGAGGGCGCAAAAGAGGATGACTCACCAGTGTAAGGAAAAGTATCATAAAGGAAATATTTGAGCTGGGTCTTAACAGCTAGAGTTTTAAGCTGCGTCCATCTGTTTTGAGGCTTTGTCTTAGTCAGGATTCTGTCAGTATCATACTGAAGAACTGTATGAATCCAGAGGTTGCTATCACCTGTGATTTTTAAAAGGCGTTGGTCTCTGCCATCTGCTCTACAGAAAGAAGAATGATGCCTTGTGATCAGCCTGTTTCCTTCCATACCTCATGTCTCAGTGAAGGTCTTCCTTGGCACATGAAACTGGTATCACTTGGGTCACATATCTGGACACTAGATACCAGGGAGACTGGGAAACATAGCTTTCTCTTTTTGTTTTTATGCTACCTTGGACAGGTGAAATTCACAACGCAGAGAACTATTAAAATATGGAGTATACACTGTAGAATTGTATGCCTGAAACCTATGTAATCCTTGCTAACAGATGTCACCCCAATAAGTCTAACAATAAAAATGAATTTAAAAAAAAAATATGGAGTATATGGTCAAGAGATTTTGAGTTGCTATGATGTTAGATGTCTACCACGCAGTCCCCAGAACTCAGGCTTTTAGCCACTCTGCTGTAATGCTACTTACTGAAGCCAGAAATAAGTATTCTCATTGCCCAGATCTGGGTCCTTCATTGAATGTAGGAGGCTCTCTTAATCTGTTTGGGCTGCTATAACAAAAATAACACAAACTGGGCGGTTTATATAACAACAGAAATTTTATTTCTCACAGTTCTGGAAGCTGAGAATTCCAAGATCAAGGCACCAGCAGATTCAGTGTCTAGGAGTGCCCACTTTCTGGTTCATAGACTGTACCTTTTTGCCATGCCTTAACATGGCTAAAGGATCGCTCTGTGGTCTCTTTTATAAGAGCATTAATCCCATTCATGAGGGCTCTGCCCTCATGACCTAATCACCTCCCAAAGGCCCCACTTCCTCATCCTATTACCTTGGAGAATATGTCTCTCCAAAATTCAACATACTAATTTTGGGGGAAACATAAATATTCAGTTCATTTCAGAGGTATTTGGAGTAGCAAAGGATGAGCACTTCACAGAACATATTTTAACCACCAAAGGAATTTTTATAACTGTTTTCAAAGCTCTCTTTTCTTTAACCATACCTAAACAGTATGAACTGGATGCTAGCACATTAGCTTTCTGCTAATGACCAGAAACCACAGGAAGTAACTGAATCTGTTGATTAACTGCTTCAAAAATTAACAATCCAATATCAAATATACCAAGACCCAAATCTTCATGTTCCACATACAAATTTCAGCAGCAGTTGAATAAAAAATACCAATAATTCAATAGGTCAACTAACATAATTATCTGATGTTACATATTGAAGATAATTTAGCAAGGTTATCAGGTTGCAGATTAGCTCCAATCAAAACACTACCTGATTCATATTAAAGTTCTATAGAAGAAGCAGTTAACTACTGATTCTTATTAATGGAATTTTCTTCTCTGCTTGTGATATAAAATTTAGGAATTCAACAGAATGCTTGTCTGAATATTAAGCAAATAAAAGCCATGTAGGGTGGGATGAGTTCCACTGAGTTCAGGGTTTTTGATTCTTATAAAAATGTCAACACCAACAAACCTCAATTTTAGATCATACCTTAGTACTTCTCCACAGACTTCAACCATACATCCTTGGTTTCTGAGCTCTTATCAATTGTCTTGGTCAGGTTACTGACCATCCAAAAAGCTACTCCAAAGAGTAGAACAATGGGGGAATTACTTTACTTTTGCTCCTAGAAATATATGGTTTATTCATAGTCAGTATAAGAGTCAACCATATGAAAAAGATTTCCAACTTTTTAAAATCCTTTAGAAAATACTGCCTAGTGTGGTATTTAATGTTCTTAAATGAAGACACTCATGGAAAAGTATTCTTTCCTGATTGCAAACATGTGTAGTCTGCTGACAGGCAAATATTCTTCCATTTATGATGTAATGAAAAGTGTATAGCACATGTAGTTTTCATTTTTGTATTATCTACCAGGAACCATGAAGCTAAACTTAGAGCTCAACTGCAATAATTACCTTTACCTCTTTTTTAGGTATGATTGACTTTTTTCTCTATTATATGGTTCAGAGTCTTTTAATAGCGCATTAGTAATTTCAAAGTCTCAAATTCTTTTTTCAATTTATATTTCTATTGGTTAAATTTAACATAAAATTCACTCACTTTAAAGGTACAGTTTGATAAGCTTTCACAATTGTATATAATCATGGATCATCATTACAATCAAGTCATACTTATTTTCATCATCCTAAAATTTTTTCCTTTCTGCATGATCTCCTCCCTTGACAACCAACCTCAGGCAGCAACTGATATACTTTCTGTCACTATAGTTTTAGAATTTCATATGAATGAAATCATATAGAATATAATTTTGTGACTTCCACTTAGCATAAGGCTTTTGAAATTCGTCAATGTTGCTGTGTATTGGCATTTCATTTCTTTTTTATTACCAAATAGAATTCCATACTATGGCTATACCACAATTTGTTTATTCATTAACTTGTTGATGGGTAATTGGATTGTTTCATTTGAGACTCTGAGCAATGTGGCATAAACATTCACTTACAAGTTTTTGTATGGACATGTTTTCATTTTTCTTGGGTAAATAATCAGGACGTAGGAATGCAGGGTTCTGTGATTAATATATGCTTACTGTATAAAACAGTGCCAAGTTGTTTTCCAAAGAAGCTGAACCATTTTGTAATCCCTCCAGTAATGTATGAGAGTTTCAGTTGCCCAACATCTTGGTCAACATCTGATATTTCTAAGCTTTTTTCTTTTTAGCCATTCTGTTAAGTGTAGTGGTACCTCATCATGATTTTCATTTGTATTGACTAGTGATGTTGAACATTTTTTCTTGTGCTTTTTGGCCATACTTATATATTCTTGTTTGGAGTGTCTGTTAAAATCCTTTGCCTCCTTTTTATTAGGTTGTTTGTTTTCTTAATACAAAGAAAACAAAGGATTGTGAGAGTTCTTTATATATTCTGAATCCAAGTCTTTTGTCAGATATGTTGTGCAAATACTTTCTCCCCCTGTCATCCCCTTGCATTTTCTTAAATATGTCTTTAATGGAGCAAAAGCTTTACAATTTCATGAAGTTCATTTTGCCAATTGCTTTCTTTTATGATTCATGATTTTTGTGACCTACTTAAAAAAATCTTGGATTAACCCAGGCTTTTCCAACTTGTGCACCATTGAGGTTTTGAACCAGATAATTCTTTGTTGTGGGGGACTGTCCTATGCATTATAGGATGTTTGTCAGTGTGTCTAGCCTCTACTAATTAGATATGAATAGCATGCTCCCACCCAAGCTGTAACAATCAAAAATGTCTCCAGATACTGTCAAATGTCCCTCCAAGGCCAAAGTTGCCCAATTGAGAACCACTGGCTTAACCCAATTCCACAAAGATTTTCTTTTTTAAGAAGTTTTATAGCTTTAGCTCTTGCATTTAGGTCTACAATCCATATCATGTTAATTTCTGCATAAGGTTAAGGTAAGGATCAAGGTTCATTTTTTGCATACAGATAGCCAATTTTTCTAGCACCATTTGTTGAAAAGACTATCCTTTTCCCCAGTGGATTACCTTGGCACTTTATTTGAAAATCACTTGATCATATAAATGTGAATCTATTACTGAACTTTCTATCCTATTCAATTTCTGTATATCTAATCTTATGCCAGTATCACATAGTCTTGATTATTATAGCTTTATAATAAGTTATGAAAGTAGGTCATCTAAATAGCACTTGCTTTTTCTTTTTCAAAATTCTTCTTTTTCAAAATTGTTTTGGCTATTCTCATTTTAGAACAAGTGTACCAATTTCTTATTTTCTTTCATAAACTTTTAATTTTGGAATACTTTTAGATTTTCAGAAAAGTTGCAAAGATATCTAGAGTTCCCATATACTCCTTATACTGCTTCTGTTTCTCCAATGCTACTGTCTTACATTACTATGATACATCTGTTAAAACTAAGAAACCAACATTGCTATTAACTCAACTGAAGACTTCCTTCAGATTTCACCAGTTTTTTCCACGAATGTCTCCTTTCTGTTCCAGGATCCAATCTAGAATACCACATTGCATTTGGTCATCATGTCTTTCCCTCTCTCCTCTGGTCTATATGAGTTCTCAAACTTTCCTTATCTTTCATGCATGACCTTAATGGTCTTGAGGAGTACTAGTCAAGTATTTTGTAAGTTGTCCCACAATTTGTTTTATCTGATGTTTTCCTCATGATTAGACTGGGGTTATGGGTTTTCAGAAAGAATTATATAGAAGTTAATGTGTTTCTCATCACATAATATCCAGATACCTGCTACCAACATGTCATCACTAATGATGTTAAACTTGAAGTCAATGTCCTTTTTAAAAGCCTGCTAGGATTTTGATTGGGGTTCCAATGACTGTATATATTAATTTGAGGAGAACTGCCATCTTAATAACATGGAGTTTTCCAACCCGTAAACATGGTTTATCTCTCTTCCTATTTTGATCTTTAATTCCCCTCACCTCCTCCAAGCATAGATTTCTCACCAGGATTTGCTTCTGTTCACTCTCCTGTACCTTCAATAATCTGCTATTATTTATTATTATTATTATTGTTATTATTATTATTATTACTATTCACATGTTCCAGAATCTATGGTTATCTGAAGAAGGTAAGTTCAGTAAGATCCAACTGAACCATAACTGGAAGAAGAACCCAACATTGCCTCAGGTAAGTTTTAAAGGTAGACAGGGAAAAACAGATGGACAAATTCATGTTATTATCTTTAAAATATCCTTAGAGTCATAATCACAATCTGTGCTAAACTATCCTACAATCTTAAAGTTCACCAACAATTAATAGACATACAGTCTGTGATCATGAAACAGAGCTTTTCTCTGTGTCAAATGAATTTGAGCATATAAAATTGATGGCTTTATGCTAGTTTAAAACTTCAAATCCTGAAATCTCAAACATGAAGGAATCATATTAAAATCTTGGTAAAATTATTTCATGTTGTACATGTTGCGGTAAAATGAGCATAATTCTATATTTTTTTTAATGGTAATACAGTTTAGTTAACTCTTTCAAAAAAACAAATGCACAAAAGCCTTAAAATTATTCTTATCTTTGACCTAGTAATTCCACTTCTGCAACTCTAGTCAATGAAAATAATGCTAAGTAGAGTCAGGGCAAGAGTGACCTTTATGCACAAATATGTTCACTAAAGCATTATTTATAACATAAAAAATTTGATACTACTTAAATATCCAACAGGAAGAGCAATACTTATATTCACACAGCCATTTTTAAAAATGATGTTTATGAAAAGCATTTAATGTTCTATATATATATGAGTTGTGTAAGCGCAACTCTATTTTTTTTTTTAATGTAAGAAAAAGACTAGAAGTTAATATACCATAATCTTAACAGTGGCCAGTGGGACTGTAGATTTTTCTTTCTTCAAACTACATGCCATTTTCAATAGTAAGCCAGGAAAACAATACAATTTTTTTTTAAACTTACAAAATTTTACCTTATTATTGAATTACAGAGCTGGAAAACACTTCAGAAAGCTAGTTCACTCCCTGTACTTCATTGATAAGAAAACTTTCTTATCAATAGGAGGCACAGAGAGTTTTAAACATTTATGTAAGGCCACAAAGGGAGTTGGTAGTACTCTAAAACTGATATCTCCTAACTCTTTGGACATGATACCACATTTTGGTTATTTTTGCTGTATTCCAGCCTCTATTTGTAAGGTAAAGGGACTAAGCTTGCCTCACAGGAGCAATAGTTAATTAAAACAATTTAAAACTTATTAAATAAAATACCTCAAACAAACAACTTTAAATATGAATGCTCTAGAAGCTGGAGTATGGAAACAATTTTAAAGTTATGTTCCCAATGAATATTTCAAATACTGAGTGAAAGTACAGTTTTATTCTAGAAAGCTTTCCAGTTTTGAGGTTTAAGATGCCTAATAAAGAATCTATATTACATTTTATTTATTGAAAGCTCATTGTTCCTTTGTTATAGTTACGAGTGTTTGTTTGCAGTTGCCCAAACAAAACTGACAGGGTACAATGTGATCTTATAAATCAAGACCTTTTGTTACGAACCAGTCCATCTTTACTGTTCAGCTCATATGAGCTAATGATATAATTAAAAGCAGTGCTGATAATTAACTACTAAATCATACAATGTACAAATGACCTCTACCTTGGTTTCAAATATCCCAAACATTTTTTCCTGAAGTCTTTCAAGATAGAAAAAATTTTTTTAGTTTAACATTTCATACCACTGCAAAATAATCCAAAAGGAATGTTTAAGGTTAATAGAGTGTTTATCTTATCAAAAGTAGTTTGGTCTCTTTGGGTTACTGTTTGGATTCCAGCTAATCAGGTCTATTTACTCGTTTAAAACTTTCAGCAATTAACAGTGTTCAAACAGCACCAATCTGCTTTGTTATTTCAGCTGGGCAAGCAGCTATATGAACCAATACAGCTTCCTTACTAAAAATAAATGACAGCACTTTCCACTCAGTAGGGAGTTGGTTTTTAGGTGTATCACACTGTCACACTGAATAATAAGACAATGGAGTGCAAAACTTCTAAATAATAAAAAAACCAAAAGACACTCCATGTTTTTGGATTTAAAAAAAAAAATAAACTAACTTTGCCTATAAAATCATCATTGCAGGATGACTAAACAAATATAAAGTAAATTCAAGAGATAGGTTGTTGTCCCTTTTCCATCAAGAACCTTCCTTGCTTTTAAGACTGCTTGGTTATACTCATATTGCAATTTTTAACACATGGTAGCTCAAATCAACAATACATTTGCTCTTCAGACTTTGACACTTCCCCAGCTGCTAGCTTGTGTTTAACTAAACAAGTACAGTAGTGCAAGTGGAACATTTATGTAACAGAGAAACTGTAAGTCTTCTCTGAGAAACAAAGAGACCTACACATTCTATAATAGAAGATATGACAAAGGGATACAAGGGCATTACATTTTAAAACAGATTTAAAACTCCTGTGATGAATATACATATGTTATTCCTGTGGTGAAAACTATCACATCATTTGTTTACTGCCAAACTATTCTTTCTTTTGTCTAAATAATTTCTTAAAGTTCATTGAGCATCTTTCTGGTTTTAAATGTTATACAAAGGATTTTACATGTATTTTCTCATTTGATCTTTGTAACAATCCTATGAGGTAGAGATACTAACATTTATCTTTATTTTGTAGAAGGAAAAACAGAGACTTAGAAAAATTAAATAACTTAACCAAAGTTGCTCAGCTAGTAAATACTGAAGCATGAGTTTAAACTCAGGAGGTCTGACTTTCAGAGCCTGTGCTCTTATCAACTCTAGGCTAATTAAAAAGACTCTAAAGAACTTTTAGAATAGAAAGGATATCAAAATAACTGAAATAAATATTACCGATAATAAAATCATAAAACATGTACTATCTATGGCCTTTCTCTCTTCCCTGATGGGGCCTGCGACACTAAAAAAGTGGGAAAGGAAAAAGTTAATGATCTACTTCCAAAAATGAGCTAAATGTAAGTGTGGCCTCAGAACCTGTAGGGTGGAGAGGGGAGGAGTGAGCATTATTTGAACAATTGATTGGATGTTCCCACTTGTTTGTTTACCTCTAGGTGAAGTCATTTACAGGTGTAGAGGGACAAGGGAAAAGTCTCGTAGAAAGCTGTTTATTGGCTTTCCTTCATGTCTCTGCTCCAACCTGAAGGTCCGTTATTGAACTGACAGAGACAAACGTACTGAGTTTTATAGAACAAAGTTAAAAATGAATTTTCACCGAATAAACTTAGCTCTTAGTGAAGATCCTATGGACTAGTGCTTCCAGTCTATAGAACTTTCTTTGTTTTTATGTGGGTAGTTCCCTGGCTGAGAATCGAACCCAGGCCACAGTGCTGACAGCAACGAAGTCTTAAGCCACGACACTACCAGGGAACTCCCTAATAGAACTTTCTATGATGAAAGAAATGTTTAATATCTCTGCTAGCCCCTATGGTAGACATTAGCTACATGTAGCTAGTGAGCGCTTGAAATGTGGCTAGGGAGACTTGGGGACAAACTTTTTAAAATTTATCTTATTTTAATTTAAATAGTCACATATAGCTAATGGCTATCATTTGAAGAGAACAGCTATAGACTCATCTTAATAACTACCAATAACTGAGTATCTCCTATGTGCTACATAGCTACCTTTGAGAAAGGTACAACTTTGTCCCCAATTTACAGGCAAGGAAACTGAGGCTCAGAGGGATTAAGTGACTTGTTCATGGATTTATAACTAGTAGATGGTAAATGCTGTATTTCTCCATGTCTGTCTTTCTCAAGGCCTGATGTTTTCATTACCAGTGGTTATCAACACTGGCTGCATGTTAGCTGGTGTGCTTTTCAAAAATACTTGTCCCCAGAAATTTTTGTTTAACTGGTCTGGGGCAGAGCCCAGGCATATGCATATCTCTGAAACTTCCATAGTTGTGACCAAGCTCCCTTAGTAGTGGGTAACCATTTCCAAAAGGGAGATCTGATGAAGTTCTACCTCTGTCTCTTCTCTTAAGCATGGTTAACAGTTTAATTCTTTAAAAAATCCCACTCCTTCCTTGTGCAGATTAGATTAAATGACCAAAGAGCAGCTACTCTGAGCTAGAGTAAGGTCATATGGCTGGTCTCCTGACAGAGCTGAGACCAGGGCCTAGCTATGGGTTATATGTGAATGCTCCAGTTTTTGGAGTTGTGGGGACAGCAAAAGAGCAAAGATCAGGAAAGCTCAGAGATTTAAAGCCCCATGCAGCAACTCAGAAACCCAAGAGTAGACAAAGGCTAGGAGTATGCAGTATGAGGTCTGATAATTAAGTTCACAAACTTGCCACTGTGCACTTACATTGTTAGCACCATACAAACAATTCAATAAGGTTTCATAACTTTGGTATATGTGTGTTACACAGCTGTGTTCATGCTAATGTGTGGTGGTGTCTTGCTGTGTGACATTCATTATTGTTGCATGTTTTTGTGTGCCATTGCAAGAATGTCGGAGCTTGAATTACAGCAATGAACAAATATTAAATTTCTTGTTAAATTTGGCAAGAGTGGAAGTGAAATCAGGGACAAGTTAGCCCAAGTTTATGGGGATAACGCCATGAAGAAAATGGCAGTGTACAAATGGATTAAATGTTTTTCTGAGGGGAAAGAAAGTATTACAGATGAAAAGAGGTCAGGGCAGCCAGTAATGAGCAGAACTGATAAAAACATTGCAAAAATTCATCAAATTGTGCATCAAAATCATCGACTGATTGTGAGACGCATCATAGACCAAGTAAACATCAATAGAGAAACAGTTGGAAAAAATCTTAACTGAAAATCTTGGCATGAGAAAAGCATGTTCAAAAATGAAACTGAAGGAGCTTACCAATGAAAAGAAGTGAAGAAGAGTTGAAGTTTGCCAAGACCTTTCAGAGAGACAAGACAATGTTTTGGGCCTGTTATCACTGGTGATGAAACATGGGTATACCAATATGACCCTGAAACAAAGCAACAAAGTGCACAATGGAAGCCAGCCAATTGTCCACAACCAAAAAAATTCAGTCTAAATCAAGAGTCAAAACGATGGTGCTAACCTTTTTTGGTATCAGAGGGATTGTTCATTATGAATTTGTACCATCTGGACAAACAGGTAACCAAGTTTACTATTTGGAAGTACTGAAAAGGCTGCATGAAAAAGTTAAGACAAAAACGACCTGAACTTTTCACCAGCAACTCATTGCTCTTGCATCATTACAATGCAGCAGCTCATAAGGTACTTTCTGAGAGTTTTCATCTAGTACACAAATGACTGTATTGGAATACCCTCCCTACTCACTTGATCTGGCCCCCGATGACTTTTTTCTTTACCCAAAGATAAAGGAAATATTTAAAAAAGACATTTTGATGACATTCAGGACATCAAGGATCCTATGACAACACAACTCTGATGGCCATTCCAGAAAAAGAGTTCCAAAACGGCTTTGAAGGGTGGACTAGGTGCTGGCATGAGTACACAGCTTCCCAAGGGGAGTACTTCGAAGGTGACCATAGTGATATTCAGCAATGAGGTAAGGAGCACTTTTCCTAGGATGAGTTTGTGAAATTAATTGTCAGACCTCATATTTGACTATATTTCGAGGTAGGAATGCTCAGCTCTCCTGTGTTTGTCAGCTTCATCCTCTCCAGACATTCCTTCTGTTCCTCCAAAGGTCCTAAGGGCTTCCATGTACTATTTTTGACTTTGTCAAGGTTACTTCTTTTTTTTAATTGAGGTATAATTGACATATTATACTAGTTTCTGGTATACAACATAACAATTCAATATTTGTGTATAATGTAAAACAACCACTACAATAAGTGTAGTTATTCATTACCATACATGGTTACAATTATTTTTTCTTGTGATGAGCTGCCAAGATTATTTCTACTGCATGGAACCCTATGTTGGCATACAGTAGCTGCTTAATACTGTGACTGTGAAATGAATGAAAGCAGATTTTGGAATTCAAGAGACTGAGATTACTGTTTCTAGATGGGTTCAGATATCTGAATATATATTTAGTAAATAACTTTTTAAAAATCAAATTAAAAAGTCCCTTTATAACCTTCATATCTGCCTCACAGAAGCAGTTACAGATGATGACATCAGTCTCTAGGACAGGGTTGTTTTTTGTTTCAGGGGTTGAAAAGTCTTGAAAGTGATGAAATAAGAGAAAATGAGAATACTGACATAAAGTCAAACAGAAGAATTTATACCATACCCATACATACTCCAAGTGTCCTGATAAGCACAGGCAGCCTGCATTTATCCTTGTGTTGGGTCAGGAAATCACTCAATCAACTTCTAGGGGTTGAGAAAGTCAACAATGCAAGGTCTTGAAAGAAACTGCCACAAAAGTAGAAAATCCTGCTGTAAACATTACACCTCAGACTAAGTCAAGTATGTCTTTCTCTTCTACAACAAAGGAGTAAAAAATAAAAATAATTTGTGTTTTAGATTATCCTCAGGAATAGTGTGTGGCTATAAAATGCACTGTGGAAATCATCTCTCCATTCAGGAACTCGGCACAGCTGCTCCAATAAGCAGGCTGTATACACTCTGAAGATAAATGAACTCGTGTTCTAAGACTCTGCCTTAAGAACGACAGATCTGAAAGTCATGACCAAAACAATCTCAAAGATGGTTGGAGCAAATAGCTTAGAATAGAAACATCTAGTTTGTTAGCAAGTGCCCTTTAAGAAGGCAGGACTTGAATTCTCTTGAAACAAAATCACCAATCATTCTTATTGCCTTTTTCTTATAAAAGCAGGAAAAAGCACACGTTTTTCCAGCTACAGCTGCAGGTTCAAAAATGAGTTTGTCCTTGTAGATTTCGCTTTAGTAACGTAAAAAGTGAAGCACTCCAAAGAGAGCTGAAAGAACTCACTAAGGGTGTTCAGAGATGTGAAAGAGGATAATGGTAGAAAAAGTCACTTCAAATATCTCCGTACTTGAATTTCAAGCCATGGTTTCTTTTGAGCCTTTATCTGTGTGCTCTGCATCTCACCCTGCCCTGGACGATTTTTGTTTTCCTTTCTTTCTTAATAGTAATATATGCCCAAAGTTTTAAATTAACACATAGATATGTAAAATAGAATAACCCCTATTTACTTTCAATCCTATTCTAAATCCCTAGAATTTAAAAAAAATCATTATCTAGAGCTCTTAAAGGGTCGAAACGTGTGTCTGACGTGCACGTGTATTAAGGAAGTCTTTCTCATGGCCATGCATTTGCCAGTTGCGTAATCTGGAAAACAGGGGACGAAGCATCAAAAAACGGAAGCTGTACTCCTCATTTCGGCCCGACTTCGTTTGTGCCTTTGAGCAAAGCACTTTCCTCCCTGGGATTTTCCCTGTTGGGAAGTGAGAAAGGTAAACATGCTAATTCTCAGGTCACTTCTAATTCGAACCTTCCATAGCATCACTGTCTTACAGAATCCTAAGTGCACTACGAAGGTGAGCCATGTTGGTAATTTAAAATGTTTTTAACAACCACATTTGAAAAGAATCAGGTCAAATTAGTTTTAATAATACTTTTTTTATCCCAATTCAAAATGTCATTTTAACATGTAATCAATATCAAACATTAGTAATACTCTAATACTTTCAATACTTTACATTCCATTTTTCAAACTAAGTCTTCAAAATCTAGTGTGTATTTGGCATAAGCTATCATAATTCAGACTAGCCAAAGTTTAAGTGCTCAATGGCCACATGTGGATAATTGCTACTGTTTTGAGCAGTCCAGTTCTATACCAGTGCTGGACATTATTCCAAAAAAGCTTTATTTCAGTGAGTAGTTCATTTCTGCATCTCTATACCTGACTGCCTCTGTTGCAAACAAAGTGTTGAATCTACTTAGATTACACAAACAGCTTCAGTATCAGAGCTTTGATTAATACCAGTACTGTTTCCTTATAACACATATAGTTTTCAAGTTAATTTTTCTTGTCTGGTTCAGTCATTCCTATTGAGTTTTAGATAATTTATTCTGAGCTTCACGAAACAATTAGGATATAGTATTCTTATTAATTAACAATTTGAAACGTATCTTATGCTTTTAAAGAGCAGGTTAAACACTTGCATCCTATCAGTCAAGTTCTGTACCTCTCAACCTTCTCATTAACAAAACACCTAACATATTATGAAGCATAAAGCATTGACAAACAGTGAAAGTTTAAGTGAAATATCATTTAAACACTGTACTATTTTCCAATAAATGCATAAATTACTCATAAATAGCTTCCACAGGCCAGGACCTGTGCTTGGTTTTAAGGATTCCTGCCTAAGCACACATCATTAAGCACTATAACTTTTCCTGTTTTAAGGTTTTAAATAGGGAGTTCCCTGGTAGTGTAGTGGCTAGGCTTCAGTGCTCTCAACGCTACAGCCTGGGTTCAACTCCCAGCCAGGGAACTACCCACATTAAAAAAATAATAAAATAAAAAAATAAAATAAAATATGGAAAAAGAAGGCACACTTACCAAATAAATAAATAAATGGAGTCATACTATATGTGTTCTTTTGTGTCTGGCTTCTTCTATTTCCAATATTTATTTGTTTATTTTTAGCCAGATATATATTGGGCATCTTAGTCATATATATGTGTGTGTGTGTATGTGTGTGTGTGTGTGTGTGTGTGTGTAGATACACACATATACACACACTCACATACACACACAGAATTACCTCATCTTTTTGAGTCCATGATATAAAATTGAACAAAAGTCCTGACAAATAACCAAATTATTTTCAATTTTTTTGATCACTGTGAATAATGTAAAGTACATCTTTAGCATTCATCTGTAGAAATCAATTTTTTAACTTAAAAAGTAATCCTACCGCTAATGTAAAATGAAGTGGCATGTTAATTATTTCAGAATTCTTGAATAAATTTCAGTTCCAATACAATGAAATTTTAATGAGGAATATTCCTATCTTCTAAACTCTATACCCCTTTCCAAAATGTTTGCTTAGAGGCAATTCAATAACTTTAGAGCACATTGGTCATGTTTTTCCAAAATATAGTTCCTAATTGCTGGCATCACAATTACTAGAGGATCTTATTAAAATGCGCATTTCCCAATATTCAACATGTTTGGAGATGGCCCTTATAAATTAGTTAGAATACAATCTAAACTGCTATAACCAAAAGACTCCAAAATACATCAACAAGATACAAATTTACTTCTTCGCATTTAACAGTTCAGTACTACACAGGCCAGCCGATGTGAAGAAGGCAACTCTATTACATAAAGTTATCCAGGGAATCAAATTAATGCTGCCTATTTGCTTTGCCAATCTGCAGAGTGTGGCCTTGTTTGCCTGGTACAAGCTGGTCCCCCACCATGCCCATGGGCTATCACACTCTCAGGAAAGGGAAGGGGTGAGCAAGAAATGAGAGGAGCCAGCAATTTGTCAGAAAGCACAGAAGTTGTGCACATCCCCTTGGCAGGAAACATGGTTCAGCCCAGATACAAGGCAGGCAGAGAACATGTGGTTCTGGCTCTATGGATCATCTGCCCTTCTAAAACTAGCAAGGGGCAGGGTTCAATTCTTTAAAAAAAGAAGAGGATGGATATTGGGTGATAATTAGAAGTCTCTGTACCATCTGGGGATCTACATGGTTAGGAGTGCCCACTCCTCTGCCCTCAGGTGTGAGCAGGCACAGGACTGGAAGATGCTCTTTCATATTTGGTTTAATGTCACTTCTCACAAGTACACCTGGACCTCCATGGGCTATCTATTATACAATTACTGAGAAAACCAGGAATCAATTTTAAAAAACAGCTAATAGCAATAAAGTGCTAATTATGTGCCAAGCACATTACATTAATTATTGCACTTAATCCTCACAAGTTTATGACAAGTTTATGAGACAAGTACTGCTACTATCCCTCTGATTATGCATAAGGAAGCTATGACTTAGGGAAGTTCCTTGTCCTATAGTCCCAAGTCCTAGAATTCGTCTGTAATTAATTAGGGCAGAAACTTGAACTCAGAGTCTATGTGCTTAAACTTAGTCTGTGTAATGAAGGGTTACATTTAAAAGAAACTTTATCCATAAAAATCTATACATGGTCAATATAAAAGTCATTGTGTTCAACAATTTGAATATAAAGAAGCAAAACTTGGGGCAATTGTTAGTAGAAGGCACCCAAAGTCAGGCCTAATATGAATGACTCTGAGCATTTATATTCTGCAAAGCACTGTTCTACAACCCTCTGAGTTAGGTCCTATAAGCATCTCCAGTTTACAGGTAATAAGGAAACAGGGGCGTAGAGATGTTAAATCACTTAGCCAAAGTCACACAGCTGATAAAAGTAATATGCTTAATTACTAAGATATACCAACAAAATATAAAGATAGGCAGACATAGTTCCAAGAGGTTGATAACTGAGAGTGATTTACCAAAGTTCTGATATATATTGCCATTTTATAGGGTATTTCTTAGGTAACAAGTCTTATTTTACATGTGAAGGTTAGAGACTGTCTGCTGTACAGATAAAGCAAGTAGCAAGCCCTCTGAACATTGCGATGATAAATATTTTACTTCATCATTATTAATTAATATTACTGATTTCCATAATAAGTCCAAGTGATCTACTGAGTGTATTTGGTTCTTGTTTTCATCATGGCTCTTTTAAGTAAAATGATTCCCCAAAATTTGCATTTGATTTGGTCATGGAAGACACAGTCCAGGATGAATGGATGATATTAGACCAAGGAATGTTGTGTTTTCCTCCAATGACCAGTGTCGATTTTGCCCCCCAAGCTTCACCTCACCTCATTGCCTCAGTGCACTTGAAACTGCCAAACCCATGATTTGCTGCATTCTAGAGACAATTTTCAATATGAGACAGGCATTGTTATTGTATGAACCACTGAAAATTTTCAACGTATTATACATATCCTTGGGGGGTGGGAAAGTTCCTCTATGGTGAGAGAACAGTTCCATATCTTGATTGTGCTGGAAGTTACTCAAGTCTAGACATAGGATGAAATTATATACAACTACACACATACAAATGTACACAGGTAAAAAATGATGCGAATGGTATCATGTCTGTAGTCCAGTTAACAGTATTGTACTAATGTCAACTTCCTGGTTTTGATATTACATTACAGTTATATTGCATATTGTATTGTATTTCATGTAAGATGTCACAATTGGGGGATGAAGGTTACATGGAGTCTATGTACTATTTTTGCAACTTCTTGTGAATCTATAACTATTTCCAAATAAAATAGGATTGGGGGGGTGGTGTGTGGAAGGGTCATTCTAAGACCAGCTTTGGCATCAGCTAGGAACTTGATAGAAATGCAGAATGTCAGGCCCCATCCTAGATCTATTAAATTAGAATCTGCATATTGACAAGAAATTTAAAGATTCATATGCACATTAAAGTTTAAAAGTGTTGCTATAAAAGAAGCGTAAGTGATATTCAAGTATTTCTCATTCTTTCTTCATTTTTGTGGCAGTAAGGTCATTCCAGAGGCCCAGAGCCTGATTTGTTAGTATGCAACCAGTTCAGTCACACTGGGCACTGTTCCCAAAGGTTCTTCTCCCGCCAGGAGGCTTAATACGATTTGAAATTCTTAATGATTTTATCTTTGCCTTTGAGTTTCGTAAGTGAAGTTCTATGAGACCACAGAGCATTCACTAGCAGCTTAGAGCCACAGGTTACCCACGAGCCCACTTCCTGGCCTCACTGGGATGGGTTCTCAGTTGCCCTGGTACTTTGGGACACTTTGGCCTCCCCAGTCCTGGTCCTCTTCCAGCAATTGCTACTGACCTCCAGTGCCAGCAGAGCTCTGGGCACACGGTTGCTGTTGCTCTGAGACATCTCAGGGCAAGTTATGGCAGCAGCCATCCCCATCCCGGACTGTCCATGGGTGACTGGTGGGTAGAAGAAGGTCTCTTCCCCACTCCACGCCAGGTACCTAGCACATTCCGGCATGGAAGTTGCACTACCCTTAGAAGGTCCCCCATCCACTGTGGGTTCCCATGGGCAGTGGGCCAGGGAAAAGGGGGATACCCATCATAACTGTTCCACCTCCTGCCAGGATATGGATCTGCACGGTGACTGGTGAAAGGGGGAACCCAGCAGACAGTGGGTGACATGTGTGCTTAGTCACAGGATGAGACCCTGTGAGAATCTGCATTTGCTAGGCAGATTTCTCCATACCTGAGAACACAAAACATTAGATAGCAAAATAAAAACACGATTACAGATTGAAAGACTACAGAAGAAAAAAAAAAGCATTATATTTTAATTTTCTTGCTCTTTGAACAAAGGGCTCCACATTTTCATTTCGCATTTTGCCTGGCAAATTATTTAGTCAGTGCTGCAGAGGCCATTAGGAATCAAAAGATGAACCTATAACATCAACATGGCAAGTACTAGGACTCAATGGTGAACTCTAATGGGTACCAAAAGCAGCCTTCATTAGCAGGTGGCTCTAGGAATCCTTCAGGAATATAAGGTTTGCTTGCCCTTCTCCTTTAAAAGGAAACAGACTTTTCACCATGGAAAACAGAAGCCCACACCAAAAACTGTAAGCACAGATCTCTCAATTCTTTGTATTTATACCTAGTAGTACCAAGCTGCACTTCCATATTTTCTAAATTTTAAAAAGAAGATATAATCAGCAGTAACTCTTTCCCACTTTCAAAAATCAAAATTCCTGAGCAGCAGAATATGGAAAAGAAAAAGGGTGGGGAGACCTTGGAATAAGTCTGGGAAGAAAGAGACAGAAAGGATTTACGATATTAGGGACTGTATTTATATTCCTATATGTTTAGATCTTCCTTAATCCATTCATGAAATAATTACTCATTGAGCCACTCCCTAAAAGATCACTAGTGAACTCAAACCACTTTTCTCTGAAGCATTTTTAAGATCCTACACTTTTTCCATAAATAATTTTAAATCCTTGCCTTTTTCAATTCTTTCCGACAAATAATTTATTGATGAATAAAAATTATTATATTAAAAAGAATACACATTATTTATTTTTCATTGTCTTGTTTTTCTACTCTGGGTAGTGCCAATTCTTTTTACTTACATCCTTCATCTTGAACTTATTAATATTTAGCACATCTCATGTAAAAGTGAGGAGAAAACAAAGGCTTAAAGTTATTTTGTCTTGCAAGGTGCTCTCAGTGAGTTTGTTTAATGGAATAAATGCAAAATTTTATCCGGAACTATAACCCAAAATTTAATCTCATTAATATATATATAGTTGTGGCCAGGAGGAGCTGATAATATAAAGTTCTTAGTAATGGTTGTTTCAGGGCATGGAATTATAGGTGATTTTAGTTTTCTTCTATTTCTCTGTCTGACTATTATAGGGGATATTAGCAACATTATATGATAGGGCCCTAATGCCTCTGATACTCATTATTCTTTAATAGTAACTACTTGGATTTTTTTCAGTAATGTAATTTGATCTTTTGGGTACTGCCACCAGTTCACTGACAAGAGTGATAAAGCTAAGTGTGAACTTCCCACATTTAAGGAGTGTTAATTCATTCACTAGCCCAATTAAGTCACCACCTGATAACCCAATTCATTACAACCTATCAGACTTCAAACACCCAATTAATTTACTCTTCTGCTCTACGTGAGCATACATATCCTGTCTTTGTTAAGTGAATCATGCAGATTGGTTTTTCAAAACCACTTACATTCCATTTTATATTGTAGGACAGGGAGTTAAAGCAGCTAAAAACTCCTTATATTTTTCAATGTAAAAATTGCTTGACTTAGAATCATGGAGAACCTATGATAATAAAATATATCCAGTATGCACATACTAAATTAATTGCAACTGTTAATTTTTCCTACTTTCAACAGTTTTCAAATAACTCTGTCTTCCCACAGGATTTTTTAGACAGAACTTAAATCATAAAATGAAAGGACAGGAAGCATACACATGTAAGCCTGAACCACTGCTACTTAGTACCAGATTTTGAGAGCCATTTAGTCTACTGGTTCTCAATCCTTATTGTGCACTAGAGTATCCTAGAAAGTTTTTTAAATATACAGAAGTCTAAGCCCTACCTCAGATCAATATAATCAGAATGGCAGGGTGGGGCTTGGGCATGGCATCAATTTTATGAACTAGTCACCATTCTGAGATCATTTAATACTATTCCTCATGACATAAGTACTATTATTATCTCCATTTTACTTGTAAGAAATTGAGACTTATTGAAGTAAATTGAAGTAAGTGGCAGATCCAGGATCACGCCAGGCTGCATCAATCTATGCTATACAATCTCACAACCCTTCAGACCACCTGCCCAGAGTCTAGAGCACTGCCATACAATTCTTGGTACCACAGAATTCTATTGGACAAGATATAGTCAGAAAAGAATTAATGCAGAAGATGCATTCTGATTTTAGGGAGAGCTTATGGTACCAGTCCAAACAGGAGAGATGACAAAACTCTTGTAAAATACACCCTGAAATGATTAGTTAAGATAGTATGGTCTGGCTGGTGGTGATCAGGATCATGCTATCATTTGTTGAGTGTCATTCTGCAGAAAAGAAACTAAGACACAGAAAGGTTAAGTAACTTGTCCAGAGTCACAAAAGTAGTAAGTGACAGGGCAAGTATCTGAATTAAGGAAATGAGGCTTCCAAACACATGCAACTGGAAAATAGGGAATGAGAAAAGACATCTGTCAATTTAATGATCAGATTCACCAATATTTATTTAGGTCATGTCAATGTAAGAAATATCTAAACATGTAGAGAATTTTTATGAGTTTGTTTGAGCCCAAACAGTGATATATGCTGGAGAGCAAGATCTCAAATGCTCTGGAGAATAATAACAGTTTTGCAGTTTCTTTTATGCGTTTGAAATTAAGGAGGGAAAGTAAGAAAGACTACATGAGGGTGGGAGAAGGCAAGGCAGAATCGAATTACAAGGTAAAGATTACTACTCTCTTGAAGGTGGTCGAACTTTAGACGGAGGGGCCTGAAAGGGGGCATTCTTTTAACCTAGATGCACAGAAACAATGGAGAGAGCTTGCTTAAGGCAAAGATAAAATTCTACTAAGAAGTTACACGTCTGGGGTTTGACTACACACCATGATCTCCCCAATTAGAAATTTATGATCAGATTACTCTGTAAGGCTACTTTCCATAGAACTTTTTTCACCCACAGTCAATAGTGCGAAACGAAGCCTTCTTCCTCAAGAAGCTGAACTTGATATTAATATCATCTCATGGTGATTAAAAATGCATATGAATAACATAGAAATTTCTCCCTTAGAAAGCTGACAATTAAGTGAGAGAGTTAAAGTGGAAGCAAGAGGAGATTTAAAAATTAGGTAAATGATGGGATTAGATGTTACTTTAAAGTACCTTCCAACTCTGGAAAATTATACAAACCTCTTTGCCTTGTCAAAGTTTTGCTTTGAAAAGTTAGAAAAGTTTCTTAAGGTAAATGCATGAACCACAAGGAGGGAAAAATAACCTCTGGCTTGGGTGTACTAATTCTGCATAACTTTGAATTTGAACACCAGGTCAGTTAATCTTATTCCCTTTGTTACTTACAGGAAGAACCAATTTACATCTTATCATATTCATTTGTGCAGTTGCTTTGAATCCAGAAACTGGAAATGCTCTATCTTACCTAACTATCAACAACAGGGAGGGAAAACCCCTATTCAAAATATACTTAAACTATTAGTGTGGGCAATGCTAGGGCTACAGAATACCAGGTGGAGAATCTGTATTTGATTACTTGCATTAGATGGGATTTTCAAATTACTTTAAAAAGTAGATAATAAGTGCTTGAATTGGAGGAAGACTCTCTAATAGGGACTCCTGCTGTGTTTTAAGAACTCTCCTTTGGAGCACAGGTGCTTTGCCCTCAGAAAGGAAAGTGTCCTTGAAGATTACAGGGAATAATTTCTATCTTGAGTCCAACATGACCAGAATGGGGTGGAGCCACAGGATTTGACACTCCCTTGGCTACTGTCAAGGGACCAATTACTATATCCACAGCTAACTTAATGGGATCCTGAGTAACATCATTAAGAGCACAGTAGACTATAAATGATTACAGAAAAACTCATGAAATTCCCCAGGTATCTATGCCTGGTCTACTTCCTTACGTAATATCATCTGTGGGTGCACAGATGACCTGGAAATGGAAATTGTGTAACTAATAACTTCTAGTTAAAATAAATCTAACTTAAGTCTCTATAGACTGCTCATGGCATGTATATCTTAGTTCACACATTGGGAATCTAAACTAGCTATTGCTAAACCTCTTTGGAACTCTGAAGTTCAATCATCATTAGATTTCATAACACCTACTTGTGCTACGTGAAATAGTATCTTAACAATTCAGTTGAGAGACAACAGTTTTTGTTAGGAGAATTTTGCAAGTTCTTAAGAGATGACTCAGGGTGCCACATGAAGTGGGGTTGTTGTTAAAATGCAGATTACTGGCCACTCAATAAATAATAAATACAGACTTTTGAGGGCTGAAGCCCAGGGACCTAAATTTTTAACAAGTTCCCCAGGGCATTCTTATTACTTTAAAGTGTGAGAACTTTTGCCCTAGAGTATCACCAATCCAAAGCTAAAAATTACTTATTATAACCAAATGTTATAAAATGTTGAACCTCTAATACAATTTTCATTGGCTATAAGAAACCAGCACTTCTTAGTATTAAAAAAAATTCCAGCCACAATTTGACTCTTTAAAATTCAGAGCTGTGATTCCACATGTAGCAAAGATGCTATACAGTATCATTACATAAATCTGGCCCATCCTATACAAGGCTGCTGGTAACAGGCTCCTCTCCTCCCACCACCATACATACCACTGGTACCATGATTGGTACATCCCGAACTTAATCACTGTGTTTTTCCTTTACATCCTGTTCTCTTGTCTTCTCCAAAGTAAGGACGATGTTAATTCGAAGTAACTCATTAAAACTAGCACACTTTCTTTTACCAATATTTTAAAATTTATTCTTCTTATATTGCTATTTTCAGTGTATTCATTTGACTGATTGGCACAAAAACTTGTTAATTTTGTTAGCTAAGATAGACCTATGAATATTATCTCAAAGCAGAATATTTGTTAGGAGTTTGAACAAGGTTGCAAACATCAGGACACGTTATAGCCCATTCAAGTTTATAATCAATATACTCATATCAGCTGAATAAAGATAGAAAACACTAAAATTGTTGAAAATCATACATCGGCTTGAATAATAAAATTGAAAATGAAATTGACTAGAGTGCTATAGAGAACTTGTTTCTTTCTAGCAGAGAAGTTTAAAGTTAATTCTGCTATAAAGCTACAATAATTGTGATAATATGTGTAGTATTGGCTGAAGGATAGACACACAGATCAATAGAGAGTCCAGAAATAGATCCACAGAAATGCTATGGTCAATTGATTTTTGACACATATGCAAAGGCAATTCAATATAGAAAAGACCATCTTTTTAACAAACAGTGCAAATCTATATGCAAAAAAATTAACCTAGGCACATATCTCACATCTTATACAAAAATTAACTTAAAATGGGCCACAGACATAAATATAAAAGTAAAACTGTAAAACATTTAGACAAAACACACAGGGAAAATTTTGTGACAGCTATGTAAACAGTTCTTAGATATAACACCAAAAGCACTATCCATTAAAATAATTACTAAATTAGACTTCATCAAAATTAAGAACTTTTTTGCTTTATAAAAAGGCATATTTTGCTCTGCAAAAGACACTTGAAGAGATTTTTAAAAACAAGCCACAGACTAGGGTATATATTTGCAAATCACATATCTCACAAATAACTTTTATCCAGATTATATAAATTTTCAAATCTCAACAACATGAAAATAAATAACCAAACTTTAAAGATCTGAAAAGACACTTCAACAAAGAAGATATAAGGAAAGCAAATAAGCACATAAAAAGATATTCTACATCATTAGTAAATAGGGAAATGAAAATTAAAACCACAAGGATATACTGACATGCATCTCTAAAATGACTAAAATTAAAAATAAAAAATTGACAATATGAAGTGCTGGCAAAGAAACCTAAACTCTCAAATGCAAAATGATACAACCACTTTGGAAAATATTTTGGCAGTTTATTATATTAAATATATATTTACTATATGCAGTTACTCCCAAACTTACAGGTGATTACCCAAGAGAATTGAGACTTATGTTCACATAAAACCATTTGTGAATGTTTACAGCAGATTTATTCAGAATCACCTAAAATGGATACAGGGAAAATACCCTTCAACTGGTGAGTGAACAAACCATAGAACATACAGATGATGAAATACTATTCAGCAATAAAAAACCAACTACAGATACATGCAACAACATGGATGAATCATTTATCCATGTGGAAAAAGCCAGACTGAAAAGTCTACATACTGTATGATTCCATTTATATGACATTCTGGAAAAACAAACTGTAAGGACAGAAAACAGATCCGTGCTTGCCAGAGGTGAAGAGTAGAGGGAGGAGGGTTTGATAAAGGAACAGCATGAGGGAGATTTTGGGGGGTGGGGGGGGTGATAGAACTGTTCTGTTTGTCAAATGTATACACCAAAAATAAATTTTACTGTATATAAATTAAAAATAAATTTTAAAGAGTTTATTCTGAGCTAACACTTGAAACTAAAACTAAAGCAAAGCTACAAACCATGTGAAAATCTACATAGGACATACCTCTTCCTCCATGCAAAATAAAAGGTTTAACATTTGACAAAGCTAAATCATGCTATCTGGATTTTTATACCAGGGCTGGGCAAAACATTGACCATGGACCACCAAGCAATTTTGGGGTGACCATCTAAATAATAAAATAAATAGCTACTGGACCGTGACACTTGGAGAAGTAGCTCTTGCTCTGAAAAGTCTGCCCAGACCTTTTCTATGCTATTGAAGTTTAATCCAATCTGCTAACGCCAGTAACATTTCTTCACGAGGGGTCTGAGTCTTAACAGATCTTTAAGATGGACTGCTGTTGTTTTTAAGAAATGTAAATGTCCTTGTCAGAGGCTAATACTACTTTTTTTAAAAAACTGAGATATAATTGACATATAACACTGTGTAAGTTTAAGGTGTAAAACACATTGATTTGATTCATTTATATTGCAGTATGAAGCTATACTCTTTTGCAGGTAAATCAAATCATACCTTATATTTTTTTATAATTTTTATGTTGGCACAGTTGAGAAATGTTGAAATGTCACAATTCAAATAACTAGAGTATTTAAATCACCTAAAACCATTTTACATATAAAAGAAGTGATTTATTCAAAGCAAGGATTAGAGGGATGCAATCGGATACAGAGGTTCTCCTTATTTTTACCGGTCCTGTTTATGAGATCAGAATACAGATTATCAAACACACCTCTGTTAATTAGTCATCATTAAAATTAACTTTCTATAACAATTTGAAGGGGGCATTACCACTTTAAGTACTATGCAATAATATCAGCCCTTGGGGATAAATGTATTCCTTCCCTTTTCCAGTTGTATAACATTCCCTAGGACTGAAATGAAATTTTAAACTTTTTAGGATGAACAATATTCAATGCATACCCAGTAAGGTTTATTCAGTAAGCATGTGACTACTACCAGTAGTAATGATCTCTTACTCTTAAATGATTTTTGTAAATAATCACTTAAGCTTCATACTGTTCATTATTTCCACCGATAGTACCCTATTTCAAACTCCCAGGTGATATAGGGCCTTCCCTGATTATTGGTCTCCCTGCTTACTCCCTCCTTAATAAGCTCTTGTTACCTTTACATTTCAGATCAAAGTGCTTTCAGCCTCTCCCACTACTGCCTACAATACCCACTTTCTGCCATAACACACCCAAGGAATGTGGTGTGCAAATCAATATATCTCCGTGGGTGTGCACTGAATGTGTGCAATACCTAAGAAGCAGTTGTTAATTTATGCCCTTGTTCTCTCACTCCAAAATACGTTTAAGTACAAGGGACTGAGCATGATGTTACTATTGGGAAAATCTTGGAAATAAACACACACACACACACACACACACACACACGCTGCACACACATCCTTCAGGCATAAGATACCCCTGTCAGTAGTGTGGCCTACCATAGCAATGATTCTAAATGGAAAGGTGTACAGCCCTTATGGTAGGTATAGCTTGGGAATACTCCTCTTTCCTCATGACCTTCCTCAGAAAACTTGTCCAATTCCATGACTCGTACTATTGCCACAATGGGATTGACTTTGAGACCTAAGAACCACATTTCCAAATGTCTGCTAAACATTTTTGCTCAAATATTCTACTACTACGTCTAACCTAAACCAGCTCCTTCTCCCGATTTCCTTATTGCTTTTCATACCAGTACTTATCTTCTAGTAAACCAAACCTGAAGCTGGTAATTTTGGGTTCTTCATGCTTACTGACCTCTCCTACTCAAATACAGCTGCCAAATCAGTCAACTTTACCTGCTGCAGAGACTTTCCTATCCGCCTCCTCTTCTCCATTCCCATGATCAATACCCTAGCACAGGGCTTACTACCTTTTGCTTTCTAATTCAGCTTCCTTTTCCCATTATCTCTCCAGTACTCCAATCCATTACCCATACTGCTATCACTGGGGTAGTCCTAACATATGAATTAAATGATGCCACTTCCTAGTCAGAAGCCTCCAAAGGCTCCTCATTGCTCATAGATAAAAGTCCATACCCCTTATCCCATTATCGAAAGCTCTCTTCATAGACTAGTCCAAAACCCATTTTTCTGTCTCCATCAGACACAACCACCTTCATATACCCCATACGCCAGTTGAACTAGATGACTGTCCTTCCTCCAAAACACCTGGTGATAGCAAACCACTGCTTATAAGATCTCTAAACTTAGACTGTTTCAAAACTTCCATTATCACAGATGAAAATCTTTGATGTTCCCATACTAACTCTTTCATCAAACTTTTCCCAAGGCCGTGAGCTAAGTATGTTCTAGCAACCCTGAACTCCTACATCTCTGAATTAATGCCTGCATGGTACTTCTCATCTAATATACTTATCCTCATATAGTACATTCCCTATTGGACTACACTGTCATGTTTCTAATTATGTATATATTCTGAACCGTAAGAAACATACTGGTTCTTAAATTTTAAAATCCAAAGCAAAATCTCCCAAAGAGGAGGCCATAGCAGGCCAAAAAGATCAAAGATATAATCGAATAAATGGCTGATGAAAAACAAAATGGGACCAGGATGACTACAATTTTAATTCTCTAAGTAGAAACAGAAAAGTGTGTTCATATAAAATATTTATTCCCTATTTTTTGCTGTAATATGTTCTAGAAACCATGTAATAAAGTGAGTGGTATTTTCACACGGGAACAAGTGATATGATAGGGAATTGTGCCTTTGACCAAAGATTTATAATCAAATAAATCATAGATATGAACATGAAATAAAAGCAAAGATATAACAACTGTAAACCCTTATCATTTAAAATTATATTACGAACATTTTCAAATGGACACCTATGACTATGTATATTTGGGTTTTCCCAAGGGTTCTAATATGTCACAAATTATCTATGCCAAACATAAAAATAGAATTAGCTTTCATAAATCTCACTAAAGTCAATATGCTCATTTTGATAATAAATCAATGTGAATGGATCATTTTATTTGCCTTCTTAGTATTTAATCAGCTATTTGTTTGTATAGAGGGAGGACTTCAAATTACTTAAGTCTTGCTTTCAAGACCAACAGCAAAACCAACCCTCAAGCTGCCCAAAAAGTAGAACCAACCATTTCCTCTTTATTAATTTTATTGTGAGAGCTTGACACATTTAGTATAAATCTCAGAACTTAGAGCCATGTTCAAAGATAGAAGTGCTAAATTGGGAAAGGGAAATCTTAGGTTCTGACCAGGCTCTTTATTTACCGACTGGGTGATACACATCCTCTCTGAGCCTCATTTACCGCAAAGGTAAAATGAATATAAAACAATGGCTGCCTCACAGAGTAGAGAGAAATTCAAAAAGAGATAATGAAACCTAAGTGCTTTTAAACTGAAAAGCCCTATCAACTATAAGCTATTATTAAATTATCAATTGTTCTTGATGTTCACATTTGGCCCACTGTGGCATGTTTAAAAGTGAAGAGCTAAACAGACATTTTACTTCCCCTAGTCTTCCTACCTCCTCAGCTTATTCAGAAACACATGTGCTCCTTTTCAGGACAGAACAGCATGAAAACAATATGAGTTGTGAGGTCACCCTGTACCACCCTTCTTACTCTAAGAGTTTATTTGACACTTTTCAGGGCACTTTCTACTATGCTGAGAAGCCACAAAAGCAATTATCATGAGGGAGAAAGAGACACTTTAGTCACTATATTGTGCAACTCTGTGGATAGGACATTTTTCTCAATTAGTACAGAAGGGAGTTTTCTTGGTGTGCAGGAGAACTGAGCTTGAGTCTTTTACTTTCGAAGTCATATAACTTCCTAGAGACTGCTCTTCAACTGGAGAAAGGCAAGGGACAAAAAGGGAAATAAGCCCAAAAGGTAGTAGTAAAGTCTGATTATCTCTCTTAGAAAGCCAGAGTTGTGTTTTCTATACACTGAAAGAATGAGAGTCCTGCACACCTAGCCCTCTACTCAGCCCCACAAAGAATAAAGACAGGATTTGATCTATGAGTTTGTTTCTGTTGTTTGTGCACTTATTTTGTTTTTTAGATTCCACATACAAGTAAAATCTAAAGTGTTATCTGTCTGATTTATTTCACTTAGCATAATACCCTCTAGGTCCAACCATATTGTTGCAAATGTTTTTTGGGTTTTGTTTTTTTTTTTTTTTGCAACAACATGGTTTGTTTATGTGTAAGCACCGTATGCATGTCCAGAAAGTATCCAGCCATGTAATATGAAAAATAGAGGCATTTATGGCTGGACTTTTCCTGACAGCCCTTGTATGTACCCCATCTTCTTTATCCATTCATCTATGGATGGACCCTCGGGTTGCTTCCATTTTTGGCTATCATAAATAATGCTGCAATGAGCACAGGCGTGCATGTATCTTTTCGAATTTGTGTTTTGGACTTGTAAAGAGAATAAATTGAAATTCCTAAATGGGAGAGGAGTCAGGGGGAATGGGTGAAAAAGGTAAAAGGAATTGTTAAAAACAAATTGCCTGTTATAAAAATAGTCATGAGGATGTAAAGTACAGACAGGGAATATGGTTAATAATACTATAATAACCATGTATGGTGACAGATGGGTACTAGACTTACTGGGGGAATCATTTTTAAGGTATATAAATGTCTAATCACTGTGTTGTATACCTAAAACTAATATAATATTGTATATCAATTGTAATTGAAAAATACATTTTTAAAAAATGAAACCTAAAAAATACAAAAAACAAAAAAAAAGAAAGGATTTGAACTGGAGGTGGGGGAATATCAGGGGGATGGGAGGTACTTTCCTTACTTCCAGATCACAATTTTGGAAAGAACCAGACTGTCCTAGGAGGAAGAGAAAACTCTGCAGATTGAGAGAGTATAGAGGTGAAAGTCTAGAGCTGGGATAGCTTCCCCCAAGATTGGGAAGGGGCAGAGGCTGCCATTCCCAGGAAGGGTACAGCCTAAATCCACTGTCCTTTCAGCTTCCCAGGAAAGTGCCGTCTGGAGATGGAGGCTGGACCTGGTCCCCCGAAGCTGCCAGTCTCTGCAGAGTTCCCCGATGAGCTACACCTTTCAGAAAATCATGTAGACCATCCATATATCTTTGCGGGCCAAGTAGTGACTAGGGAGAGTTTCAGCCTCCCTTTTCATAATCCCCATCATGCCACCCTCAATCCCACCACCAAATAAATATATAGTCTAAATAAAACTGGTATGTTTGCTAGATAAACCCAGTTTCAATTCAGGTTGCTTGGTTCCTTTCATCTAGACTTCACCCAATCCCAAAACCTTCCTAATGGGACATTCTTGAACTTCTAAAGGAAAGTCCAACAGTGATAGACACAGACCAGAGAAGCTGAACCATGTATCTGAGAACTTTACTGTTCTACTACATGGTGAGATGGGCTGGGGGTGGGGGGTCAGAGCCAGATTTATTGATGATGATAATGATATATAATGCAATGTGACATTTCTTATGCTTATACAGAGTGAAGTAAAAAAAATAATATACAATACGATAATTGTTCAGCCTAAAATCTGTGTTTAAATAGCAAATATTTATGTTGCTCCTGTAGGTGTTTCATTTTTACTCTCCATAAATCTTTAGTGAAGTTCTTTTAAAACCATCAAGTTCCTACTTCAGTTGTATCCACGGAAAGGAGATTTTTGCACAGGACTGGGCCAAGTCTTGACAGGAGAGCAGCATAATGGTGTGACATCAAACACAATGGGGGCTGGAGAAATTAGGGAGAAGTTCAAGGGGAAAGAATTTCCTGGAAATTCTTCTTTCAGAGAACTTCGCCACTATAACTCTACAGAATTCTGTGTTCTCCTTTCATAACAGAAGCTACTGCCTTTTATAAAACATTAGTATGAACTTTTTAGTAAGTGGCTTTAAGAAATAACTAACAAAACTATTAAGATAGGTATAAGAGAGAATGGCCTTTTGTACTGGAAATCACTAAAGCCAAGGTTGAAAAATAGAAAGCTGTGGGCTAACTCAGGCCCATTGACTTTTCATGTCCACAAAATATTGAAACTTTTAATTAGTCAACAAATAAAAATAAGAAAGCTCATGTAAAATACCGCAATTTCCAGCTTTTTTTAGAAAATGAGAAGATTGTACAACACTGGACCCCTGCATCTTTACCTGGCTGCACCAGAAAACCATAGAGCCCTTTAACCACCCCCAGCTCACCACAGTTCAGCACCTTCAGTCCCTATGGCACTGTGTCTGGCTTGCTTCATTCACTTTGGGTACCTAATGGTCCCTGAAGGCATCTGAATTGGTCGCCTCAGCTCAAAAGGTGAGAAATGGTCACTAAGTATGTGACAATCAGGAATGAGGAGTGGCTTAGCATTTGAAGGCCAGCTAAGGCCTTGATGTTCATGGCCTCTGCCTACATTGTATGCTACACATCAGAGATGGAATATGCTACACATCACAGATGGAATAGGCCCGGCATCAGGTTACTTTCTTTTTGCCTTTTCCTTGCATTGAATTACCATGTAAGACATATTTTTTTTCTGTTATTAATTCCAAATAATAGCTACTCAGTGTATATAGTGACTAGAAGTACACTTAAACAGCTGATTCACTCTGCCTCCCCTGGTTATAAGTTAAGCATTGTGAATATGAATGAAGGAAACATTCAAATTGTTTGGAAACCATAAAGGGAGAACTCTCATGTATAACCAGTCATGGAAGCTTACATAGCCAGCAAGAAAGGAAGATTTCTTCCCTGTTTGCCTCAGCAACAGCAACTGCTCTCCGCTTGCTACCAATACAAAACTGCCAAAACCTGGGACACTCCTTCCCCACCAATGGGCTCCTGTTCAAAACAATCGTCCCAGTTTCCTCCTGGAACCCAATAAAAGCTGATACCCCTTTCTCTTTAGACTTGCCTAAGGTTTGCCACAGTTTGCATGTCCCAAAATGCAACTCCTCTGATATTCCCAAACTCACCTGCTGCTTGAATACCCTTGTTGCTTAATTTTTTGGGTTGCTAGCTGGTTGTTTTTAAATTAACAGTGTTTCAGTTTCCTCATTCATAAATGGGTTTAGCTAGAATGATCACTAAGGTCATTTTTAATTGGAGATCGTTGGCCTCTCTCCCAATCTATACCACCTCCTCTCATCTACAATCTACTCAGCTCTTGAGAGATGTTCAAGTTCCACCACCTCCACGAAACCCCTCCAGACTTCTCCTTTGAATTTCTGAGCTT
Source organism: Lyroderma lyra (assembly GCA_004026885.1). Taxonomy (NCBI): domain Eukaryota; kingdom Metazoa; phylum Chordata; class Mammalia; order Chiroptera; family Megadermatidae; genus Lyroderma; species Lyroderma lyra. Next base: position 199,983 of record PVJL010000739.1, on the reverse strand, counting down.
ATCACAACTACCATCCAAATTAGCCTTTATTAATTCTCTAATTGTTTCGCTTTAAGTATTTTAGTTCATTCACCATATTTAAACAGAAAATTCCTTTAAAGAAGAGACTATATTGTTTAAATTTTAAATCCCCCACAGCATTGTACACTTAATTGGCATTCAATGATTATTTGCTAATTATTTAAACTGAATAATGATACAGAAAACACATCTATAAAATGGCAAACTTTCCAAAGAACAACTCTCATCAGCCCCCTCAAAAGGAACCCTTATCAGTATTGCAACTTGCCAATCTGATTCAGGCAGGCATGTGTAATATGCAACACTACCAGATTACCATATGACTTAGTATATGGTCATTGCTTCCCACTATAGTGGAAAAGCTCAAAAGAGGAAAAATACAAATAAACAATAACTCACCTCAATAATTTATTACCCACTGAAAGATTATGTTACCTACTAAAATAAGGCATGAGAAAAAAATTTTCTACTACAATTAAGAAAATCAATTACTAGAAAGTGGCTGCAGGTCACAGTTTGAAAACTACAGTGAAAACCACTGTTGCTCCTCCCCCACCCCTTAGATGTCATCGGAAGTTCTGAGTAATAGGAGACCAAGTTAAGATGCCATGTGGGCGGGGATTTACCCACCTTCACCCAAAAAGCAGTGGGATACAGGTTTTACTTGTTCTTGTCAAACTCCTCCCCCACCCCCTCTCTTGACCTCTACCCCACATCCCATCAAACAATTAAGGCTTTAGATATATCAAAGTAAATAATTCCCTATCAAAGTAAGCAAACACAAGACAAAAATAATTAAAGCATAAAATTATATTTTGGATTTTATTATTGCTTTAATGTCTCTATTCAATAAATTTAAGGTAATTAATACTCTAGTAAACTAAATTAACAAGTGTTAATCAAGTCTTAACAGATAGCCAATTCTAAAGCATTGAAATTAAGTCAATTTAAAAAATGCTCTCCTGTGATGGAACAACACTTAATACAGGTACTTCAACTTAACTCATTACTCTATGGAAGGAGAATTAGTTCTGTAATTCATATTGTACACATATAATGCTTAAGAGTCTAAATTAAGAGCTAATGTACCCAGAGGCTGGGGAAGGGATTTATTCAGGTGTGTACAGGTGGGGAAAATGGTAAATCATGAAAAACTCCCACTTGGACCGTTTTGGAAAATCTGGACCTATCCAATTTAAAAGGCTGGGAAATATTGATTAAATGCCAAAAGTTTTTCTGGAAAATCCCTGTAAAACGCAACAAGGTTTTATAATCTGAAGGAAGCAAGCATCTCAAAAGAATTTTTTTTTTTTTGGTATGGGGATAGTTAGTTCCCTGGCCAGGAATCGAACCTAGGCCGCAGCGCTGACAGCGCCAGCGACGAAGCCTTCAGCCACTACACTACCAGGGAACTCCAGAATTATTTTTATTTTTCATTTTTAAAAAATTTTTTTCACTTGTCTTTTATTTTTTATTTTATTATTATTTTTTTACATTCAAAAGAATTTTTTTAAAGAAAAAATTTTACACTGCCTTGCAACAGTTTCAAGCCTTTCAATGGTTTGTTTCTAGCTGGTGTTTCTGATCACCCAGTTAATTCATCCTCTCAAACGGGAATCCTGTCAGTCTACCCACACACACACACACATAGCCTCAAAAGGGTTCCCGATTAGGTTCTCCCTTCTTTAGCCACGCCTATACGCAGAGCAACGCGAGGAATGGGAAATATGCTCGGCCTCTCCACACCCTCACACCCCCATCTTCCTCTCTTAACACCAATAGCTTAAACCCTAGCTACATCTTCCCACGTGCCCATCAATTAAAATGGAAAAGAACTCAGAACCAGTCAATGAGAGGTGTTGGTGTTTCTTGTCATTTAGGTGAAAGCCAATTCTACTCTTCTACAGTCCTTTAAAAGGGCTGACACTCTGATCAAGAGTGTCCCTCCAAGTCTCATAAAAAGGCACAACCCTAGCCCCATGACGAGCTCCAGAGGAACGGAATGTGCTCCTATGAAATCACAAGTGGGCATGCCATGGAAAAAGACCTTGACGTTTAATTTTCCGTAATTACTATACGCACTACACCGAAGGCATTTAAGCTTAGGCATGGGGTTGTATTTAAAATATTCCACACAACCTAGCACAACTCCTAAAGCCTAGGTTTGACTCATTAATTTCAAATTTAGGGTGAAAAGATGAAGAAGGGTGCTCTCCCCAATTCCATCTGCTCAAGAGCGCTAAACTGAGTTTTGAGACGCTCTCCCGTGACTCCATCTACTGCCTCCTCACACACACACACACACACACACACACACACACACACACACACACAAACCTCCAGAAGCTTCCGCAGCTGTCGGGGGAAGGAGCCATTACTTGGCCACACATTTAGGGTGAGGTCTTCCTCTCTCTTAGGACCTCCAGCTCAGGACGAGACTCTCCACTACTATCCCCCAAGGGGTAGGGCTCCGACTCCAGGTATCAGAGCAGGCAAATAATTGGATACCAATTAGAAGGGGGTCCCCCCAAGCCAGCCTTGGCCAATCGTGGCCGGCGAGCCAAGACGACTAGACGTGACGTAAGATGTGATTAAGTTGGCGCGTCACCTCGACGTCAGCCTCTCACCTCTCGGACGTCCCGTCCTGACAGCAAAACTCCTTCGACTTTGGTCTCCACCCCCATGAGAGTGGATAGCGACCAATGAGGGCAGTTATGAGGTGGACGGGGCCAATAAGACGAGCTCAGGGCGGGGCGAGGGGCAGGAGGGTGGGGCGGGTGGCGGCGGTGGCAGCCCGAGGTCTGGCTGCGCGCAGTATATGACAGTACGTCAGCAGCGGGATGGCCGTAGCTGTGGCGGCGGCTGCAGAAGCCCGAGCAGCCGCGGCCGCAGTGGAGGCTAGAGCCCGAGCGGCGTCGGCGGCGGCACCCCGGGGAGTTTAAGATGGCGGCAGGGGGGGCGGCGGGCCTGCGGGAAGAGCAGCGCTATGGGCTGTCGTGCGGACGCCTGGGGCAGGACAACATCACCGTACTGCATGTGAAGCTCACCGAGACGGCGATCCGAGCGCTCGAGACTTACCAGAGTCACAAGGTGAGCGGGCCGGCCTTCCAACCAGCTGGGCGCGGGGAGGGAGAGGGCGCCCCTCGCTGCCCGGCAGCACTTTCACCTGCCCCCGACACCCAGCACGGGTCTGATGGAGTCGTGGTCGCCGCCGCTGCCGTCAGCGCCCGCGGCGGCAGGGTTGTTCAGGGCCAGGCAGGGTCGCTCAAGTCGCCGTCCGGGGCTAGCCCGGCGTTGAGGCGTTGGGAAGCGGGCCGGCTGGCGGCCCCTGGCGGTAGGGCCGAGGCCACCGCAGCTGTACCTTGGCTGCGCCGCTGCTGCGGGACTTTCCGACGGCGCCCGCGGGTTTCCTGGCATTTTCTGTCCCGATGAGGGAGAGAGGTACCACGGAGACAAGTGTAATGAGTGAAACAACCACGTTACCCACCCCGCGGGGGGAAGGGGGGAGTTGTGCAGCTTACCGGTGACCAACCCCAAAGGACCACCGGGCACAAGCCGTCCGCGTTTGGGAGATAACTCGTAGGTATCGTGGACCCGCCGACACAGAGACCGGCGATCCGCGTATGGAGGTGGGACACACCTTGTATTCGCAGGAACTTAGACACAGAGGCGCTTCGTGTATGGCGGTGTATGGCGGGGCACACCGTGTACTCGCAAAGGCTGAGTGAGACACAGGCGCTTCACTCTCCCAGAGACGCCTAATACCGCGTACCCGTAGCTACACACACCCAGAACTCTCCCAGGAGAAAGACATCGGTTACTGGGGACAGAGATTCGTGAAGGGTCCTCGTTCCCGAAAGCCGCGCCGCGTCGCGTCTCGGGTGGCTCCACAGACGTAGAGACTTGGAGCGAGGGTAGGGGGAGGATACACTGCATCCCGGTAGACTCCGGTTTCTCAGCCTGCGCCGCGTTCTAGGGAGAAACCCATGGACACAACTCGAGTACAGCGAAGCTCATGTACTCGAAGACGCACTTACGCCGCAATTGGGAGTACAAACCGCGGAACGCGTTCTCACGTTGAAAAAAATGAGGGAGGAAGGGGATGGAGAAGAGACACAGCAACCAGGGTGCATGGGGAAGCCGTTTATGGACATGCAGTACTGTGTGGATGAGGGAGACTGGAGTGGACGCATTGCATAAGGGGAGGGATATACCATATGAGGAGGGGTAACATTTACTCTAAGAGACAGTTGGAAGGAGATAAAACCACTGAACATCCTGACAAATAGCCCAGTCCATACCCAGGAAACACGCTCCAATTAACTGACCTCGTAAAAGGGCCAGATCGACACCCAGATGCAGACTCAGTTATTCAAAATAGAGTGGAGATTTAACATCTGTTGAGCTCCCACTAGTGCCAGGCACTTTAAATGCACAGAAGGAAGACAGTTGGAGGCAGAGCCACTGGAGAGGTGTGAAACGCTGGTTCACTGGGAGTGTGTGAACCTGGCCTAAGGAAGACGCTTGTTCAGAGAAGCCCCCTACATAAACATGCTCACAGGGAGGTACACAATTGTACACAGCTTAGGAAGTACATGAACTCACATGATAGTGTACATGTAAACATCAGGAGAGATTCATAGAGGTGAGCATGCTCTCAGGAGGGCTCTTAAAGAACTGAGTAGACATGTGGATGTACACTTCAGGGCACATACTGTTACCCAGCAGAGAAGCATCTGATGAGAAACACTCAGACTTGGGGATGGAGGGGCAGAAGGAGTACATGTGAAGCTTACCAAAAAAGATACTTTCCTACATACAGTGAAGTCTCAGGGAAAAAGAATGTCATGAATGGCCCTGAGGTCATGTACACCCAGCAATAGGAATGCAGTGAGATTCAAGAAATATAAAACTGTATGTGCCAGTAGTTACTCCCAGACAGGTACATCTGCAGGAAAGAGACCAGGACTAGCACGGAGGGGGAGGCCCATCTGGGCCAAGCCAGATAGACTGGCAGAGGGACAGATGCTGCCACTGGAGAGAAACTCAGCCCAGCAAGATGGAGAGATAAGCTTGCCTGTTCCAAAGGAGGACATGGGAAGGAATGACAGTGGGAAGAAGGTAGGTCAGGGAATATAAAGAGAAAAACACAGAGGCTGGAGAGGAAGAAACCAGCAGGAAGAGGCCAACCTCCAGTGAAAAACATCAGGGAGCAGAGAGAAATCTGCACAGGGTATCTCTACCCTGTGTCAGTTTTTCTCTCTGCTCCCTGATCAGTAGGTCAACCAGCCACCTTGGGAGAGAAACAGGCAAACTATACAATTGCTTACAGCGAGACTGACAGACACTGTACAGTTGGCAAGGATGAGGTGCATGAGGAGGCCCACGGGGCAAGAGATGGTACACAGGGAGAGTAAGGTAACAGGCTGCCAGTGCTCACTGATCTGTATGACCCACTGGGGCCCAGGGAGGGAGTGCTGTTTGTTTTCCTACCTGCATTTCTGCTTCCTACACCTTAGTGTTTACAAAATTGGCATTAAGATTGGAGTGTTTTAACTCCAAAAGTCCCCACATTTATATACCAGTCTTCCAGGAGACGAGAGATCAAAAATTCTTTCTCTCCCAACCTACCATTAGTTCTTGATTTTTTTTTTTTAATAAAGGTACTAAAGTCAGTGGCTTTGCTCCTATTTCTGTTGCCTATTAATATCATTACTATGTTTTTTCATCTCTCTCCATGCAAACGAATGGATCTAGTCAATCTGTACAGAAACAGAGGGGAAAGGGAGAGAAGATTTTTCCAAGCTCGTCCACCTTTTTGATTGTGGAGCCATGTAGATTTAGTCCGTCCTAGGATTCCTTTTCTCCTGAAAAGCTAATGGTAGAAGCAGTGGTGCGCAGGGAGAGGGTGAAGAAATAAGCTGACCTGGTGTTTGCAATTGGACACTGTTTCTGATTTAACTAGCTCCTGTCCCCAGGCCTCACTGTCACTTTAGCCATGGAAATACTTTTTAAAGGGCTTGAAAAAGCAAATATTGGGCTGAGAATGTTAACCCCAAATGGTTGAAAAGTTGGTACTTATTTCAGGACCCTCTGGTGGGTTCAGATAAGCCTCCCACAAATGTGTCCCTCAGTGCCTCTTCCTGGCTCTGGCCAGACCAAGGCTCCTGCATCTGCACAGTTAACAGTTACCTGCAAAGGCATCAGGCTGAGTTTTTTATCCTTCAGTAGATACTTATTTGGTCTTTAAACCTGTCACCCTTATCAGAAGTAGAGCTCATGACTAAATTGTAGCTGCTGTTTGGAAATATGTAGGCATTGTTTAGCTAATAGGTATAAGTTTCTGGTGGTTAAGCCTATTTTCACTGAGGAAAAAGAAAATTAATTTCTCACGTAAAACTGCCCCACCACTCCTGTGCTAAGATAGGAAGGTGCTTACTTAATGCTTGAAAAGTGGCCTCCCAGTGACTTTGGCCTGTGCAAGGTTATGACTATTACTTGTCTTCTTCTAATGATCTTCTAAGGTTAATTTCCAAAATTAAGCATCGGAGAGTTATTTTTATCCAGATTATTTTGTCCATCGAATTTTGTCTTCTAAATTAATTCTTCAAATTCTACATTAGTCCGCCTGACCTAAGGCTTCAGGGAGGTAAATTTAGAAATTTTAGGTAACTATGATTTTACCAAAATACAGAAGTTCTTTAGACATAATTGAGCAAGTGTATGAAATTATTAGGGTTCATGAAAGCATAATCTTTCATTGGAAACAAATAAGACAAACCTAATTGACTTTCATTCCAAGTTTTCTATTTTTAGAGAAGAAATGAATGCTAACTTGGGAGCCTTTCTAAAAAGGGACCGAGGTGGGGAAGAGACATCATGAATGCAGGAATGGGGGTTATAATTGCAGTAAATTATCTCCCTAAAAGTTGTATTTCCACTGAGCTTGAATACAGAAATAGTTGCAAATTGATTATATATAAAACATGTCAACTGGAACATTGTGTTCATAGCTCACAGAATAAATTTAGGCATACTAATATACATATCTAGAATATATTGCCAAGCTACTTTTTTTTACTGTAGATTGATTATTTGAATGAGGGTACAAGTTAATAAAATCACATTACAATTTCATAAGCATTCATAATTGCTCTCTGTGATTGTGTGGTTCATATAAATTTTACGTATTTTAAATGAGCATATTTTCCTGTAATTACATGTTTCTCTCTAATGTATTCTAAAACTATATTTAAAATGAAAACCCCAAATTCTAAAATATATCTTAGCTAATTTCTTCAGTAATGTAGCTGGCTTTATTTTGACATTTGAGTAACTCATTTATAGTAACAAACCTTATCAAAATATTGTTTTCAAATTCTGTCATTGCTAATCCTGTCAGTTATTTTTTTTAAAAATATTTGCCCAAAGTTTCAAAGATGATGGCTGAAATAATATCACGTTTACCAAACTATTATGTAAGTCTTTCATAGATGCATTTGGGAGTAGGGGCCTGGCCATTCATTCTCTATGTCTGAAGATGGCCTTCACAAAGGATTCTGTTAACACATTCTCTTGTTAACTCTGTTGGCTTAATTTACTGCCCTGATTTGTGTCTTCTAGGACAAAGTATTTTGAAAGTTTGTGCAAATGTAGTTACATTTCATTTTGCATGAGGAACTCAATCTCTCTCAATATTACCAGATCTATTATTTCCAATCTAAGCACAAAATTTTATTTAAACCTCTAAAGTCACTGTTCTTCACAGTAGTTCCCTTTAATGTGTTACTTGATCCTTTCAAATCACTGATCCCACAGGTCATGGAGTGGGTGAATTCCTCTCCTGAGACTCTCATTCTATTAGAAGAACTTTTAAGCATTTGATTAATTGTTGTTTAAGGCACAGAAAAGACTAATATCTTACTTTTTCCGATTCTCTTCATTTTTCTGTCTTCCCTCCAACAATTTTGTGCCTTATAAATACTACAGAAGACCCTGTTCTCCTGAAGGTACCACTCAAGTATCTATACCTGACAGCACAGAAGTGCCACTGTCACGGGGACATGTTTAAGTAAAACCATGAGGTTTGCTTTAGCACATTCTTTTGTTGAACTTTTTAAATATAGCCAAGCTTAAATTAAATAAGTTAATCTTACTGACTTTTAACCCATCTTCAGGGTGAGCTTGATCGTAAAATGCTTTTTATCAAGTAAAGTCAAGTTTGTGCTCCCTGTTGCAGTGTTTGAAAAGTTTATTCAAATGATCAGGTGCCCAGTGCAAAGGAGGGTGCTTCTCCCAGTGAAAAAGCAGTAACCAGATTGCCTAAAAAGATAGACAGGGAATCCTGGCACCAGAATTGGGAGGATTAAAAAAAGAATGAATGTGAAGGATTGGCACATGTTCAAGAAAAGAATTTAAAAGAAAAGGGGCGTAGAATTCTTGGAATGATTTACAGGAAAGCTTACCGAGGACAATCACCAGATCCAAGCTTTTTTTTTTTTTTTTACAAGCACAAATTTGCTCCATTTGTGCTTGTAAAAAAATGATGGAAGCTGTGCTCATAGTACTTATCAGGTAATTTGTGATAAAGCCACCAGAGGGAGGAAAACGAGAATTTCATCTAATGCAATGTTGGGTCACTTTAACAATTCATGGTGACCACATACAGGCTCAGGATCCTGCCACCAAAGTCCAGCACTTATTTGCCAGTTTGAGCCAAATGTATTTGGAATATTTGAGAAGATATCCCTAAAATGTGATATTATGGGCATTTCTCCATTTAAGAAAACATGTATATAATCCCACATTTGACTCTCCTGCATACCCCAGCAAAAATCTAGTATAGAGGGTCTGGAGTAGAATATAGTAAATTAATGGTCATGGCTCTCTCCACAGCCAAATTGAAACTGAAAAACATGGCATAACTCAAGTCTGATTTATTAGGAATAATTGTTTTATCTTTCCTTTCTTTCCCTCCCTCCCTTTCAGTATTTTTACCTATCCATAAATTTTGTTGTGGAATTATGGCTCTTATGAGCCACGTTAAATCTTCAGGAAGAACTGGTTTAAGTGTCACCATTAATACTTTGCCAACAAAGGCCAAAACAAACCTAGCATTTCCATGACTTGCGGTGTAATATAGGATACAAGAAGAGAGAATCTCATTAATTGGGCTGTATGTTCCCTGAAGATTCATGAATGAAATTAGCACCTTGAATTGGACTCTGCAGTCAGAGCATTTGGCTTCTGGTTTCATAGTAGCTAGATTGTTAGACAAATGCCTTAAGTTTCTTTTCTTATTGGGGATCCTGTATGTTATTGGTCTCAAAAAATCCTGGGATCTTAACGAATTTTACTAAGATTTTTGCAGGCAGAAACTGGATGGTGGGGGCGGGGGGGCGGAAGAGAGTGTTCACATTTCTAGCAGAGGGAATGGCACAGGCAAGGAAAGGACAGCATCAGAAAAGTTAGAGCAGGCTCAGAGAATTGTAAGAACTTACCCTGGAGTGCAGGAGAAAAATGTAGTTGGATTTAAAAAAAGAAAGGCAGATTGCAACAGCTTTTTATTCCATCAAAACTAGGGAGACACTGAGTAGAAATATAAGGTGATATGAGCTATGCTTCACATTATTCTGGCCTCAATGTTCATAATAAATATAAGGAAAATCTGGAAGAAAGTAGACAAGTTTTGAAAAAGTATTTGGCCTAGGCCAGAGATAATTTAGGTCTAAATTGGGGTGCTTGTGGGAGGCATTAGAGATGAAGAGAATCTATGGAATTTAACCAACAGGTTTTAAAGGAATTGGGTTGCATTAAGATTTTAGGCATCAGCACTGGGGGAAGGGAGTTCCTATAGTAGAAAAAGGGAAATTAGAAGCAGTTGGGAGAGTAGGGTGGGGGAGATAAAAATGATGAGTACCATTTCAGTGAGGTCTAGTCTGTGTTTTGTTTGGTGACTAAGAGATTTGAGTTTGGGTAGATGTTTTATATTTAAGAAGTATATTTAGGGGTCTGAGGTTAGACTAGAACAATGCTATATTGTTTACATATCTCATATAAACTCTTTTATATTTAGATGGAAATTTTGGGAATTGGTGATCTACCTGGGGGCAAGTTGAAATTAATTAGGTAGAAGAAATGTTGATTTTGAGCAGGGATTTTTAAAATTTTGTTTGTATTTTTATGGACTTCCTTTATTCAGGAACCTTCTCTATAAATTGCACTTAAGACCATTGGAGAACACAGATAATATGAATATCAAATTTAATTTTAACATCAAAATGAGACCTGTGGTTTCTGTTCCTGGTGATTATTGGAACATTAAATTACTCTCTATAATGTGCCTAGATGTACATTTAAAGCATCATTTTGAACTGATTCCTAAAGACTTTGAAAGGATCAATGTTTTCACTTCTAGATTATCTCCATTTTTTTTGTTTGTTTTGTTTTTGTTTTGGATGGCTTCATTGTAAAAAACAAAACAAAAAATCCTGAGTATATATGCTTTTGTCATACATCTACATTGTCATGGACTACTTATGAGTGTTGGTTTATGGCCCATGAGACAATCTTGGCTAGAAGACTTTTTTACTGAACAGTGAGCTTATTCAAGGGTGGAGCCAGGCTGGAATTTTCTAATAAGATTCCCCGAGATAACTTTAGGATCTAAATATGCTTACCTGGAAACTTAAGTGTTAGCATATTTTAAAATAACATTTTGGTATCATTGTTTTTGGTTTCCATTCTTGGGAACCATCGTGCCTCTGAAGACCAGGAAACATACCCATGTACAGTAGACGCTCTGTTAACTGGCACCCATGGGGATTGGTAGATGCCAGATAAATGTAAGTAGATTCTCAGTTAACTAGCATCCATGCCGGATAAATGTATTATTTATTCAATTTTTTTTTTGCTGGTTGCTTGAGAGTGCAGGTTGCTTGAGTTCTGGTTAACAGAGAGTCTACTGTAATAAAAATTCAGTTGATTATCTTAAGATGTTTCGTTTTAATAAAAGATCAAGAGGTAAAAGTCAGAATTATAACTACCAAATACTCATTTATTCATTTAGCAAACATTTATTAATCTTCTGACATGTGCCAGACATAGAACTAGTCACTGGAGATAGAAAGCTGAATAAATCACGGACAGTCCCTTCCATCAAGAAGGTGCAAACATGGTAAAAAGTGCAAAAGGTCTTTATTTCAAATGGGACACCTAAAAAGAAAATGATCAGACCACTCCAGTTGGATCATCACACGCCTAAGATTGCACATGACTAGGTTACTTGTTAACCAATCCACTGGTCGTCTTTCTGTTCCTGCCTTACCTGACCTCAGCAGTATTCCATCCTGTTGACCACTTCTTCCTGTTATAAACAACTTTCCTGATTTTCCTTCTGCCTTCCTGCTCATTCCTTTTCTCAGTCTCTCCTAATGACTAGCCTCTGCTTGACTAGCCTTTGAATGGCTCCCTTCTTTTTTTATTCACTCTCCTTAGGTGAGCTCATCTTAGCCCTATGGATTTAAATGCCATCTGTAGGTTAATGACTTACCAATATTTATCACCAGCTCTGACTTTCCTCTGTTTTTAGGCATTTATTTTCCACACTTATCTCCTTATCAAAGTTTAATAGGTACCTAAAACTTAACAGATCCAAATACAATTCTTGATTTCATTCCTTAAACTTAATCTTCCTGAGTGTTTCCCATTTCAGTAAGTGATAGCACTCTTCATCAGTTGCCTACTAATTGACTAGTAATCCTTGCTTTGTCTCTTCTTTTCCTGACTTATTTGATCCAGGCTCAAGTCCTTCAAACATCTGAAATCTAATCCTGTCAATCATCACCGCTCCAGCCTCCAGGCTTTCACTCTTCTCCCTGTAATTCATTCTCCACAAAGCAGCCAGAGTGATCTTTTTTTAAAACATTAAATGTAATCATGTAGTTTCCTGGTTTCAGGCTTTCTAATGGCTCCATTAGTAAAAGTGTTTTTGATGCTTCATTTTATCAATGTCTAGTATTTTAAAAATAATCTTTCAATCCAAGTTTATTTTATAGCATCTTACACTTCTGTTCTAGAGATGATGATCCCAAGGAATAAATCTTCATTTATATTTATTGTCAGATTTGACATGTAAGCTTAAGCATTTATAAAGCCCACATTAAGCTATGTTTTGAAAAAAAATGATGGGATATTATGCATCAAGTATTGTTGGTTCGAACAATAACCAACTTTTTAGCTGGTTGTTCAGTTTAGATTTTTGCTTTCCATGTTCCTTTGAAACAGTAAGATTTAAAACAACAATATTTTTAAAAATTTAGCCTGCATCAGATAGCTACAGTTTGCCAGAAGCTATTTTTCAAAACAAGAATTGTGTTAAAAGAATTAGGTTTTTGACCTTTTCTCACTACCATTTTGGCAATCCCTTTTATATTTCACTCTTTTCTATGCTGTAATGGCTAGAAAAAAAATTATTCTTTATGTCCTATGCTCTTTAATCTAGTTCTTCCAAATCTGTGGAAAAGGAGTTGTTATACAGGTAAGGTTGGATTGACTCACAAAGCAAAATACTAGATTTTGTGAAGCTTAATGACTTTTTTTTTTTTTTTTTTTTTTGGCATTTTATGAAAGCTTGGAGGCAATAAAGGAGATACCCTTTATTAACACAGTTTTGGATTATCACTAAATTTCACATTCATGCTATCGTTCTAAACATATTACCAGTTTATGACAAGAGCTGGGTATATTTGTTTTCTTTAGGATCAAGTTTGATTTCCTGTGCTATTTCCTGCTTTAGCTCCCATTTTTTTTCCCTCTTCTTTCCCTGCCTGGATTATTTTTATTTAACAGTGGTTAAAATATAATTATTAGATAGTCTTTGGTTTCTATCAGGAGATGTTTTAAAGAACAGAATAAAATGACTTTTTAAATTAAAAAATATAACCGTAAGTTATTAAAATGGTATAGTACCTCCTATAGTACCTTAGGAAAGAAAGATGATGTATCTTATACAAATTGTATCCCAGGGAAAATCATAAACACTCTACTATTTACTTACAGAAGTGAAAACAAATTCAAGTGTCAATTTTAAGCTATAGTGCAAAACGAAAAAAAGTGATCTCCCAAAAAGCTCACTTCTTATCATTTCTTAGTTCTCTTGCTTTCATGTTTCACATTTCATATAACTGTTGCTAAGGAGAGGGGCAGGAGAGGCTAGCTGTATAAAGTAGTGTATAAGAACACAGTTCTTAAAGTGAGACAGGCTAAGGTTAACATTAGGTAATACATAAGATTTACCTGAGAAATAGAAACGATACTATCCCACAAGGATGTTCTGAGAATAACTGGAGGTGATAGTAAAAATGATTATAGTGCCTGACACATTTTTAAGCACTCAATAAATAGTCATTAGGTAGTTATAATTATTTCTTAATACAATCCCACTTAAAGCAGTCACCTGACCTATCAACCATTTACAGAAAGTTTTCTGGTTTTGGCTAAGTTCCAAAATTATATTTGATTTTGGAATTTGGGGGGGGGTACTACTTTATCATAATTTATAACACAGCTTAAGTATTCTGATGAATATCAGGTATTTAATAAATGCCTGTTGGTTGATTTTAAATAATTCAAGAATTTTTGAATTAAGTCAAAATTTCATAATGGGTCCAGAAAGGAAGGGGAAAGTGTTTCAAGTACATCTCTAACCTAGAGAATAAAGTTAGAAAGATTTTTATAATATGTTTCTTAGAGAGATCATTTTTTTCTAGGCCCAGAATGCTATTTCTCATGTTTTTGTATTCACAAAAACAATGGTAGCTGACAAAGTAAAAGTAACCATAGATTTGATTTTCTACATGGATAAGCAATATGTTAAAAATCAAGAGATGGTTATAACTTTTATAGGATCAGTAACTTTTATTCAGCTTAGAATCCTGAGCTTTTCTTTCTCTCCCACTAAAACAGTCATGTCAGAAATTAATATCATTCAGTAAAATTAATATTATTTAGTAAATTATATATTACTTTTATACTCCTGATATATTGGGAGAAATAGTCCCTCTAATATGTGCATAGATTTCTTTGGTCATGGAGCCATTTTTGTTAACAGTAGAATTGGCTTCTAATGGCAGATGTCAAGCATATAACCAAACTATTGAGCATTTTAGTATTGCCTACACTTTTATTCTATGCTTAAGAATGCCCTGCATCTCCTATGAGCGATGGAGGGAGTTTGTAGGAGACTTTTCACTGCAGAACATCACTTTTATCAGGTTGTTGGAATTTGTCAAAAGCAGTTTCCCTACCCAGTCCAGTCTGTATCGTTTCTTGGCTGCATGAAGATACCAAACCACAGTCTTACTTAGATTATAGATCAACTGCTATTCAGTTAAATCCTGGAGTTACTTGATTTTTAAAAGAACTACTTGGCAAATATTTAAAGCTGAAAATCAAAAGTTGAAGCCCCACTGAATCTCATTTGTAATGGGAATGTACTTAGTAAGTTAAACATTATTTTAAAACATGCCATATTGTATTTGACCACCTATAATTACATTATCTTTTAAAAGTAAGTTGCATTTTAAAAATACACAATAAGTTCAGGTCATGTTTGTGCAGTTAAACTTAGGCTTAAAAACATGTAGACGAAAAACTAACATGTTTGAGACATTTGCTTATAATAGTATTGACTTTTAGAACTTAATATTCCTGGTAGCTATCCCATTAACACAGTGGTCAGAGACATAAGTGGTATAGAGCTCTAGCTGTCTCCTGTTGTATTTTTAAAAAACATTCAAGAACTATACCCTAGTAACATCTTATCTAAAATTGGGATTAAAATTAGTAAGTCATTTAAGTTTCTCTTAGTATTGTTCTCTTCTAGGTTGTCAGACATTTTAAAGGATTTTTTCCGTAACGGTGATCTTAGTTTGTCCTGTTTGGATAAGCACCCACTATTCCATAGATGGAGTTTTATTATTTTTAAAAAGAAAAATGCTAACACCAGTATTTATATATGTTTATTGTACATAGTCCTTATAGCAAAAACAAAATATTTTTTATTCAGAAACTGAACTTTAGAAATTTGTAATGATTTTATGAAATTAATTTTCCTTGGAAACAAAATGGCAGCACTGAATGAGCATTTAAGGGCTTTTAAATGTTCAGCAGTAGGAGGTAACCTGCTACAGGAGCAAGAAAAGAAAGGGTTCTGTATTGGATTCAGAGGGCTGCATTTGCGGTCCGCCTCTGTGAACTACTAGCTTGGCGATCCTGAGCAGCACACTTTACCTACTGGAGACTCATTTGTCTCCCTCTGAAACAGGATAATGACACCTTCCTATCACCCAGGACTGGTTTTAAGTGGCTTCCTTGAGAAAGTGGATATAAAAATGCTCTGTGCATTACAAAGCTATGTAAACAAAAATTATTATTCATGTTGAGAAATCAAGCAATACAGAAAGAACTATAAGCATATCAGTTTAGGTTCTAAATTCAGGTGATAAGGCAAAAAACTAGATAAAGTAAAAATTACTCTTTAAAGTTCTTAAGTTAATGAAAAACATAGTTGTACTGCTCTGTTTATGTAACACTGAATAGTAATCTGTAAAGTGTATAATGTATATAGTATGTACCACATATATAAAGAGAACATGGCTAAATAATTTTATACTTTTTCTTTTTTAGTTAAACAATATAAATACTTGTAAATATAGACTCTTCTGTATCATGACCACTAGGAGTAAAATAACCTATGAAAAAATACACCCCCAGTGTGGTAGAAGTGTAGACATAGGCATCTGGAAAAACAATAGCTAATAGGGGTTAACTCAAAGTGGGCCTAAGTGAGAAAGAGCAAAATGGTGGCAGTAGTGTTTTGTTTGGCCAGAAAAAGGTTAACTATTTTAAAATTTGAATCCTTTCTAGTTTGGGCATTCATTGCCCAGGTGCTCACCCTTCCTTGTTTTACACCCTGTCTCACATTTACCTGCTTTGCATCATTAAACTCATTGAGTCTTTGATTCCTAATTTATCCAAAGGAAGGTCAGGCTGAGGAAATTAATCTTAAAATTGAATGTCAAGTAAATGATTAGCATGGGCTGGCAAAATGTCTTTGGGGAGATACACCAGGTTGAAGGAACAGCAGGGAGGAGGTAGAAATAGAGAAAACAATTCCAAAGCTAACAAAAGGTTAACTTGGCTGAGCCACAGTTGGGAGGAAGTGGAAGATGAGATTGGTCCGTAGATGGAGGATCTGTTTTGTTAAGTGGAGGAGTTTGGTTTGCTTTGCTCTGCTTTGCTGAAACCCACTGCAGGCTGTATAACATTGTCAAGAGTGGTATCTGAGAGCTTCTGCCAGCTATTGGGATGATGAGCAGCATTTGGAAGGAACTGAAGGAAGGAAGGAAGGCCTTTATCTAGGTATTTAGTGATAGGGGTCTGAAGTTGGTCAGAAGCTTTCAAATTAGAGACTAAGAGCTTAATTTGAGGAAGTCTGGGGCTGACTAGCCAGAAATGATGGTTGGGAGCACCAGCTTTCTTTGGTGCATGGTGATGAGGCTTTCAGCACACTTTATGATTCGTCATTGGGAATATCTTCTCATTCCACCAACTCCTCTTTTCTCCAAATGAAGTCGTACTGATCTAGGCCTTTATCACTAGAGCATTTCTAAACAAAGCACCCCTGGAGCTGATCTCTAATCCTTTTCCCTAACTCCAATTCATGCCTCACCATCTTTCTTACACATGAGGGAAAGAGCTGCTTTCTCTGAAACACTTCTTTCAGCAACTCACTTTCCAGAAATCAGAGGGCCTCCAGTTGTTTATCACAGAAAAGTCAAGAATTAAAGGCCCTCCCTGAGGGGGAAATGGAGGGGATTAGGGTAGGGTTATTTCACAGGGTGATAAACCTTTTGAAATACCCAAGGTCTGAAATTTAAATTACTGTCCTATTTATTCTGTAGTGGATAGAAACTAAACCTGAAGACAAATTTTGAGGTCAAGGAAGATTAGGCAGGGATGTCCAGGTCCCATTCTTATCCTTTATTTAGTGTTTCAAGCATGAAAGAACTCTCCACACAGAGAGAGACCTGCCCGCTGCTTACGTAGTCCCCATTCTTGTCTATGTGCTTTGTTGTCCAAGGTACTCTCTCTCCCTGGAGTTTGTCTTTTCTAAATTGCTACCCAAGATTCACCCTTTTCACAAGATTTTTGGCTTTTCTAGTATCTCTTCTAACCCATACTCTTTCTCTTTTTTAGAGTTCTTGCTACACTTCCTTATAGTACTTAGCCTAGTATTTTATCATTCTCTAATGTTCCCCACTAAAATGTGAACTCTGGCATGAAGGCTTCAGCCCCCACATTCTTCAGTCTCTCATAGCAGGTGTATTTGGAGCACAAAGTAGTAGAAGAAAAGCAACATGGCAAAATAGGATTGAATCCTGGGGTCTCTGCTTAGTTATTAATGGGACAGTTTGCCAATGGGGAAGGCCTTAACTATATTATCACTGAATTCAGAATTCTCTGATTCTAATGGCCTGTAGTTGACTAACAGAATATGGTAGGGGCTGTGGGGAAAATAGACTATAAATTAAATTTAAAGTTATATGCCCAGAGAACCAAAAATGTAGAACTACCCTTGCCGGAAAAGTAGGAAAGAAGTGCCAGTTTGTGAGGTGGCATGGTTTAGTGTTTGCCAGGTTTGCTGTCACTCAGAGTCTCTACTGCAAAATGTTTTAGGCAATGATCAGTCTCAGGTTGTAGAGAAGTGCATGTTGAGAAATAGGGAAGAGATGCTGCATCATCACCAAATAGGCAGGGTGAGCCTCCAGTAGGCAGTGGAGCTAGAAAGAGGAAGGGGAAAGGCACTGGCTTCTGAAATGAAAGGCATGATTTAAGAGCAAGGAGGGCTGGTGTCTCTAAGTATAAAGGGACTAGTGGTATCCAGTAGACAAGTTAGCAGTTTGAAAATAGAGAAAAGTTAGCATTAGTTTGACCAAGAAGAATTGATGAACTTGATAGAGAATTTCAGATTCTAGTGGTGAGCTGAAGACACCTCTGGGTTTCAAGGAGTAATGGAGAAAAGTGTAACCAGCTTCTGAGATGGTCAGTGTTTATGATTTGAAAGGGAGAGCCAGGAGGCAGAGCTGATTGAAATACTGTGAAAGCTGGAGCCTGGACCTGTTACCCAAATTGTAGGGCCACCTCACTTGCACAGGGCCACCGCCACCCCTGGGCTCGCGCAGGCATGTGGCCATTACTTCAGGAAAAGGTTTGGCTATGAAGGTAGGTTGGAAGGGGTTTTCTCTTTCTAACCTTTTTTCCTTTTTTAACCCTTTTCCCACTTTCCTTGAGAATACGCGCTGGCAGCACTTGTGTCTACAGTGTTTACCCTGAGATAACTCGAGGATTACAGTCCTAACCTCACCCCCCAAATGATTAAATACTGATCATCATATATATTTCTGTTACATTAGGATTTGAGACAGGCTCTGTTTAGGAATAACTCCAAGAACCGTTTTTATATTTTATTTTCTCATTGAAAACCAGTCAGATTTGCCTCAGCCTCAAAGATGGTGTAAAGTTAAATGAATGTGGCAAGTGAGCTGTGCTTCTTTTCCTAAGTGAGACAAGAGTTAGAAGGCCCTTCTCCCACACCAAAAATAAGTGTGTTACACAGTGCTTTGAGTCTGCTGGTGAGCCTGAAGTTAAAATGATCATTTTAAGGTGGCAAAACAATGATAATAGTATCTTTTATGTTTTCTCCAAGAAGATGTTTATTCACTTCTATAAATAAATAATAGAATTGTTAATGTTTATATTTCAGTGAGCTGTCTTTTAGAGAAGTTCTCATGCTTGCCTTATTTCTTTTTAGTTTATTATAATCCCGATTAATAAACTTTGAGATCTACAGAGAAGTTTTAGGAAGTAACTGCAAGGAGTAGGTAATGTGCAGTGGCTGACGGGAGGTAGGGGCACATGGGCACCTACTTCCGTATTTTTATTAGAACCATGGTTTGTGTTTTTGTGCAGTAGATTTAGATATAAGGTGTGAAAAATAGTTTACAGGCTGATGTGTTTTTATTAAATGTTACCCAAATTTGATTTCCCTATAATTTCTGTTAGGAATTTGGAAAAGCATTCCCATATAAAAAAATACTGGTGACTTTGGATACAGGAAGTCATGCCTGAGACTGGTAGATATTTACAATTACAGCTTTTCTTCTAAATATACAACTCTATCATAAAAATATTAAAGCTATGAGAGCTCATAATAAAACAAACATTGTTCTGGAAATTAGAGTCTTCTGGAGAGTCTTGTGAGAAAATCGGTAACCCTTTCGACCCTCAACTAAAACTAATCTCTGGTAAGATGTGAGAAAATGGGAAACCACATTTCATTCTCAAATATTTTAATTTTGTATTTCTTTAAGTTTTAAATATTTCTTGAATTTTACATTTCCAGCATCCTGTTAAGAGGTTTGTGAAGTTCCTCCAGTTGTCTCTTACCTTCCCCCACCCTTTTTAAAACCATAGGAGGAAACCAAACAAGAATGTGCTTTTAATGTAAAATTGAATTAATGTACTAATCATTTGTTGCTAAATCATGTCAGTCATTTCAAAAACCTGAATAGCTACACTGCCAAAAGATACTTTTGACTGCTTGATTCAGAGAACTGTCAACAGTGTCATACTATTTATCGAGGCATCTTAATACAACGACATGTAACGTATGGGGGCTGTCCGGAAAGTATCCAGCCATGTAATATGAAAAACAACAGGCCTTTATGGCTGGATTTTTTCGGACAGCCCTGGTTGTAATGAAAAGATACTTTCATAGACTATACTCTTGACCAAATGCACAGATTTAAAGTTTAAACATTGAATTTTGTGTCAAAGTAACCACATTTGACCTGTTTGTTTCTTGTTTCTTTTAATAGAATTTAATTCCTTTCCGGCCTTCAATTCAGTTCCAAGGGCTCCAAGGGGTGAGTATTTTTATTGATTCAGCAAGAAAATCTGTTCTTCTTACACACTATTATATTTAACTCAAATTTGTTTTTGCTTGTTCCTCTTAATATAATGTCACTCATTCTGTGAACTTTGTGACTAAATATAAATTTCTGATACTTTTAAGATAGTTGAATTCTCTTCTTAATTTATTTAAAAAATAATCTATATATACTTGTTGAGAGTACTTTTTTCCATATCATGGCTAACTGCATTTTTTAGCCTTTTTATTAAAGTATAACATACATCAAAATACTATGAAAATATGTTTTGTTTACTGCAATTAAATCATAAGAAATTATTAATTTCAGGAAGTTTTGATTATGTGATGGTTATTTCTATTAAACTTTTGCTATATGTAGACTTAATTTCTTTGATTGTACATATTAGGAAATGAAATGTATAAATCGAACATTCAGTTTTCCAGCACGCAGAATAAACAAAATGTTGTGTCTATTTTATTACTGCATTTAAAACCATAATAAATGATAACTCCTAAAAAGTGCACCTATGAATTTTGTGTTTATAATAGATGATAAGCTTTACCATGTCAGTATTATTTAATTATTATTATTACTATTAATACTCACTCATTACTTCACCAAAATTAATATTCATTTGTCTCTATATAATGGCTATAGTATGGAGAGTTGGAATATCTGTAAATGGATTTTAAAGCCATAAAGAAAAGACAAGCTAAGGGGGCCAATTATATTTCTGCTCATATTTACTGTAAATATACATACTTGTGACTTTTTATCATGTCATTAAATGCAAAAATTTAATGTAAATAAATATAATCTTTTTAAACTTTATAACTGGAAAATGAATTTCAAGAGTCAAGAGATTAATTATTATTCAACATCGACTAGGAGTACTTTTAAATCCTGTGTAATGCTAACTTAAAGGAGATGTTTGTATGTGGATGTCAGAGCCTTTCTGCATGATAGCTTCACAATGAAGTCCTTTTTTTTCTCCCCCAGTTACTGAGTGTTCATGAATGGGATACTAATTGGAACAAGCATTCTCCTAAATTTTTTTATAGCTCTTTAGGTACTCTTTAGCGCATGCTGATTCTGTGTTTGAAGTATTAGTTTCTGTTGTTTACTTAAGACTTCTTGAGTTTTCTGGAAAATTTTAATGGCAGCAATATCCGCAGGGATGTTCCAGAGGCAGGCCTTAGTCCATGAGCCCTGGAGGGCTCCATGGATTCAGTAAAAGGTTATCAGGGAAGAGAGGGTAAGACCCAGGAGAGTAAGGTTTGAGCTTCTTTGCCTTCACTAGCAGCTGTCACATTGTTTGGGGTCTGCTTCTTCCCTTAATTCTCTTTCTCCCAGCTGGGACAGGAGGGCCAGGGCAATGAAAGTGAAGGACATTTTCTTAGGGGGCACCACGTTAGACTGAATAATGAGGGACTAACATGTGCAGGCTTTCAAACTCTTGATTCAGACACATGCAGCTTTTAGCAGTCTTAAAAGGATTGTGGTTTTCTCTGGCTTGCCCCCACCATTTCAAAGCAGGCAGTTTGTATTTGACACCTTGAACATCCTTTTCTGAATTCTCCTACTTGCTTCCCCCAAACTTTCCTGTCTCATGTGTGCAAACTTCCCTATTTTATTTGCAAGGTCCCTTCTCTTTTTCTACTCCATATTTGCCTGAATATAGTTCACTGATAAAAGTAACTTAAATATAAAGGACTGACAAGTTTAAATCTTACTGGGTGTTGATTTTAACAGATAAGCTTTCTAACCAAAATTATTGGGTTTTGGATTTAGTAAAGATGAAAGGGTAGTTGGGAGGGAGGCTACACTCAGAGCTATGGAATACTTGGCCCTACCTTGCTTACTCTGGGTTTTGTCTTCTTGAGCTCCTCCATCCCCTCCCCACCCCACCCCCACCACAGTCGCTTTTTCATTATTCTAACTGGGAACAAAATATATGGACTCAGCATTGTTTCAGAGCCTGCAGCTGCATTCCATCCACCCTTCCCCCTTCTCTTTGCGGAGCTCTCTCTCACCAGCCCTTTGGGACTTTGTAAAAACAAGGAGTCATTACAAGGGAGAGAGTGGGTTGGCACAGCCCACAGGGAATATGCAGAGCCACAAATGTGAGGGTCTTCTGTACAGTGCTCCTCTGTTTTTCTCGAGAGCTGTGATACTTTAACATTGAATGTGTTGATTGCTTTAGAAACTCTGAAGAAGTATGCTTACAGAGTTTTCCTATGTGGAAAATGTTTAGGACTTTAAAATGGAAGGTTTAAATTTAGATTTCCCACAAAAGATACTTTTTCTTACTGAGAAAAATTTATCGTCTTTTAATATAGTGTTTCAGAAACTTTGAAAGTTTTCCTAGAAAGGATTTGGCAAATCTAACAGAGTTAATCAAACGTGATTGAAAATAAACAATAACTATCATGCAATGTCACATACAGGCATTGTATAACTGAAGTATTGTTAAAAGTGTACATTTAGTGTTAAAATTATATCCCATTTCCCTGATACTAAGCACTGCATGGGTTATGCTATTCCTTGTTACTAATTATAGTTTTTTTTTCCCCTCAGTAATGTATTTAGAAGGTCAGAATTTGGGTCTTGGCAGGTTAGCTTTTGTGCCTGAACATGTTCTCTTAGGTTGAAATTTTTTTCTAAATAAATACAAGCTGGAACATTAAAGTTTAACAGTATGCTGTTGGAAGTAAAAATTCTGAGAATTATTGATTACCTGGAATTTAATCATCACAGTTGAGCAGCAGCTTTTATAGCATAAAAAATGTAAATTGTGTCTTTCACAATTCATCTCACCCCTTTTCCTTAGTGGAAGAGGGTGCTCAGGAAATTGAATGGTCATTGAGGGTATTTTATGCATTCAGAAAGAGGAGGAAAAATCAACAGGAGCAGTTGATTGTGATTTCTAAACTCGTGAATATCAGGAGCTGCACAAATCAGCCAAAAATGCCTTGTTGGTTTTGAAGAGTATGGGTCAATCAATTATTCTCAGAGTTCTAATCTATACCTAGGTTATTCATAACTAAAGGTTTCCTAAGATTATCCATGTCAATAGACAGTTCTAATTAAACAGAAAAAGTAGCTGGTAAGAGTCACATGGGCTACACTATTGAGCTGTTCAAGTTAGAACATTCAGAAGGATGTACTGGTATAGTGCACTTGGTTTCCAAAAGCTACACCTTTATTGTCAGGTAAGCTTTATACAAATCAGAATAGTTCTCTCTCTTATATTTTAACTGGATACTAAATGTGCGGCAGGTGACAACCTTACCCCAAAGTGTGTTCCAGTGAAGTTTTAATAGTTAAACCCTGTATTTTTATGTTTGTTACAAGTTTCTTGTCTAAAGATACAATGCTGATGGACACTGAGCTGTAACTACACTCACTCTCGGTCTTCGCTGCCAGGGGAAAGTTCTGCCCACTATTACTGCACAGCTTTAAAAAGAGAGGTGCCTGAAGCAAGTTAACTCAGTATTTTCAAGTAATAGCAGTTGTTACTGATGCAGTTATCTACTAACATAATTATTTTTCACAATAAACTATAAAAAGGTATCTAAACTGTGGGTGTGCTAATAGGTTTATTCTGCTTGTTTCTTATTTATTGCATATTCTTTTAGCCTTTCCTAGTGTCAGATACTTTGCTAACTGCTTAGTGTGCAAAGATACAGGAATGGGTAAGACATGGGATCTGCCCTTAGGGCACTCAGAGTCTGACAAACACAGGCAGACTAATACTTAGAAAAGAATTAATAATGTAGGACCTATCTAGAACTCTCCACTGGGAATTTCTATAGAAACAGGACTATGAGGAACAAGGCTTATGTGTGTATTTTCCATTGGTATGAATCAGCATTTTAAACAGAAGTTTCAGTGAATGTAGAATATATCCTGGCAATAGGTATGTAAAACTCCAGAAGGCCTGTTAAAATCCGTGTGCACACACATACACAAAAAGGTAGATCTGTGTTATGTTTGTAATTCTGAAAAACTGAAATGGCAAGGTTTGCTACAGCAAGTAAGGGCCACATCAGCTGGTGTGTGGCAGCCTTGAAAAATGGACTTGCCTGCAGCCTCAGGGACTCTTGTTTGGGGAATGATTGCCTCAGGACAGTAACAAAGTGTTAACTTTGTCACAGTAAGTGGGATTCCAGACCCCAGTATTAACTCAGTATTTTTAATGAGAATGCCGTTCCAAAATTCTTTGTAATTTAATTGCTTACTTCAGACTCAGCAATCCCAGAGACTTTAGAAAATAAAAGTTAGTTTTCCATATATAATTTAGAAATTATTTTTAAGAAAAGGACTGAAAATAGAAAATATTTTCTATAAGCACCTTGTAGTATTTTCCTCTAAAATACTGAGTCACACACACTTTTCCAAGAATAAACAGGGAACAGCCAGCCAAACAAGTTTTAAATATGTGTCTTCCTAAAAGGCACAGTGACTTGGAGACTTAATCAGCATTTAAATGCTAACTTTAAAGGCTTTGGATAGTGCTATAAAACTCTTTCAGTAGAGCCATTTACTCTAAAGAACAGAAGTTCATCTCTCTCTCTCTCTCATCTCTCATTTCATCTCTCATCTCTCATCTCTCATCTCATCTCATCTCTCTCTCCAAACCTAGCAAAAGCATTCAGAAAAAAATTTATTTTCTTCTGGAGGGCTGGGGAGAAGATTGGGTCTGAAAAACAAAATTAGTAGGCAGTTTCAGCCCACCTGCAAATGCTTCCTGCAGACTACCCTTCTCTAACCTACTTGATACCTGGGAAACAAAGATAACTATCAGCTTGAAACAACAGCAGAGATAAAAATAAATCCCCAACACTGCCATTCCTTCTTAGATGATATGCCTGCACTCTGCCTGCTTTCCTTGCTGTTTTGGTTTGGCTAGCCCACTGATTTGTTTAGTTAGTCTGCTCAAAGGTTCCTGACTAACAGCTACCTTTATTCACTCAGCTCTGAATGTAATTAATACTAGAAGGATGTTAAAATTACATCCTTTTGTAATGGTAGTTCTGCTTTAATTTTTTTATTATTATAGTAGTTGACATGTATAGATGACATTTAAATACTTGCATTGAATTATAACTCTTTAACCACATGTTAGTTTACTAAGGTATTAATACAAGAGGAAATTACCTAATTTGAAAGAAATATTTAACTTTGATATATGAGGACTATCTGAAAAAAATCCAGCCATAATGCCTCTCTTTTTCATATCACATGGCTAGATACTTTCCAGACAGCCTTCATATATCAAAGTTTATGTCATGTATTGCAACTTTATATGTATGATATATAACATGTAATTATACATATATATGTAAAATCTTATATTTGGCCAGAGGAATAGCCTACATTCTGGAAACTCATTATCTCAAACAATAATTGAATCATAGTTTGAAGCTAGTATAAATTAACCAACTTTTCTCTATTTTATGTTGTCACACACCTGCCCTCCTTTTCTTTCTGGATAAGAACTAGCTATAGGGGTTTCTAAATAAGGAGAGCAGTGAGCTAAATTCACTATCCATGTCTTCACACTCTGCTAGGTACCACTGTAGGCACCAGTGATCTAAAGAGGACCCAGCCTACCCTCTGCCCTAGAAGACTGCAGAATGGTGGAGGGTGGCCAGGTGATTTTCTGTGTTTGGGTGCCTGAGGAAACTATCTCAAAGTACTCACTGACCACAGCCTCACACAGGCTCCAGCTGCAGCAGGACAAGCCTCCTAAAACATGATCAGAAACAGGAGTTGAAGGCAAACCATCCAGCTCTGTCCTTCAGCAAACTGGTTACTTTGGAAAGCAGCAATTGGACCTATGAAATCTGAAGATGCCACAAATACTATAAATTGCATTCTTAGCAGTGCGTTAAGGTTACTGTCTTCATTCAGAAGCATTTATGAATATTCACTGTGTACCAGACACCACAGTAAACAAGGTATAGACAGAGGTAAATAGGACCTTGAAACACCAGCTTTTATTCCAAACTCACATCAACTATTTTTTTTTTAATTCATTTTTATTGTTAGACTTATTGGGGTGACATCTGTTAGCAAGGATTACATAGGTTTCAGGCATACAATTCTACAGTGCATTGTCAGCTTGTTGTATAATAAGTTCACCACCTAATGTGACTTCTCTTTCCATCACCTTATATTTAGCTTCCCCCCCTCCTCTCCCTCACATCAACTATTTGTCAATAAAATCTACCACTGATGGCTTTGCTTTTTTTGTTTCTCACCCAAAACTGAAACTTGTGAAAATTGAGTCATCTATGTTACAGACATTGTCACTTTAATAGCACTCACTTATTTAAGCTAGGAAAGTAATTGTTTATCATACTGTAACACCTGTGGTTCTTACAGCTAAACCACCCCTAAATTTGAACCATGAACATTATTTAAATATCCTTTGACTTCTTCTTATATGTAAGGCCCTATCCTAAGCACACAAGATGAGCTTATAAGAACTTTCTTAAAAAGAAAATTCAAATTTTAAAGCAAGAAAAACAATTTAACCGAATATGTCCAAGCCCTAGATCTTATTTCAAACAATATTAACACACACACACAAATACTATATGTCCTGGATTCCATGGTGTGTTTTCTTTTTAACATTGAACTTCTTTGGAATTGGAATGCATTTCATTGTCAGTGGCATGTTAGTGTTGTATCATAGTTTGTCAGCATTTTATATTATGCAGTGGTTCATAGAATCATGAATAATCTTACCATTTGCTGGCATCTTAGATTCAATAAACAACAACAATGCAGTACAAGTACTTAGAGAATTCCTGTGATCTGCAGTAGGAGTTTATTTAAATAGCATCTTCTAAAAAGTTTTATTTCCTGGCCCCACTTTTGACTAGGTTGCTTGTTACCTTAATATTTTAGATAATCTGGAGAATTTACAGGGAATGTATATTTTTATTACCATTCTTGAATTGTGATGTAAACTGAAAAGAACAGGAGTATGTAATTAAAATGTTCTCAGATTTGTTTTTAAGCTAAAAACCTTAACTTATAAAAGTAACTTGTCCACTTTTTAACAAATTTAGAAGAAAAGTGTTTTACTGATTTCAAAAGCCCACCCACACAGTCTTGCTTTGAGGCTAATGAATTTGTTCTTATCAGACTTAAGAACTCTAGCCTTACAATGTATACAATATTTAGCATAAATGCACAGTTATTGATTCTATTATTTTGTATATAGATTTCAATTATTTTTCAATAATTACAGCTAAGATGTATTAAGTATTTCATGCTAAGAAACCTATATGAACACTTTACATATATTATTCTCATTTAATACTCACAGTTATGCTATAAAACAGATACTCCCATTTTGCTGATGTGTAGACTATGGTTCTAAAGTTTAATTACTTGTTGCAGCTCACAATTAGTGAAGGAAACTACACTAAAATCTAGGCATCTGAATCCAGAGCCTGTTATCTTTACTGTAATAAATGTTTAGTGAACATTTTATTCATTCTCACATTCACATAAACTTTTGTTGAGCACCTCCCCAACTAGCAAGGGGAAGGACAGTCAGAGAAGTCTCAGAGAAGAGGTAATATTTGAGCTGAGTTTGAAGGATTACCAGGAGTTGGCAGATCAAAGGAGGAGGAAATTGCTTTTCAGGTTTATAGTTCAGCATGAGCAAAATGGTAAACAGGTGTGGCAAATGTTCTCACCTTCTTCAGGAATTTGAATTTTACCTTGGAGATCCATGCTGCTTACTGTACAGTCTGCCTGGGGGATCTATGATGAGGTCTGGAAACCTGGGTTCACTATGATAAAGAATATGATTAAAATATCATATGTATAGGCATATGTACATTCTTTTCTCAGGAGAAGTTTCATAACTTTCATCTCTGAAAAAGACCTCTGACCTCTCCTGTAGGGAGTAGACGCTTGCAGTTTATGCTTTCAAACACCAATAATTCACGATAAGAAAAAACATCTTATTTTGTAACCCTTTACCAATATAGGTATACACGTTCACATAGCTAAGACAAGAGTCTCATAGCACAAAATTTATCCCTTATGAGTGTACTCTAATATTTTCTCTTCTGTTTCATTTTATAAGAATCCTGGTCATATCACTAAATTATGGCATGACCTTCGAATAGATGAGAATCTGTGATTTGAAAAACACTAGAGGATTATCATCTACTTAAAACATTTTAAACCAGGGAATTATATGGTCAAATTTGCATTTTAACATGCTTATCCAGTAGCTCCTTGACTTACTTATTTCTTATACATGGGAAGGAAGGAAAGGGAGGAGTCAAGGATGTCTCCATGTTTATGATGAGCATTTGGTTGGATGGTAAGGCCATTATTCACGATCTGAAATAGATGAAGGGAAAGATTAAGGCAGGAGACTTGGGGTGTACATGCTATACATGAGGTTGAGATAACATGCCATACCTCATTCTATCAAGATGGAGTTGTCTAAGAGGCATTGGTGTTTAGGGATTAGAACAAAAAGATTTTCAAGAAAACTCCAAAGGACATTTTTATAGGATTTAATTATACTTGGAAGTCTAGCAGTAAGAAGAAAAAAAGGTATATTTACAGATGGAATTCTGGTATAAAGCTATTTATTTATTTATTTATTTATTTATTTATTTATTTATTTAGAGGTGAAACAAAGAGTTTATTGAAAGAAAGTACACTCCAAAGAGGTAGGAGCGGCCTGAGCAGGAAAATGGCTCAAGAGCTAAAGCTATATTTAAAGACTTTTTTCAAACTGTCAATACATGTTTACTTGTAAATACTTTTGAGTTTTGGTACTTCTGGTTACTGACATTTAGGAAATTTGAAGCCCTTTTTGCCGAATTTTATTCACACTAATTTTGGCAGGCTAATAGAGATAAACTGTGGCATATTGATTCAGTGGGAAAGTATACAATAGTGAAAGAGAATGATTTAGAGCTCTGTGTAACATGGTAGTAAAAATTGTAAGTGGGCAGACAACTGTATGTGGTTGGACACCCATTTTTATAAAGTTTAATAATAGGCAGAATCCAACAATGTAGTATGTAGGTATATACAGGTGATAAAATTATTAAAAACACAAAAAAGAATAATAATCACAAAAGTTAGAATAGTTGTTACCTCTGGTAGAGAAAAGCAGGAAGAAGTGATAAGAGAGGAGCAGATGGGTAGATACATTATTGCTAATGTTCTGTTTCTTAAGATGGGTGATGAGTTCACAAGTGTTCTTACGGCATCAAGCTTCATAACTATCAAGCTGTATTTTGTAAAAATGAATATTACATAAATTAAAGTTCTCATTATGATTAACTTAAATGTGTCATCTTCATGGGTTAAATGAGACAAACCAGAACATATTTCAATAGATGCCAAAAAAAGGCATTTGATAAGAATTTTATTTTAAATCTGGATTAAAACTTTAGGTAAGTAGGGAGTAGGAAGAATTCTTCCTTAACATGATGAAAAATGTTTTTGGCAAACTAATAGTCACTTACTATATTTAGTTATAAAACAAGAGAAATATCCTTATTAATGTTAGCAGCAAAATACATCTGCCCACTTATCTCTGTAGTTTTAACATTGTTCTGAGAATGCTCGGTAATGTCATGGAAAGGAAATGAAATAAAAGCAGTGGAAACAGATAAGTGGGGGGGCAAATTTGCCAATATCTGCAAATAATCCATGTATATCAGATTAAAAACTATAAAGACTTACAAGATTTTCTTCAGTAAAGTGATCCATTCAGAAATCACCGGCCTATTAGTGGGAGGGTAGGTAGAGTGAAGAGAAGTTTCTTTTAAAATGGGAGATATAGCAAAATGTTCCTAAACTGATGAGAAGAGAGAGAGAGAGAGTGTGTGTGTGTGTGAGAGAGAGAGAGAGAGACAGAGACAGAGACAGATGTCCAGAAAGCATCAAGCCACATAATATGAAAAATGGAGGCATTTATGGCTGAGGTTTTTATGGACAGCCCTTGAGTATATGCATGCATGTGTGTGTGTGTATATTCATATATATATATATATATATATATATATATATATATATATATATTCCACATTAAGAGAGATCATGTAGTGTTTGTCTTTCTCTGACTTAGCATAATGCCCTCGAAGTCTAGTATACACATACACACACAGAGACATATACCACAGTTCTTTTATCCGTTCATCCACTGATGGATATGTAGGTTGTTTCTATATCTTGACTATTATTAAAAAAATGCTACTGTGGACATAGCGGTGCAGATTGTTTTTGTATTAGTGTTTTCATTTTCTTTGAATAATACCCAGAAGTAGAATTCATGGATCATATGGTAGTTCTATTTTTAATTTTTTGAAGAAGAATCTTCATTCTGTTATCCATAGTGGCTGCACCAATTTATATTCTCACCAACAGTGCACAAAGTTTCCCTTTTCTCAACATTCTTGCCAAAACTTGTTATTTCTTATCTTTTTGATGACAGCCATTCTAACAGGTGTGAGGTGACATCCCATTGTGGTTTTGATTTTCATTTCTCCAATGATTAATGATGTAGAACGTGTTTTCATGTACCAGTTGGCCATCTGTATGTCTTCAGAAAAATGTCTGTTTAGATCCTATGGCCATTTTTAAATTGAATTGTTTGGATTTTTGCTATAGAATTATATGAGTTGTTTATGTATTTTGGATATTAGCCCCTTATCAGATACAAATGAAAATGTAAATATAACATACAGCAAAAGGCAGTTCGAAGAGGGAAGTTTATAGTGTTAAATGCCTACCTCAAGAAACAAAAAATGTCTTAATTAACAGTCTAACTTTATACCTGAAGGAACTAAAAAAAGAACGAGAAGCCCAAAATTGGTAGAAGGAAAGAAACAGCAACAATTTAGAGAAGAAATAAATGAAATAAAGACCTAAAAGACAATAGAAAAGATCAATGAAACTAAGAGCTGGTTCTTTGAAAGGATAAACAAAATCAACAAACCATTAGCTAGACTCGCCAAGAAAAAAAAGAGAGTACTCAAATAATATCAGAAATTGAAAACATGTTCTCGGGGGGTTCCGGGTCTTGTAGAGACTAAGCTTCAGTGCACTCAAGGTTACAGCTTAGGTTCGATTCCCAGCCAGGGAACCACTGCCCCTCCCCCACCAAAGACATGTTCTAACTGATATCACAGAAATACAAAGGATCATAAGTGACCACTGTGAACAATTTTGTATACTAACAAATTGGAGGAGCTAAAAGAAATGGATAAATCCCTAGAAACATACAGCCTACCAAGATTGAATGAGTAATCAAAAGCCTCGCAACAAATCAGTAATCTCCCAACAAACAAAAGTTCACAGCCAGATGACTTCGCTGGTGAATTATACCAGTCAAAGAAGAATTAATATCAGTCCTTCTCAAACCCTTCCAAAAAATAAAAGAAGCTCGAACTTTTCCTAACTCATTTTGTGAGGCCAGAATTACCCTAATACTAAAACCAGTCAAGGATGCCACAAGAAAAAGATTATAAGCCAATGTTCCTGGTGACATAGATGCAAAAATCTTCAACAATACAATAAAAGGATCATACATCATGATGAAATGGTATTCCAGGGATACAAGATGGGTTTTAACGTCCACAAATTAGTCACTGTGATACACTGCATTAACAAAATGAAGTGTAAAATTGATATGATCATCTCAATAGATGCAGAAAAAAGATTTGACAAAATTCATCCTCTATTTATGATAAAAACTCCCAACAAGGGATATAGAGTTAACATTCCTCTGCATAATAAAGGCCATATAAAACCCTTAGCTAACATCGTACTTAACAGTGAAGAACTAAAAAGCCTTTCCTCTAAGATCAGGAACAGGACAAGGATGCCCACTCTGGCCACTTTTGTTCAACAAAAGAGGGCTGTCTGGAAAAAATCCAGCCATTGTCAATATAACAGGAACAGTTACGTGGCTGGATACTTTCCAGACAGCCCTCCTAATATTGGAAGTCTTAGTTAGCCAGAGCAATCAGACAAAAAAAAAAAAAAAAGAAAGAAATAAAAGGCATCCAAATTGGAAAGAAAAAAGTAAAACTGTTACTATTAGCAGATTAGCTATTATAGAAAAGCCTAAAGAGTCCATTAGAAAACTGTTAGAACTCATAAATGAATTTAGTAAAGTTGCAGTATACAAAATCAACACACAAAAATCTGTTGTATTTTTATACACTAATCAACTATCAAAAAAGAAATTAAGAAAACAATCCCATTTACAGTTGTATCAAAAAGAATAAAATACCTAGGAAATAAATTTAAACAAGGAGTAAAATACCTGTATATTGAAAACTATTATGCTAACTTAAAAATGAATAAACATGCAAACACAAATATAAAAACTATAAACCCACACAGAAAATATGAAATGCTATGTACCAAAATGTCACAGGTGGTGATTTACTCATGTCACAGGTGGTGATATATTTATGTATTTGTTAATTCATACTTTCTAATTCTAATTACATAAAAGCAATTTTTTGAAATGCTAAGCTTAAATATGTCAGGAATCCGGGAGAAAGACTGCATATTCCAGGTTTAAAAATTAGGTTGACAAGGAAAATGGAAAAAAGCAGGTCTTGAGAAGTTACCAATAACTAGACACCAGCTAAATATTAATATCTTGCTAGTCAACTATTTGATAGAGTTGTTTTATCATCTATCAGTGGAAAAAGTTTTCTCCCCATCTGTGATCTTTCTCCCAGGTAGAAGGAATTTACAGGCAGAATGGCATGGGAGGAGAGTCCACTTCCCTTTCTGAGTTAACTTTCCTTTCTGAGTTAACCGTTTATATTTTGGAGTAGCAGTTTTGTGATGTATCCTGGGAATAAGTTGGGTCTAGAAAGGACAGATTATGTGAATGAAAATAGTAAATTGAATTTCAAGAGATAAAATTAGAACTGATTAAGGAGAACTGAATTAGGCCACAGTATGAGCCGGATGATAATTAAGCAGCCATAGGAAAAGGGCCATCTTTTATCATACTTAAAAAGTTTAAAGTGTTTAATAATCACTCAGTTGTGTTGGGGATCTTTTAGAGTGAGAATATAAGGCATGGCCTTATTGATGAATGTGTTAGTACACTACTAATCAATGCTAGGAAATTCTTTCTAATGATCCCAAATGCCTTTTAGTTGTCTCTTAATCTAAGTGTGTTGGTAATTCATTTAAGTCAGTTCTTCACAGATTAGGAAGGAGGGAAGGTACTTGAGGGTGTTCTGTTTCCACTAAACAGTAAAATGATGCTATTTGAGAGTTTTCTGTTTTGCTATAAAGAAAAACTTCGTACTAAGGATGTTTGATGTTCGTTTATATTTTTTTAAGGACGATGGTGTTTTGTCCCTTCCTTGGAGAACTTGAAGAATAAGATAATTATGAATCAGGAATAATCTTGGATCGTCTTACAGTATTTCACAATTGCTGATTCTGTAAAAATATATATAATTTTTTAAAAAATATTTAAGATTTTTGTCATAAAAGGTGAATGTCAGTGATAACCTAAATTCCAGTTATTTTTTAAAGCAGACTTTATTGTTTTTCTCACAGAAAAGCAAATTAATTCACATTTGAGAATTGTAAAAAGTACCATACAAGGATAAATATGAATCATAAATGTCCTAACAGTGAAAAACAGTTAATGTTGGATTTCTTCTAGTCTTTTTTTCAAAAAATGCAGTCATAGTGTATTTACTGCTTTTTAAAAATATACTGCTTTTTTCATTTACATATGAGAATTTTCCTATGTGGTTAAAGTTACTTTTAAATAACTACCTAATATATCATTTTATAGATCCACTAACGTTTTTTTAACCCTCTCCTATTACTTACATAGTTTCTATATAACAATGATGATATGAAGAATATCCTGTGTATAAATCGTTATTTCCATTTCTAATTATTTCTTTAGGCTAGATTCCTAGGTGTGGAATTACTAGGTCGAAAAATAGGAATGCTTTTAGGGTTACTGGTAACTGTCACCCAGCTGCCCACTCCCACCTTTACCCCCATCCTCAAAAAGCTGCTGCTGCTATTTTCCACAGCTGTTTAAAGTGCCTTTCATGAGGTTTTTTCCCTGGCCAATATTGAATACCTGTTTCTTTTTTTAATTACATAATTAATTAATCATTTGATAATGTTTAAAAACTGACTGTGATTTCCTTGATAATATGTGGCATGGGTAAAATACTTATGTATGAAGTGTTGTCAAATGTCTTGCTATCTCCACCTGATATTGCTAGGAGTGGTTTTGAGTTTTTAATTTCTTTGTTTCTGCCAATATAGGGGGGAAAACTTTTTACTTTAGTAATCAATGGACTTTTTTTGAAATATTTACTCTATATTTCTCCAACTTTTCACATATATTTATTAGCTGCTGTGCCATTTCTCTTTACCATTGTTTTTGGTCCTAATAATTTAGTGCTTTTGAGTTTCCACCCTCATCTTTAGATGTCTGTCTTTTTTAAAGGAACATTATAAACTTTCATGAAGGCTAGTGATACAGGTATTTTTTATGGGATAATGAAGTGAGATTGGCAATGGGATAAAATATTTTTCTACCTTACATAGTTTGTTTCTAGAGGAACCCTTGGTGTGTGTGGTTCTGCCTTCTAACAGAATTAAATAACTATCTAAAAGATAATCAAGCAAATGTTTTGTGATATGAATTATCTAAATAGAGAAATTCCCTTAGTTGTCTAAATGTAAAAGCATTTCTTTGCCAGCATGTTTCTCCGTTTGAAGACATAGGTTTGATGACTTTGTCAATAACCCAAGCATACTGTCCTTAAAAATGAGTCTTTAGTTCTATATTTCTTGCAACCACAAATTAATTGATCTGAGAGACATGACAGGTCCTCTTATTTATATCAGGTCAGCCAAGTCTCAGAAATCAGAACTTTCTAATTTAGTTCTTGGTACACTGTGCATATCAATAACTTTATACATGTAAAATCAGAAATAGTTTTACTTCCTTTATAATCTTAAAGGAAATTAGCAAGTAAAAACGGAATAGAAATAAATTTCATGAAATGTACCTTACCTCAGGAGTTTATTTTCAGGATAGATGTTTGGAAAGAGATCTACAAAAATTAAAATATTGTACACTTTCACACAAGAAAAAAACACCAATTTTAAAATGTTTGTATATATGAAGATTGAATGCTTTAAAGTCACGAAGTTGTAGTTCCCATGAGAACCCTAATTCTATTTTCTTTGTTTCTTTGTTGTGCTGTAGCTAGTATCTGGGGCTCCCAGGGGCTCTCAAGACAGCATATTTTTTATGGGTAGGTCACTCGGGAAGCTGTGTTTGCTGCCCTTCTAGAGTAGCAGCAGGCATCTATAGTTTTTCAGTCTTCCACAGATACCTACCTATTGTGACTGATTCATGCTTATATCTTATCTCTCTGTACTTTGAGTTTGGAACAATTAGAAATATTATTTCTAGCCTTTTGGTTGTTTATTTTCCCAGATAGCTTCTTTGACTTCTATTTAAGCTGACACTTAAATTTTGACCTTGATGGTTTCTAGCACCTTACTTTTGTAAATACAGTAGACTCTAAATTAACCAGCACCCATGGGGATTGGTAGAGGCTAGATAAATGTACCTGGCACTCTCAAGCAACCAGCAAAATTCTCAAGCAACCAGCATAAAAAATATCAAAGATTTTTTTGTGCCAGTTGCTTGAGAGTGCCAATTGCCTGAGTTCCAGTTAAATGAGAGACTTCTATACTAAGGATTCAGAATAAGTATTGTGAACTATGGATTATCCACAGGGCACTTAATGCCAGTCCTTCAACATTTGAAAATTACTTTTAAAATCAAACACTCATTATGTTAAGGAAGGCATGTATGCCCTTGAATCAGACAGACCCAGATCAGAGTGGGAGCTCCCTAGCATTGTCTTTACATCATCAGAGCAAACATTTTTGGACACATACACTGTGCCAGAAATTGTGCCAAGAACCTTAGATGGGCTATCTTTTTAAACTTCACAACCATATGAGGTAATATCATTGTCCATATTGTACTGAGGATGAAAGAGGTTAAGTTAACTTTCCCAAGGTAACACAGATAATAGGTTCTGGAGACAGAGTGGAAACTGCGTAGTTTGCTCCATAGCCCGTGATCTAACACATTCGATGTGGTCTGTTTGCACTGTTTCCTCTTCACCTGTATATAAGATTTCTCCCTTTCTTCTTTTCAAACCATTGAGGGAGACCAAAATTTGAACTGAAAATACAAAGGGCATAATAAAGAAATCATTTTAAAAAGGAAAGAGAATAAGGCAGCAGGACACCATTTCCTATCTTTGGTACCTTTCAAGTATTTGGCATTAATTAGCATTTTTTTAAATGCACATGAGTTCATATTTTGTATAAAATATTTTGTATTTGTCATTTCAGATGTGACTAAAATTCAATCAATAGAAATATATTCCCTGGCAATTGTCCGTCTTACTGCTGTTCCCTTTGCTACTGTAGAGCCTTGGTTTTGTGTCTTTGGGCCCCAGAGCCCGTGGACTCTGTGATATTACCGCAGTGGAGGCCTCAGCGGTCCCAGTCACTGGTCAACCCTTTCCTCAACCAAAGCAGATCTGACTCTGTAATATATGATGGTTTTCCCAGTAAGATTCATTTTGAAAATATTATTCTGTAGCTTTAAAGAAAAGGTTTGAATATTATGATGTTGAAAAAGGTTTGAATTGATGTTGAAAAAACAAAGAATTAAGAGTTGAATATGCTTCTAAGTCTACGTGGAAACAGGCTCAAGACTTAAATATTATTTATGTTATTGAAGTTAGAAGTTTTTAGGGTAACATTGATTGGGTTTGGGATACGCCGTGTGTTTTGCAAAATCTAGGATCTGGGTCAGTTTAGCTACTTAATTTTAAGAATTCCCATGGGTCAAATTCCACTCTCCCTACATTTACACAACTGTTGCTGATTGCCATGCATAAATTCTATTCCTACCCTTGTTTTGCCAGTAATTCTTCCTGCCATAACACAAAGTGCTTTTTTTCAAGACTCCAAGAGTGCAAAAAGAAGAGAAGATTGGCAATGAATTTGTGAATTGACATACGTATTTAAGTGTTTTTTTTTTTTCTTTTTCTTTGTAGAATTCAGATCTGGGCTTTGTTTCTGAGAAAATCATTTTGAAAACAAAATTCTGCTTCCTACTTGACCAGGAGAATTACTAAATTTAGAATTATTTAGTGTGGCCTCCCTAATTCCTTTAAAATACAGTGATTTTAAAGATGCTGGATCATATTTTCAAATGGAATTTGGTGGGACCAGAGTATTCTGTGAGTGTTTAAACAAAGATGAAGATACTTTTAAAAAAGAAAACTGGTAAAGTTCTAGAAACCCAGGAAACCACTTGGCCTAGGTTTGGGGGCTAAACAGAGCATCAGAGAGGTCAGAAACCATCTCATCCTGACGTTTGTACCACACAGCAAGAAGCTGTGTGGGACTTTTTTTCCTCGTTTCATTTTGTTATTTATCTTTGCCTGCTCTAGAGAGACCTAGTTTTCCAGACTCTCAAGTGATGTACTTCATATACATCTCTAATTTTTTATATCCTTAGCATGAGGCTAAGTTTGACAAGATAAGAGTGAACTTAATCGAGTCCCAAATTTCTTCAGATGAATTCAATAAATATTTGCAGTGTCCCAGACACATATGAAAATAAGACCATGGTCCGTGCCCCCAAAGAACTCAGTCTGGTGGGCAGGATGACACATAAACAGGTACTTAGTATTCAATGTAGTGAAGGCAGCAGTGGAGTTGGGCCCAAGGGGCTATGGGGACCCTGAGGAGGAGTTTCTAAACCCACTTCTCTGGGGAAGGAAGGGCTCCTGAGATGTCTTAATAAAGGCTAAGTTAGCACAAGCCAAGACAAGAAATGGGGACAAGTGGAGAGTAAGGCACAGGTCTATTGAGAAGGGACCTCTTATGTCCTATTAAAGAGCTTAGACTTATGGTAGATATGTAGTAGGTAACCAAGAATAAACAAATAACTCAGGACTCACATCGAACTAGCATTTTATGAGACTAGTTTTTGCAGCTGAATGATTAGAGGATGGGATCCAGAACAAGCAGAAGTGGAGGACAAAAAAGTAATTGTCCAAGCAAAAGGTGTTAATGA
Source organism: Lyroderma lyra (assembly GCA_004026885.1). NCBI lineage: Eukaryota > Metazoa > Chordata > Mammalia > Chiroptera > Megadermatidae > Lyroderma > Lyroderma lyra. The sequence goes on along the minus strand of PVJL010000739.1, from coordinate 161,775 downwards.
GCCAAAGCAGATGAGGGAGATGAGGACATACATTTGAGAAATAATTTAGGAAGTAAAATCAGTAGGACCTGTGATTATCTGGATGTTGAGGGGTGTTCACTGGTGTGAGAAAATAGTCAAGGTTGACTCCCCAGGACACCAATAACATCAGTAACTAAATGAATGGCAGTTTATTAACTGAGAGTTAGACAGTGTGGGAGGATGGGCAGATTTAGAGATAAGATGTGAGTTTTTTCTATATAAGCATTGATTCTATGGAATATACTTAATAAAAAGAAAATGAAAAGCAGGTTCATGATAAGAGTTATAGAACTCAATGGGAGGTTTTAATTTTAGCTGTCAAAGAAAGACTTGTGGATTACCTCAGCCATGAAGTTTGAACAAACTTCTCAGATTCTCTCATGGCTCTCTCAATTTTCTTCTAAAAGATAGTTTGGAATTTAGATAAATTTTGCAATCATTTTTAAATACAGATTTTTCTATTCTTTCATGCCCCATAGTTTGTATACTTTTTCCTTGATACAGTGTCTCTAGTGTCTGCTATTTGCATCTTTCCCCTGCCAATAACTGTCATCTCCCCCCTTTTCCTGGAAATACCAGTTACCAACCAACTACACCCAGCCACCTGGTCTTTTCTAAATAATTTTTAGCCATGAAGCTGAATGAGTCAGAACAAAACTCACTTTGAAGCCCCTTTTTAGCTGGTGAAACCAGCACTGGTCATTTATATTTAAGTACACTTAGCTAGTATGGATTCAGTTACATTAAAGTACTCATCATCATATTCAGGAATGCGCACGCACGCGCACACACACGCTCTCTAGTCTCTTAGGGGAAAACCTAGGTGTCATCCTTGATTTCTCTTTTTCACTACTCACATTAGGTATGTCTAGGAATCTTGCTGCCTCTGCATGCAAAGTACATGCAGAATCCTCCCACTTCTTCTCCCTGTCTCCTGGTTGAAGTCACCATCATCTCACTCCTGGATTTCTATAGATATGTGCCACAATAGTAGGGATCTTTGCCAGTTTTATTAATTAATGTGTCACAGAAACTAGAAGAGTGCCTGACACCATAGGCACTTAGTTAATATTGATGGAATAAATGAGTTAAATGGACACATCAACATTTAGAATACTCATTTCATATTACAAGAAAGCATACTAAGAGAGCCACAACTTAAGGCTTTTTAAAAATTTTATTTATTTGTTTGTTTGTGTATTTATTTATATTAGTTTCAGTTACATAGCAACTTGGGTGTATTTGACTGAAAAATTAGCACTTTACTTCCATAGATGTTATTGCTTACTTGTAACCAATTATTATTAGTTTTGAAATGTTGCCATCAATATTTTCCCCAGTATGGCCATAACTTTGAAAGAATACATCAGGAATAAGAATGTAATTCTCAGGAATGATTTTTCTAACAAGACCATAGCCCACAGAAGTAACAGAACCAAGAAATTTCAGTATTGGCCTACTTTACCATTTCATTGAAAACTTTTTTAAAAATTCTAGTACTAGATATAAAGAAACTAGGTGAAGAATAATAGGAAAAGCTATTCTATTTTACTATTTTTCCCTTAATGTATGAATGACATCTTGCTAAAGAGAAGAAAATGCAAGGAAATAAATGTACTTATTTTGTTCTGAATTATACATATTAATTGCTGCGCAGCCTGAATTTTTTTGGTTAACTGCCAGTATTCCTTTTTGTGCTAGATAAATTCAGCATTTTATACTCTTCAGTAAAGTATCATGTGGAAATTATAGAAATCTAGTGTGTGTGGGATCCTCTTCACTCCCTGCCATTCCCTGTCAGTAGTAATATTTAGCTCTTATTGATTTCTCTAATACTGCTTAGCATATTCTGTTGCCCGTGAAAGATACCTTCCCCCAACACACACACACACACACACACACACACCTGGCATTGATATCCACATCTGTGCTGATCTGAGAGGCTTTTTTTTCTTTCCCTAAACCCACAATGTTAGCCCTAAAGTCATAACTGCAGCTCTAGTTTGAAAAACAGGACTTGTGGCTTTCAGGTTTAGGTTTCTATTTTCTGTTCTGATTCTAGATTATTCTGCCCCTAAACTCTGGAACCTGAATAGTACATGCAAATGCATTTCTCTGGCTAAACTGAATTTTCTAGATTGTTAGGAAATCACAGAATCATTAAGAGGCCGGAAAGGATTTGAGAATAACAGAGAATTCTAATGTTTAAATGTTTGTAGCAAACTTTATCTATATCCAAGCTAAGATATATAGTTTACATATAGTAAAATAATAGACCTATTAGTCAAATAATATTGAGACCAGCTGGTCTCCTGAGATGTCAGAGGAATGGAGGAAGTGGATTCTAACAAATTGGGAAACTACTATTCAGTATGAAAGGATCTTTAGCAAAGAAAATCATTTTCTTTAACCTGGCATTTCCCAAATTTATTTGAGGATAGAACTCCTTTCACATAAGGACAATTTTCAACAGTCTTTGGAAATATTGGTGGAGAGAAAGCAGACATTTTAGTTCTAGTCCTAGCTCAGGTATTAACCAACATTTTCATTTATTTAGCAAATATGTATGGCGTAACTGCTTTGTGCCACACACTGGTCAAGATGGCTGTTGATGTATACAGGGAACGAACCCGACAAAAGCCTCCATTCTACCAAGGATTATATTCTAGTCAGGGGAGAAAGACAATAAACATAATCTGCAAGTAGTACACATACTAAATGTTTTAAACAAACATGGAGCAGGGTCAGGAGTACCTGGCTTGAGTTTTTAAATAGTCATAACCTTGAGAAAGTCACTGAACCGCTCTACATCTATTGTAAGATGAAGAAATTCAACTAGATAATCTCAAAAGCCCTCCCATTACTATGAGTCCTTTAAGGACCAAGAGTCATACTGTTAAACTGTGGTACTGCTGGGTCATGAGCACTTCTTTAAGTGTTTACGGTCACCTTATCAGGAAAGTTTGGATATTAAAACTCATAGAATTATGTCAAAGAAAAGCTTCTGTAAGTTTAAATCATTTGTAATACCCACAAAAGAACACAGTATTTATTTTAAGTAAATGGGGGAAAAAACTTAATAGTCTTTTTAATCTATTAATAGTTTGTACCTTAATCCAATATTGCGTAAAAAGTATTTGACTTATGGGTAAGAAACTTCTGCAGTAAAGGTACGGATGGCTTTTAAACATACGTTAGCATACCCATATGAGAAATTTGCAGCAGTGTGCACATTGCATTTCTGCCCTACATCCTTATGTAAATAGGAGGTGCATGACTTGATGTTGAAATGACCTTTCAGACAGTAATTCCATTGCCACATGCCTGAGCTTGTATCTCAGAATAATTAGAAGCTTTGACTTACTTGGTATACAGTGTTTATCTTAATTATAAATGTCTGAAAGTCTCCTGAAACTTTTTCTTCATAGCTTTTTATCAAAGACAGACTGGAGTTTGTGACGAGGGTTGTGGATTGTGGTCCTAAATCTTTGATTTTCAGTCTCTCATTTTTGGAACGAAAATTAAAATCTACTTTTTCAGTTGCTCAGAAAATGATGGTATATTTTTATATTCTTCATCTTGAATAAGAAGCTGTTTGGAATCATCGTGTTTGATACTTTTAAATTACATTTCACTTTTAAGGTATTTAGCTAAAAATTACAAGTAGACCTTGGATCCCTAAATATAAAGGAATTCCCACTGACCTATAGGAAAAGCTTAAAAATACTATAAAATTGAGCAGTTATCACACAAAGTGATGCTCTTCCAAGTTTGCTTCTAAATCAGACCTCAGAATTTCTTCTCCTATGGTGGTTAGCCCAGTACCCAGAAGTTCACCCTCTACTTGCCAATAACAGCCATTTCATTTCATATCCCCTTCCTCATATTCTATAAATGCAAAGGCCAGTTTATAAGAAAATGCTTTGTAACCATTCTGAAAGAACGGACTGACTCCTATTTCACTATCTAGACAAGCTATAGAATAGGATCTTATATATGAGAGAGATAAGTGATGTGTATTCACAAGTTCCTGTGAAGTCTGGTCTCTGAAATGGCTCATTTATCACCCTGATTAGACAGGATCTCAGATCCAACCTTAGCTTGTCCTTCAGCAGTCCCTCAGGTCTGTTCAACCCTGAGGTACCCTTGGTGTAGTTCTGAAGCCTCGATTCCCCTACTCAACCCCCCAACCTCCACCTGCCTGACTTGTCATATACAACCTGCTATTTCCACTAAGTCTTCTGCTTTCCTGCCCATGGAGCCAAACTGTTATGCAGATTTAACAACCATAAACAGAAGTGCTCTTATGTACATCAATTTCATTCTTAAGAGCATATTTAGATATTGATACAAATAAAATTTGTATCTAATTTGTACTATCTTCTTCAGGAAATTAGATATACTAAATCTGTAGACCATGTCATTTAAGCTTTTGAAATTTTAAAGGTACAAAGATTGCTTGGTGACATCTTGCTCTCAGATCTTTTATGGAAACAGCCTGAGATTAGGTCAGTCTGTACCGCTGCATTGCTGCTGCCCTAAAAGCAGCCAAGGAAAAGTGTTGTAGAAGCTCTGAACGCCACATTCCCTCATCATTCCCTAATCTCTAATCCCCAGCCCAGCTCCACAGCGGAAAATACCATGATAGGCATCACGAATCACCCTTGAGTTCCAAAATGAGTATGATTTGCCTTGATGCCTGCCCCCACCTCCATCCATACACTGCGCACGCACACACACACAGTAGGACAGTGGGTGGAAGAGATTGTTGAGAAGGCCTGCTATTATTCTCCATCATATTACCTTTCTTCCACAGAACTGAGGACAAAGCTTGCTTGACACTGATAGTTAGCAGCCTGAGAACCTTATCAATAAGGGCTGGGGTGGGGGGGGGGGGAGAATCCAGCCATAAATGCCTCTATTTTGATACTTTCCAGACAGTGTGTGTATGTGAGAATAGGGAGGAATGGTGGGGATTACAAGCACTCTCCGGATAAGGGTTACTCTGTTTTATTGTTTGATTGGTTGATTGGTTGAAAACTGTACTAGTGTTTACTTATTGTTTTTGCCAGTGAGGTTTTTAGAACTTATTAAGGGGGACAATTCTCAGAGACTGTGACTACAATGATGATGGACTTTCTTTATCCTTAAGGGATTTTTTTCACATTTTGAGGATTAGTTCATAGTAAATTAGTATCTCTTTAAGACTTCCTTTTTTAAAATTGATATTCAAATTAGGCTTTCCAAAAGTACTGTTTTATAACTCTGATTAATCCATTTGTTTGTTGGCTTTGTAATGTTTAGGAGAAGTTGCATAAATTAATTTGCAGTATTGTACTTAATCTTTACATTCTCTCAATAGCTAAATATACTGTAAGTATGGCTCATGTGCACCTATTTACTTTTTAATGTTTTGTGATTGGAAGTTATAAAACTGGAATAAGTTTTTAAATAAATTTAAATGGCTCCTTTCCCATTTGAAATAAAATTGGTATTTATTTCTTTAAAGATACCATTGTTCTCTTCACTTCTTTATTAACTTTTAGAAGTCAATTATGTCAGAATTCTCTGAATTCTCTTCTAAGGGACTGACCTACTTCTGTTTCTAACCCATAGTGTCTCAACCTGGGCCCCACTGACATTTTAGATTGGGTGATTCTTTGTTGGGGGAGGGGGAGTGTCCTGATGTATACTTGCAGACAGAATAAATTAAGACTTGTTCACAAAATTCCAGCATTTTAGAACCAGGTCAAGTTTTGGGAAATAAAAGAGTGACTTTAGGGCCCCCAAAAAAGGTAATTTGTAGAGTAAATAATAAATATAGAAGTTTGCTAATCTAAGAGTGGGACCTAATTTAAAATAGGGTGTCAAAGATAGTTTAAATTCATGGATGATAGTGGCACTATGGAGTATTATCTAATATTTAACATCTTTGGTGAAATTTGGCCTTTCAAGCTCTATAAGTCTTTTGAATCTCTTTTGAAAAGATATTTTTCTTTGACTTATTTCTTGTTCATTCTTTCAACCAAAATTTATTGCATGTCTACTGTGTGCCAGACACTGCTCATTCTCTTACTTCTTGCCTTTATTTACTTTTTTAGGGGTAGGGTATGGATTGGAATTGCTGTCAAATTCTTTTCTGTAGGTCAAAGGTTAGGAATCTTTTAGAGTAAGCAAGTCAGACTTGTAGGATGTCCTATAGAGAGCCAAGCAGAGGTCATACATGTTTATGCCTACTAGCATATTCATGAGACACAAGTGCACACTCACGCAAGTGGCAGCCACTTAGCTCTGAGTCTTAATCTTCCAGTCACAGAAAGGACAGATTTGGGGAAGAAGAATGAGAATAAAAAAACACTTTTCTCTCCCTACTTGGCTACTAAATTACTAAGACTCTGTGTATTTGGGAATTGGAGAGCAGGATGTCATATTTTACATTTGCACCATCAAATCCTTTTTGTAACTATCACCATGGTGGCCCCTGTAGATCCAAGGAAAGAAAGGTCTCAGGAGCTGGAATGGTTGGAACAGTTGAAAGACAGTGAGAAGGTTCTAGTTCATTTGTTCACAGACGTTTATTGAGCTTCTACCACGTGCCAGGAAAATGTACCCGGTGCAGGGGCTCAGTCATCTAGAGCAACCCTGTCTATAGGGCTTCCCATCTGGTTTAGAAACCAGACTTTGAGCAACAGCATAGAAAACACCTGCCTGTTTCACACTGTTGCCTACGGCTTAGCCTTGGAGTGCCCTGCAGAATCATTTCTGTAGGCTGCTAACCCTGCACTATAAACATATGGGTGAATAAGGGAATCATATGGCAGAGAAAAACACCCAGCTGCATTTTGGTATGAATATAATTATGGCATTCACCTTATGTTGCTAGTTGTTCTTTAAAAATACTACTCAAAGAAGTGAGAATTAAAATGCAATGTGTATATAACAAGAGAGCAAAAAATTGGAATATGGACTCTATCATAAAGACCATTTAAATTTTTAGAAGCTGTTCAACAAGGGTCATTTATGTCAGCCAGACAGAACCTGTGTGTCTCAAAATAGGAAGAGTTTTCCCACCAATTCACTAATAACCGTTCCATGTGAACTGTAATCATTTGCTCATTTTAAATGAAGAGGGTTTCCCTTATAAATGAAGAGGGTTTCCCTACTAATTATTGAGTAGAAGTATTTAGAGACACTTATGGATAGAAAATAGACATGAGAATGTAATGAGGTATAGGCATGCTTGCCAGATTCCTTGAATGATTGGGTAATTCAAATTCTATAAAAAATGCCCAAGATAACTTGGGTATAAAATGAATGTTACTTGAAAAACAGTCAGTCAGTCAACAGACTATTCTATGAAAAATTTATAATTTGAGGTGTTTCTCTTTTTCCCTTCTTTTAGCATGTCAAAATTCCCAAAAATGATCCCCTCAATGAAGTGCACACATTTAACTTCTATTTGTCAAATGTGGGTAAAGACAACCCTCAGGGCAGCTTTGACTGCATCCAGCAAAGATTCTCCAGGTAAGTACATTTCAAAGTATACTAAAGGGGAAATAATTTTTCTTTGAGGGTTTTTAAAAATTAAACAATGAAATACGTAGTAGTTATTCATAACCATTTATTGGATGGCAAAGCTCATTTATTTATTTGAGAAATATTGAGCACTTACTATATGCTAGAAATTATATTTGTCACTGAGGATACAATCACAAAATTTAACATTCCTGCTCTGGGGATTTTTAAATTACAGATTTTGTACCTATAAAAGGTGGTTTGTCTTTTTAAATTAAACACAAGTTTGGATTCACTGTATTTGAATAAGAATGTTTTTATAGTATACGCAAGGCTCGTATTCAAGAGTAAAGGAGGAAAAAACATTATATATGTATCTTGTATATCCCCCTTTTCCCTGTGCAAGCCCTGTTTTGATATAGATTTTTTTTAAAGCTTTATTCTGCAGCAGAATTGAAATGAGAAATTTACCCCAGTATAGCAGTCACTTCTGATTTAAAAAAAAAAGTGGGGGGGGGGGGGGGACGGAGGAAGACAAGAATACACACCCACATCCCAGGGTACCATGGAACCCTCATCTACTTAGATCCTCTGTAAACAATAAGCTGCTTGTTTCACTCTTCTTTGCGGTGGTTGTTTCTGATTAAAGAATGGGCCCCTTGAGTAGGGGGAGTTTGTTCTGCCTGTGGATGAAGACAGGATCTTTTAGCCTCCAACTTCCCAGGAGACAATGGTATTGGTGCAAAGTGCCCCAGGCCATTCACCCCTATCTCTTATCTGTGCTGTACTTGAAACTTGTAAGCACTCCTGTGCATGGGAAAAAGACAGGAAAGCTGTGTTTCAAGTGAGCACAGTAGGTAGAGATATATTAATAAAATAAGACACATCACTGAAAGCGCTCTAAATTTCTCCTCCCATTTAGGGTGACTAAATAATGTTTGGTTTTTTTCTTAATCTGGCATTTTCCTGAGTATATGTTAATTTTTCCCACCCCCAAACTTATATTTTTGGTATAAATCGCATATGGTATAGATTATATAGACTCTTCTGCATTACTCACTGTGATAGCGACTTTCTGCACTATTCACTGTGATAGGCTACATGTGGCTATTTACATTTCAGTTGATAAAAATGAAATAAAATTAAAAATTCAGTTCTGCATTCATACTATGTAGTATGAGCTCAAAAGCCACATGGCTAAATGGCTATCATAGTAGACAGAACAGATATAGTTCATTTCACCATTGCAGAAAGTTCTATAGGATGGTATTGGCATACACTATAAAATCACCAAGGGTCCATGATAGCTGTATAGTTCAGCCCCTTCTTTTCACAGGTGACTTGCCCATAGTTACAAAGCTGGTTAGTTAGTGACTAGACTGGAAATGAGAACTCCCAGTCCAGAGTTCATTACACACCACAGAGCCCACCAGTTTCAAATTGTGGTGCCATCATCTGAAATGCTTGTCTATAAAGAACTGTTTTATTATAGGGAGAAAGAACATTTTGATATCAAATTGAACTATGGCCCATTAGGAATTTTAGGAAGAACTTAATTCCCTCTTTAAAACCAGTCATATCATCACAGGTGACAAGGTTACTCCCTTATATCACCAGTACCCTGTACGTTTATTTCTACTTCTACCTTGCTTGTTTGGAGAGAGATTTAAAGTCACTTCAAAGGCAGGGGTTTTTTTATACCCCTCCCCCCTTCTAGTCTTACAGTGCTGGCAGAACTCAAACTAAAGGCTCCATAGATGTCCAGAAATTACACATTGACTTGTCTCCTTTCTTATCTTACTTTCTAAATATCCTTAAGCCATGCTTTTTCATATATAAAATGGAGGAAATCCCAGAGTCAAAATTACCTTTCAAAAATTAATTGCCCATTCACAGGCCTAGTAAAAATTACATACTTTGGAGTGTACAGCCCTGTACAGTCATGCACACTCAAGTGTGGGAAACAGTGACACAGGCTAGAGAAGGACCAAAGGGACATTTATACACATAGGTCTAAGTATTTAAACTTTTAAGGTTACTCAGTTGAAAAGGGATGAGTGGAGAGTTACAGAGAGTACCTTCTTGCCTGCAGGGTTTAACTCTGTTTAGTTTTCATGTAAAGATCTGTTTCTTGATATTGAATTGTGTAAACTAAAATTTCATCATGATTGGCAGCAGATTCAGTCTATTCTTACTATGTAAATTACTCAGTAAATAAGAGGGGAAGATGTTGAAATTCAAACTTCCTGCCCCCAGACTTTCATACTGCAGTCTTCTGTACTCTACTGCACTCTTTTTTTCCTACTCTTCCTCCTCCACCCATCCCACTTCCCCTGAGGATTAAGCCTCCCTTCCTCTTTCACCTCCTTTTATTGGTTTTTCAGCATTCACAAATGCTCAGGTGAGTCTCATTTAAAAATAAAAATGCAATCTCCTTTACACTTGCTCCTGGAGCCAAGGTCTGCTTCAGTTAGTTCCTCATCATTCCACTGAAACTGCTCCCCACGGGGGCCTTGCCGTCCTCACCCCAGATCCAGTGTATGCTTACTCATTCCTTACTGTTCTGGACTTGTTGCCAACATTTCACACTGTTGACCACTCTGATTCTTGAAGCATTCTAGGCCGGTGGCTTGCATAGCACACTGCTTAGTTCTGAGTTCCCTATACCTCTTTGGCTGTGCCATTGCAGTCTCCTGGGGTCTTCTTTTCATCTCCCTTTGCTCATTGTAAATGTTACTGTTCTTTGCACCAGTATTCAGTTGGTTCCCTCCTGAGGCATCTCCTCATTGCTTCAAATCACCACGTCCAACAATGCACTCACTTTCTCTCTCCCACCCCTACCCCAGTGTCTCGGTGACTGGCAGCTCCACACACCTAGTAACCTGGGCATGATCTTTAACTTCTCCCCCACACTCTCTCCCCACTATGGCTAATCACGGACCAAATCCTGCCAATCCTGACTCCTCACTATCTCTGGAATCTGTTTACTATTCTGCGTTGACACTGCCCTACCCTGATTCAAGCCATTCCTTGACTGGAATCCTTCCGATGCCTCCTAACTGCTTTTTTGCTTTCACTCTTGAGCCCAATTCCTCCCAATCTGTTCTTCATCCAAATTGATCTTTCTGCAATACAAATGAGGTATTTTCTCTCCCCCATTTTCAGCCTCTGTTATTCTTGGGATAAAGTCCAAAATCTATACCATGACCTCCAAAGCCCTGTGTAATGTACTTCTAATACCCTCTTCAGCCTCATCTCTTAATTGTCTTTCACGGCTCTCTTTGGCCTAACTGAAAAACTTCCCTGCTCTCCCTGAGTCTGCACAAGTTACCAGTATAACATTACTATGATGCCCTAATATTAGCAAACTGAAACAGAGCCATCTTCTGGGCCAATATTAATATTCAAGTTTTTAAATATTTCTGCCAAAATCTTTTGTCCAGTATTTTCTTCAATATTTGCTTTGTAAATGGGTCATCTTATATAGAGATTTAACAAAGTGGTAAATATAAGTTCTACAAGTGTTTAGGATCTTTGGGCTAATAATAATAAAGTAAGCTTTCATTCTTGGCAATATTTTAGCTTCATAATTAATATCTTAATAATAAAAAGAATTGTGGTAGGTTTAATGAGTTCTAAGACATGCATATTATGGTTCCATTAAAAGTAAACTTCTAACATTTCTCATATCAGTGATAGCTATTTCTTAAAAATAGTAGAGTATTAAATGAAAGTAGAACAATATTGCCCATCAGAACGCTGATCTTTATTCTAAATACTGATTTTTTTCAAAATTTCATGTATTTGGTTTCTGAAAGCTCACTTCACTCATTCTGTTCACAAATAGAAAATATATATATATATTGACATGAAATGAAGAAGAGAAACTCATATTTTGAATAATATTTACATTTAAAAATTACTAATATTATTTTAGTATTACAAAGTTATTATTAGGGCTGCTGATTTTAGAATTATTCTTGCTTGCCTTTATGGTGCAAAGTGAGGGGCATCTCTAGTAAAGCTACTATCTTACTTGACAGCTCTGGAGCCTCCCAGCTCAATTGCCTAGGATTTATACAAGATAAAATTACAGTGTGCGCAACAAATGACTCATATCAGATGACACGAGAAAGAATGACCCAGGCAGAGGAGGAATCCCGCAACCGAAGCACAAAAGTTATCAAGCCTGGTGGACCGTATGTAGGTTTGTATAGATGCATCTTTCTTCTCGCTGAGTGAGTGGAGTAATTCAAGATCGCTATAGGTAAATACTGGTAACACCTGTATTAATTTCATGAAAATGCAGAGATTAGTTTTCAGAACACTTTGAATAATATGGTCAATAATATGGTCAAAGTAATCTGTTCTCTTCAGAATGCTGGTTATTTGGAAAAAAGATTTAAAACTTACTTCTTTCATAAACCCTGAATCCTCCGTTGGCTATTTGTTATTATTTTATAATACTGGATCTGGTCACATTATTTTACTGTGTGAAATTGTAATAATCATACCACTATGTTTTCTTTGTCATTGGATGATGTCATTTCAATGGTGGATAGTATGGTTTTTGTTTTGCACTGTTGTAGGGTTATTTTTACCAAAAAAAGAATAAAAAACCTGTTGGTAGGATTTGAGTTTATATCCTTATTGTTGCAGCTGTTGCTCACATTTGCAGAGGATTTTTGCAAAACAGGGAATTTTTATTACAAAGATATAAGGTGTGCTCATAGCAGAGCATTAAAGCGATGCCTCCTTGGTACCTCAGTTGTGATGTCATTTATGAATCCTCTTCCTCAGCTATCCTTTAATTAACAGCCTCTCTCATCCCCATCATGTTTATCATCAGTTCACTCAAATATCCATCAGATTGAAGAGAAGTAGTCCAGACCAGCAAGATGAGTCTCTCCTTTATTTTCAGGGACCCTAACAATTTTAAAGAGTCGATTCACAGTGACTATTAACGGTAATAAAGAGAATTATTAAGAGTGAGAATGAGCTCTCAGAGGCCTTGGTCAGTTTAATAACACAAGTCAGTGGATGGTAAATGATGAAAGGAGATTAATTTGGGAACATAGGCACAAAAACAGTCTCTTGAAGAACCAAACCCCTCAATATCTTTCCATGGTTTGGTAGAATTCTAATTCTGCATTTTCCCATTGCTAACCCAGCTACAATATAGTCATCCTTAAGAAACTCCACTAATGTCTTTAATAAGTATTTCCTTGGAACAAAGCCAGTGCTCCTGGGACTTGGTGCTTAGCTTAGTTACATTTAGTTTGGTTTAACAACAATTCATGGCTTCCCCAGGCATCTGTACCCACGGGGCCCATTTCCCTGCCCTGTAAGTTACCAGCAAAGAGATTTTTCACCTTCCCTTTCCCACTGAGTAAGGTAGCAACTTCCAACCTTCTTTCTTCTTTATCCTTACAAGTAACCTAATTAACTGTGCTAGTAGGCTAAAATTTAAATACAAACTGAATTTGCTGTCCCTGTTGCTTTAAACGGGTATTTTTTTTTAACTCTGTCTAATACCAGCATTTTATAAGCAGTGAGGTGAATTATTGTGTTTGACAAAGGAATAGAAGACTTAAGCCATCAAAATAATTTTTTTCCTCCCAGTATAACTAACTGAAAAACCTCACCTTGATTTATTCCAAAGCTTGAAAATCAGCGATGATTACTATACTTTTCCATTGAATCATCTTTGGGTGTCCCCTACTTTCATGTGTTTTGTTTGTTTTGATAAGGTCAGGAACAGTTCATTTACAGCTTACACAACAGAATTTTCAATTCCCAGAATCCCATAGATAATAGACTCCCTAATGGCACGGTAATTTTAGAATTTGTAGGGTTTCTTATAGGCATTACAAATAATTTATATACATTTTTGAGAGTGCCCACATAAAATGTGAGGTTATCTAAATTTTAATCTGAACCAAATTTCATCTACTCCATTCCAAGAAGAGCCAGCCACCTTCTCTGCACACATGTTGTCCCACCTCAGAGCTCTGCAGGGATCTCTGCCAGCCCATGTGCTCCATTTAGCCTTTCCCTCTGTGCTGTGTCCTCAGTGCCCCAGCCACTCACCATCACAGCACAGTGTTTTTCTCTGGTCTTAAATCTTGTCATTAACCTCCTCAGCCTTTTATTCTGTAGGTCAAATTACCCCAGCTCCTTTTAACTTTTCTTAATATGGTCTGTATCCCAACCCTTTAATTATTTTTATTACTCTCCTCTGGACTGCCTCTAATTCTTAACCTCAAAATTCAAAACTGGACACACTACTCTTAAGAAGAGTCTGATCAATTCTGAATAGAAGGGAGCAAGACACTAGTAACCTGATTGACTTTTCAGTTGTTTGGTTTTGATTTCTTACTGTTCTTTGTTACGGCATGCTGATCTTTTTCTTTTAACTTTATCCATTGTCAGTCCTTTACCATATTTCTTTCCTTCTAGGTAGCTCAGTATATATATCTTCTGGCTTTTTTCTTTTTCTCAAAACTATCCGACCCATTCATTTCTTTAAAATGCAGTCAATCACCCTTCAATATTAATGTTATGCATCACTTACTGCTTGTGATGCACAAGGCACTGGTTAACACTTAACATGTAGTTGCTCACCTTAATCTTACAATTGCTCTATGAAGTACGTTGTGGTTACTTCTCCATTTACATATCAAGTTGTTGGTATCAGCAAATAATAAATGATGCAGGTTTAGCCTCACTAACAACTTGTGTTATTTTCTTAAGACAGTAGGAGAGATACCTCTTTTAGTTCATAATTGAGTATATGAGTTCTAACAATTTCTCAAACTCATCCTAGAAAAAGTGGAACATACTTTGTTGCTGAATATCACTACGATCACCTTCAAAGTACTCCCCTTGGGAAGCTATGCATCAGTGAAGCCAGTGCTTAGTCCACCCTTCAAAGTAATTTTGGAACTCTTTTTCTGGAATGACCATCAGAGCTGTCATGTTACCCAAAATCTGACAATTAAGTTCACAAACTTGCCACCATGCACCTATATTGGCAGCACCATACAAACAACTTGGTAAGGTGTCATAACTTTGCCAAGGTACAATGATAGCTCTGATGGCCATTCCAGAAAAAGAGTTCCAAAATTACTTTGAAGGGTGGACTAGGTGCTGAAATTGGTGCATCGCTTCCCAAGGGGAGTACTTTGAAAGTGACTGTAGTAATACTCAGCAATGAGGTGTGTAACACGTCTTCTAGGACGAGTTTGCGAAATTAATTGTCTGATCTCGTATCATATAAAATTGATACCAAAAGCTCACCTATGCCAGCTCAGAGGTACCTGCAGAACAAGGTTTCTTCTAACGGTGTCAGCCTAAATAGGGGACACATGGGAATACTCCTGGTCCCACCGTGGGGTTGTGCAAGCATAATGCTAGGCCAGGCCTCTGACAGCTGAATTAGGCAGAGCACAGGCCCAGTTTAAGGGAATAAAGATTGTGCTCCTAGGGGTCACCTGTCCTAGTCACCCATAAGCTTCAGCAACCCTCTTGTGGGTAGAAAAAAAACAAAAATCTGTTTTGCCTGGAGAGGAGTCAGAGAGGCTTTAACTTGGAAAATATTGTTATTATTTCTTCAGGAATATTTCCACTTCTAGTCATGGCATTTATATAGTGGTGAACATTGTGATGTTATAAATATAATCCTTCCCTTTGTTAAAAAAAAAAATCACTAATTACCACTGCCTCAAGTTCACCAGGATCTTAAAGTCTTTTCATTGGCTTCTACCTAAATTCTGGAATTTTATTGAATTGTAAATTTTTATACATGCTAATATTTATTTAGGTATGTAAAACAATCCAACCAATCTAATTCCTCAGATTCTGTTCCCAACTTTCCCAACTTCTGCCCCCATCCTCCTTATTTTTGATGAGTTAGTACATGTTTAAGTGACCTTAGACAAGTCATTTAAAATCTGTGGGCCTTAATATTCTCAAATATTAAATAAGGGGCAGCTGAACTAGATAACATCTAAGGTTCTTTGTAGTTCTAAAGTTTTGTGACTGTTGTGTATATACGAGGGCTGTCCAGAAAAAATCCAGCCATAAATGCCTCTATTTTTCATATTACCTGGCTGGACACTTTCCAGACAGCCCTCTTAGATATTTTGATAGTAAACCTTTGAAAAGTGGGCTGATGTGCCAAATGGTGGAGATGGATTCCACTGCAATGGATTATGTATTTAAGCAGACAGACTTATACCATCATGAAGGTCCTGCCAGCATTTTCAAAGCCTTGGCTCCTGGTTGCCAAGGCATTTTTGGTCAGGTTCCGCAGAGCAGAAAAACAACTGCAGGGCATGGCTACAGTCCCAGGACTCTTTCTGATGTACAGTTTTAACACCTTCCTCTCAGATTATTTACTCAGCCATTAGAATGAGGGATAAACACTTTACTGTCTCATTAAATGGAGAAGCTAGAAGGGGACTCCTTGTTATGAAACAACAGTTTAGCTACAGTCCCAGATTACCCAACCCTGTCGGACCCACTGCTGCTGTTTATATATGGAGCCCAGGGGATTGATTAGCAGTTAGGTCTGGGAAGAGAATTCAGTTCTCCCACAGGCTTTATTAAAAGGGCTTTTCTGAAACAAATGTAAGAAATAAAAATAAAGCCTTTTTTCTGCCCACTTTGATCCTGACATTTTCCTGTTTTTTTCCTTTATTTTTTTTTTCTTCTTCTTCTTTATCATCTCAATTCTTAAACTCCTTTTAACACTAGTGTTTTCTTCATCTGTAGGCTCTCTTAACCAAAGGACTCCTTCCTAGTTGAATAGGCACAAAGCGATAGGGAGTCAGTGAGCAAGTGAACCTTGTGTAAACTCGGGCTAGATTGTTTTTCAGTATTTGAAAGAAATGGGTTACTCCCCACAACTGGCTGTTTAAGAGAAATATGAGGTAAAGGTCAAGCGAGTGGGTTGACTGGGTAGGAGATTCTTGGACTGATGGATGAAAGCATTAGGCCTCAGGTATGACTCCAACACTGTCATTTGCATGGCCAGATTCTAATTTCTTGTCAATACTTAAATCCTTTTTAAGGGCAAAGTGAGCCTCCCTTCTTTGTCTGTTCTACTTCAGAGAAGGGTTAGGGTAAATTCAGGAGAAAGTGGGGCTCTCCTGAGACTGAGGATCAGAGGTGGGTCAGATGTACAGAAGAGGTAGAGCAGCCCAGAACACAGTGGTAGTACTGTCACTTCTGTTTTTTTTTTTTTTATTTGCCCTCCTTGCTGGCTTGAATTCATTCTAAGTCAGTGTGTGAGCTTAGCTAAATATTTTCTGCCCATACCCCTCCCCAGGGAGTTGAGGTAGGGGTCTTCCACAGTCAGCTTGCTTTGGAGAAGACTAAGTTAAACAGGTTTCAAAGAGGAGGGTAGTGTGGAATTTATAGCATTTCGTAAACTTTTGTGACCCTGATCCTATTTTTTATTTATTCTTTTCACAAATCCCTATTCAAAGTTCAAGGAATAGTACCATTGGTTAACATTATTGCAACTGAGAAATGGTGCATTGGAAGGTTTTGCATTTGCTACATTAGGAATTTCAGTGTGTCTTCAGATTCTGGCAGTCTGGTGACATGGGAAATTACATGCCATTTTGATTCCAGGCTCCTTTGCTGTCTACTTGCTCTCTTGCTGTCATTCACTTGGACACTTTGCTAGTCATTTCACTTTGCTAATCATCAAATTCTGATTCAAGTCTGCTAATGAACAAAGCAGCCACAGCCCTACCTACATGGAGCTTGAAGCCTAATATGGAAGAAGAGCAGATATTAGGCATTTGTTCATAAAATCTTTTCCACAAAGAAGTACATATAGGAAGACAGGTAGTAAGTAATCAAAGACAGAACCTTCTAAATGCTAAGTGAACACTTTGCCATTTGAGCTTATCCAATTAAAAGCTTCAGTTTTCTCATCTGTGAAATGGAACCAATACCCACCTCGTCAGGTTACTGTGAGACTTAATGTGTGTAAAGCTCTTAGCACAGTGGCCCTCCAAAACACAATTGATGCATGATAACTAATTAGATCCCTGCCCATCTGACATGATCTAGCTATCTCTAAATTAAGAAAAATACAAAAACCAGATCTAAATCTCCAAAACTCCTTATTGTACCTTAATTTAATAGTTTTGCTTATCATTGGGCAGTGTCCCTTTAATGTTGAGTTTCTTTTTTGTGCAATATTTTGATCTGATATTTACAATTAGGTATGTCCAGATAATAAAGAACTGTAAGAGATCATTCATCCTTTCCCCTTAACTCTTGGCAGGATGGGGTCAAACAAACAGCCTCTCTGGCTAGGCCCGGGGAGCCCAGCATAGACAGAATTATTATTGAGTAAATCTCCAGCTCCATTAAGTCATTTTTCACCCCAGACTACAGTACTTAAGAGACTGCTGTTACTTATTCATTGTTCTAGTTACCAGTTGTTTACCTAATGCAGTTGCCCCCCCACCCCTCACTGTATCTCATTACTAGTTTTTTCCCATCTTAACCAGAGGGCATAGAGTTAGGGGCTTAGGGTATTCTAAATGAGCTATGAGATTCAACCAGAAATTATAAAATGAGGGTCTTAAACAGTTTCATTCTAATTTCTGTTTCTTCAGCAAGGAATGGTTACTAGGTATTGTCTGTGACCTGCCTGATGACTTCTCACATGCACACAGCATCCACATCACTTCAGCCTAAAATGTTTTCTGGAAGGAGCCACTTACCAAACACTTTGTATTAAATGTAAGCAGAAACTGAATTAATTATGTGAATGGCACTGGCCTGTGTGGGAATGGTGTGAAGGCTGCCTTTTTACCATTTTCCACCTGCATATTCTCAGTACCACAGAGGAGAGATGTTGCTTGTCTGGCCCTCTGAGATTGCTTGGTTGGTCAGCTAGTTTTGTTTGTTTTTGCTTTTTGACTCCTAAGATTTGTTATGGCCTGTTGAAAAGGAACATCACTCATGGATACTGACCCCAAATTATGCTTGACATCCCATTTGTGGCCTGGAAATCAGTGAAATTGTTCAAGTTATGCCTGCCAAGAGTGTGTTCTTAGTGAGTTCCCACAGGTATTTCTCACTTGTTTGTACTCACATCTGCCAAAGAAAAAACATAATATGTAGATTTAAGTTCTGTAAATAGCACAGGTGAGCATCAAATACCTGCAACCTTAAAATTTCTAGTCTGTTGCTATGGTGTATGTCACTAGTTATCTATGTGTAGCTAAGTGGCCAAAATACTTCTATAATACATATATATCCCAATAAATAATTCCATCAAAAAAATTCCTAATTCGTATTTTAGGCCATTTATTCAGAATGCTTTCTGTTTGCACATCTCTTTAAAAACTGAAACAAAGTAGTGGTCTTTATCCCCTCGAGAAGTAAATAAGCACCTAACTCACTGTTGTGGAACTGAGGTGCTCATTATACTGTTACCCACAAATGTGTAACAACATCATTTCCACTGGACTTTAGGGAAAAGAGTGCAGATTCGGAAAGCACCTCAAGCTATTTCAGATGCAGTGCCTGAGAGGAAAAGGTCAACCCCCATGAACCCTGCAAATACGATTCGGAAGACATGTGGCGGCAGCGTTTCTCAGCGGCCGTACAGGGACAGGGTGATCCACTTGCTGGCACTGAAGGCCTACAAGAGACCTGAGCTGCTGGCTCGACTGCAGAAGGATGGTGTCAGTCAAAAAGACAAGAACTCCCTCGGAGCTGTTCTGCAGCAGGTGAGGACCGGGAGACAGACAGTTCCTTCTGCCCACCTTCTTGTTGAGAAGTTCATTTAAGAAGGCTTTTTGTTATTACCGTTACTACTGAGGTAGAGACATGTCAAGATCATTTTGATAACACTGTGTGAAATATAACTCCTAAATATTAAATCATCTTGTTTTAAACATTTAATTAAAAACTAATTGAAATGTGAGCATTTATAGTAGGTTTTATAACTTAGAGGCTTCTGAACTGTTAATAAAAAAATTAGTGTTAAGTCACTATCTTCATCTGGTTAACTAAATTGTGCCCTGAAATTCCATGAAAAGTAAGCAAGAAGTTTTTGTTGTCTGTTTTAGTCTTGAATCACTAAAACTATTGCCATCATTTTTATTGTTTTATATAGGTGAAGTTGTACAGTGTATTATCGAACTTTGGTTAGGATAAGCTAGAACAGTTTTACCTACCAAGTAGTTTATAATGTGTCTTGCGCTGCATGCTCTTTGCTGCCTGCATTACTCTGCATTTTTCTACTGTTGGGTATGTTGAGATCAGTCACTTATCTTCATTAAAGGATATGAATGTATAAAGTATTAGCTCTGATTACCTTATAATCACAAGCTTAAGTATAAGAGTAGATCATTAATTTTGTGAAAGCCAACAGTTTGTCAGACTGTAACTTCTTATATTTTTCATATTGACTTTGGATCATAAATATTGATTAGCACTTCACATCCACCATAAATGGTAGTCCATCTGTTTGCTTTTTTTCTAAAGCAGTAACATTTCCAAAGTTGTTCTTAAATTTTATCATTAAAAAAAAAAATCCTCCAGGTCTTCATCTCTTATAAAAGAGTAACACTTTTAAGTTTTTTTAAAAATCTATTCTCTCTTATATTCAAAACTTAATACTAAATGTTATAAAAGAGTAAAACCATAATCTCTAGTTCTGGGGTGTTGTTAGTATGTATAGTCCCTAGGATAATGGAAAGTCTAAGGATTGTTTTATTTATTCTACTTGAGAAATCTAGTTGTATCCCATATTAATTTATTTGCAAATTTGAATTTTAGAATAAGCCTGCCATTTTCCATTTTATAACATTAACATTAGATTAGTATTCAGCTGAACTGTGAGAAAAGCATATATATTTGATAGTACTTTTAAAAAACACAGAATGAAGTCAAATTATGAAAAAGACCTTTTAGTAGGAAATGACAGGAGGAATACCTTTCCACCAGCCTTAAAAATGACTCTTGGTTTGGCACTTCAATCTGTCTGTACATTTGTGTTGTAATGGAATCTAGGCCTGGATACTCTAGGAATTGTAGTTAAGGGATAAGAAAGGATTACACTCGGAATAAACTGGCTGACTCATAACAGTAGTTTGAGGGTTATTCAGATTTATATTTCCATTTATTGGTTTTTAGGAATTTCAAGGACTTTGAATAAGTGGTTCTTCAGGAGAACTAACAGCTATAAGGAACAATCTTAGCTATCTAGGAAAATGGCAAACAGAGTTATCAGAATCGATGCTATTTTTGGAGATGATTGCTGTTGATTACTACAGGAAAAATTTGTAATGTAACATTTGGGCACTGTTTGGTTTCGACTTAATACAAGTGACCAAGGATTTTTTAAAAATAGATAATAATGAATAATAATAACAAAATTGATAACAACTTTTTGGGGATTCCTTTGACTAGAGAAAATTGATTGCAAAAAGATCTTCCTCCATTTTTTGCCTGTGTGCTTATTATTCAATTAGAAATACAGAAAGTGTCCAGCCATATAATATGAAAAATGGAGACATTTATGGCTGGATCTTTTCCAGATAGCCCTCATATGACAAATGCAGTGGCCATTCAGGGAAAGAAATTTAACTCTGTATATAAAGTTTTGATTCCCCAAATGAAGTTTAACAGCATTTATTGAGATCTGGCATCTGCAAAACTAGTAGTTACTTTGTGGCCAACTGATAATAATTGTTTTCAGTATAAATCTAAAAGGTTGCCTGTTCTATGTTAGCAGATGGCAAAAAGATCTAATGCTCGCTTTTCATACTGTGTACCAGGTAGCCAATCTGAATCCTAAGGACCTCTCATATACCTTAAAGGATTATGTTTTTAAAGAGCTTCAAAGAGACTGGCCTGGATACAGTGAAATAGACAGACGGTTATTAGAGTCCGTGCTCTCAAGGTAAGTACTTTATTTTTTTCTTTAAGAATGACGCAAATAAATTATTTTAGTCATTGTCATTTTAATGTTGAGGTGGGAAAAGAGAAGCAGGGATGAGCTTTAAATCGTGAACCGTTAAAAATTTTCTCTGTAACTGAACATGTGTGTTCTTTACAGAAAACTAAATTCATCTCAGAATGCTGCCAGCACCAGTTCAGAATCTCCTGTATGTTCTAGTAGAGACACTGCATCTTCTCCTCAGGTATTTCATGAAATTATATAATCATAGTCCTGAAATGGACCTAGGGGTCATGTAGTTCAAGTCCTCTGGTTTATGAGTGGGAAAAGTGAGGCCCACAGAAGTTACACAGTTTGCCTACCCAAAGTCACAAAGCTAGTTCATAGCAGAGCTCAGTCTAGAATTCAGATCCCAGCTCTCAGCCCAGAACTGTTCTCCAGTACACAGCACTGCTTGTCAGAGTACTTAATGTCACCCTGCTTTTCCATGTTTAAAGGTTACATTTTGTTACAAGAATATCTACTTTTCCACTTTTTCTACATATCCAGTTCCATATCCAGTCTCAGATTATATAAAAAATTGAAGATACTTAATTTTATGTGAAATAGGTTTCAGGAAAATATTCTTGGAGGAAATTGTTTATAAAATAGCTATTAAACAAAAAAATTCTGCCATTTTCACACATGTTTTCTTCAAGCACTTTCTGATTAGATCCCAATCAGAATACTCCAATTATACTCTAATTCAGCTTAGTGTCCCCCAGGGAGATTAAATTTATCCTAGAAAAAAGTGGAGAGATCTTGGACAACATTAGAGTTGAAGCCTGCCTAGTTCTCAGAGAACCCAGCCAGCCTTGAACTCACAGCTTCCCAGGACTTTGAGATTGACAGTGGGACTGACGTCTTTACCCCAGTACTGCCGACAGAAGGCTCTCCTCTCTCTGGACCTCCTCCCAAGGATTAAGGGGACAGGACAGACGTGTGGGGAGGAGTGAGCACTCCTGGGCAAAAGCTGTTCACACATCAGAAAACATTAGTAATCTATTGTGAGGAGAACAGAGAAGGAGCAAAGCAAAAGCAATTCAGTCCTTGCGTGTACACTGTCTACAGAAGCCTCGGTTTTAACGCCCACTGCCGTAAGCTACTGTCCTTCTGACCTTATTGTACTCTGGGTGCCAAATCAAAGGTGCTAAATTGGAAACAGAATAATGGATGATTAATTTATTTTCTATCAAGCTGAAATGTAAGCCACAGTATTTCATTGTATGTATGCTTTATACTTTTCAACTTTCTGAATTTCCCTTTTAATTTAAATGCTATTATTGTTGTTGCTGGATTGGGCTAATATTACTATCATGACTTAAATTTTTTTTTTGAAACAGTAATTTCATATCATTTTATGGACCAATTTTTATTAAGATTTATTTTCCATTTCAGTGAAGAGTATAAATGAATAGTATTTCAACAATGATAAAGATACTTAGTGAAATTACTGTGAAGGTGCTGGCTGTTCCCGTCTTCAGGCAGGTGAAATAAATGACAGCCAAAACATTTAGCATTAGAACACCTCAGCACATTACAGGAGATTAAATGTAGGCTTACTGACTTTTACCTTACCCTTACTACTTCTGACTGGGAAATGGTACCAACTGCTTCCTCTCTTACTTAATATAATAACTAGGTCAGCCATGGCCAGCGGAGGAAGGAGGCCACATCTACTGAATACTCTCCAGAGTGGTATAATTCACACAAATGGGCAGAATCTCTCGAGGAACTTAGAGTGGGGCTGTGTGATCACAAAATATAAGTACTCCAAGAAATACGTATTTGTTGGATTCTGCTTTTTTACATTAGACATGACAGTTTATTTCACTTTTGTTTTTGTGGCTTGTTTTTGCTTACGCTTGGAGAAAGGCTTAACACAACACCAGTGATAAACCTAAGTATGAATAAAATTATGCAGTTGTCATTATGGTGACCAGTGACACATGTATTAAATTTTAGTGCACACTGTCTCATATATTTTCCTGTTTCCCCCCTAGAAACGGCTTTTAGATTCAGATTTCATTGATCCTTTAATGAATAAAAAAGCTCGAATATCTCACCTGACAAGTAAAGTGCCACCAACATTCAATGGCGATTTGAATTCCACCAGTGAGAAATCTGCTGTGGGCCTCCCGCTGCCCGCTGCGGCTGCTGCCATCCCCACTGCTCCACCACTGCCTTCAACCCACTTGCCCGTCTCCAATCCTCCTCAGACTGTAAATTCTAACTCCAATTCCCCTAGCACTCCAGAAGGCCGGGGGACTCAAGACCTACCTGTTGACACTTTTAGTCAAAATGGTAGTATCTATGAGGACCAGCAAGACAAATATACCTCTAGGACTTCTCTGGAAACCTTACCTCCTGGCTCAGTTCTACCAAAGTGTCCAAAACCTATGGAAGAAAACCATTCAATGTCTCACAAAAAGTCCAAAAAGAAGTCTAAAAAACACAAGGAAAAGGACCAAATAAAGAAGCACGACATAGAGATGATTGAGATAAAGGGAGAGGACCTTAAAAGAGATGAGGAAATTGCCAAGCTGAACAACTCCAGTCCAGATTCCAGTGAAGGTATTATATTTTACTCTTGTAAAAACTGACTTCACCTGTAAATGAACGGCTGGAGGGGACTGTGAGTGTGAGGAGATTATGATCAGCAGTGCTTTTTCATCAAATAAGCTACCATTTAGTTATTAATCTTAGTATTGTGTTTTTGAGCAGATTTTTTTCTTGCATTTTATAGCAGTCATCCTTTTTATCTCTTTTTAGCCAACTGTTGTTTCTGTATTTGTTAATAATATGGTGACATTTGAATATGATCCTGTCATCCTCCAGAGACCCCTTTTAGAAAGTGGACTTTGCTGCTCTTTTCCATAACTGCCATGGTATTGTGCAACCTCAACATGACCTACTATATGCTGTTCTTGAACTGATTTAACCAGACACACAATTAGCAATAAAAATATTCATTTCCTAGGAGTTCCCTGGTGGTGTAGCGGCTGGGCTCCAGTGCTCTCAACACTGCGGCCTGGGTTCGATTCTCAGCCAGGGAACTACCAAAAAATAAATAAATAAATGAAATAAAAATATTCATTTCCTTCTTTGCCAAAGAAACAGGGTCACCCTTGCTTTAATTGATTGGCAGTACAGGGAAAATGCCAAATTCTTTATGAAACAGGATAGGCAAAATACATTTGCAGATCCATAACATCTTCCTTCAGAGCAAAGGCAATTTGTCTTATGCAGGGCTATTGATGAGTAACTGGATAAATTTTAAGAATTTGTTTTCAATTTTGAGAACACTATTTTAGTAAACTACATCAGTTGATAGTAGTAAAATGAATTATTTCAAGTTTTTGGAAGCATTAAAAGCCAAATATCTACAGACCCAAAAAAGCTTAAAATAGTGTTTTACCTCTAAAGAAACACTAACCAATAGAAAGACTACTTATCTGACATATAGTGATTTTTAAAACCTAATGACAGAATTAGATTTAAAAAAAAAAAAAAAAAAGAGTTGTCCTCTAAAGCTTAGTGCTTTGCATGCCAGCACACAGAATATCCAGGTCCATCATTTAGAATTGCTGCCAGTTTTAAACCCAGTATAACTAAGTCAAAATTCCCCCAGGAAAATACAACTTTAGAAAAGTTGTTATACTTTAATGAATAGAATTTAATGAGTGTGGTCTTTCTGTAATTTGCCATAATACTAAAAGTCTGTAATCCTGATTTAACTGACCATTTTCACCATATGAGAGAAGCTTTGATTTTAGAATAGTATGATACAGTGTTTTTTTTTTAACCTGTATAAAGTATATTGCATGTCAAAGCTATCTGTTGAAATATTTAGATCCGTATCATACTATATTGTAGCCCAACAGATAGGCATAAGCTTTTGCCCTCAAACACTATTATACTTGATTTTGCCAGGTTAGGAAAAGGCAAGAGGTAATAAAAACCTGGGTGTACCCTGCTCTCCACACTTCCCACCCCCAGATGGTGATCCTGCCTCAGATACTAGTGATGGGAGGACCGTATCTTAGCATGTGGAGACCTTCTCAGAGTTGGAAGCCTGGAGAAGCAGATGTAGTCTCTGAGTCCTTTACTGAACATGCAACGCCTTTCAAAGACAATTGAGATTATTGCAAATTGAGGACAGATCCAGACCCACATTCCCTTTATCTGTTGGAGCTTAGCTGGTGTCTGTGGCAAAGGAGACACCCGGTGACATAAATTTGATGCCTTTTCCTTTAATATTCAGGCTGTTGTAAAAACAAGCTCTTCTACCAAATCCTGAATCTAACATACAGTAGTTCCCTTACCCATGGTTTTGCTTTCCAAAGTTTCAGTTGCTTGTAGTCAGCCACAGTCCAAAAATATTAAATGTTGCAAAATTATAGAAATAAACAATTCACAAGTTTTAAATCATGTACCATTCTGAGTAGTGTGATGAAATCTTGCACTGTCCCACTCCACTGCCCAGGACAGAAATCATCCCTTTGTCCACTGTCTCCACCATGTATATACTACCTGTCTGTCAGTCACTTAGTAGCCGTCTCGGTTATCACATCAGCTGTCTCGGAATCCTAGGGCTTGTGTTCAACTAACCCTTGTTTTACTTAATAATGGCCCCATAGTGCAAGAGTAGTGATGAGGGCAATTCAGATAGGCCACAGAGAAGCCTTAAGTGTATGTGTATGTCTAGGGAAAACACATGGTATGTATAGGGTTTGGTACTATCAGCAGTTTCAGGCATCCACTGAGGTCTTAGGACATATTGCCTGTGGATAAGGGGTGACCTACGTGTGTGTGTGTGTGTGTGTGTGTGTGTGTGTGTGTGTGTACATGAACAAGAACAGTAAGTCTACAGAATCTGCATAATTTATAGGCTTTGTCCTTTAAAACTAAACCAGAATGTTACCGGATATTCACTTTTGTTTTATATTAAACATGTATGTTTTGCCAGCAGGCAGGGTTATGGTTTTAGTTATTATTTTAATTATACTTTGAATGATTAAAAAAAAATTACCCCAGTAAAAATTCTAATAAACATACCCTCTGGAAATGGTACATTTAAACAAATAGAATACTGAGGGATTTTACACACTTTCATAGCATAATCTGAATGACTAGTTCTTTAATCTATTTATTTGTCCTTTTAAAAACAAATCTGTGTTATTGGGAGGGATAGAGTTTAGAGAAGTGTAAATCGGCATTCAGTAATAACTTACTTTAAATTACTTTAAACCGATGGGAAAACTTCCTACCCAGTTTCACTGTCTGCATGCAAAAACAGGTAGCAGTAAAAATACAGTGACCAAAACAGTCTGCTACCTGACTTCATTGTCTCATCTGCCTGATTTGAATCCTATGAACAGTACATGTTGTAAAATTTGTATCTCCCATTGTCTGGCTGCATCTGCCACCAAAATCTTTGAATTGCTGGGCAGATGCCACAACTGTTGTTGAAAGAATGGAAGGTTGACCTTGGGTTAAGATGGAATTCCTTTATTGTGCAGACACTGCAGTAGCCAGGGTGCTTTTAATGCCTGGCGTGGGTTCTGCTGGCGCTGGTCTGGTCTAGGGCTTCTATTGTTCGTGTTCAATTGTATTCCTTGTTCACTGTTGCTTATTGAAATGGAAGAACAGAATTTGAGGAAAAGTGTTCCAGATGTTTCTGATCTATTTTAGAATTATAGACATTTTATAACCCATACTGTTTGGTGAACACTTGAATTTTTTTTCTTCGTAGGAGTTAAAGAGGGTTGCACTGCCTCTACGGAGCCTTCTTCAACAATTGAACTCCCAGATTATTTGATGTAAGTTCAGATGTCTGCCAATGGGAGAGAATGATTTAATTTTAGAACATTTGCAAATTCTTTTCCCATAATTTGCAAATCAGAAAAGTAAGAAGTTCCAGAAATAGTGTCTTGGAGCCACCCCTGCAATTGAAGGGCTGCCATTAAGCCTGCTCGTCCCAAATCCACCCTTGCTGGCTTGAGCAGGTTGTGCCTCCCCCTGCTCTGAGCTCTGCTTGGTGGCCTTTAAGTATAGAGAAGCCTGTCCTTTGTTCCGGGGCCAGGCCAAGCATTTGATTATGGATGATTTCAGGGATCTGACTCTTCAAAGCTGACAGTCTATCAATGCACAGCCATTCCCTGTGCATATTACTGATAAAAATGCTTAAACTTCAGCAGTTAATACAAAGTAAAGCTAGATTGCTTTTTATTTAAATTAAAGCTCTGCCATCAAATTATGTTGAGAGGAGAGAATAGTACAATTTGATCGCCTCACTTTAGTACAGGTTATAAAGTTTTTCTTGTTATGACAACAAGTTGCTAAATGCTGAGCTGGGGACATTTTTGTAACTGGTTATCACAGAAATTATAACTTGGACACATAATTCTAGCTTTTTTACAGACTCAAAGGCTTCTATAAGAAGAAAATAATTAAGTTGCAAGAGCTTGGATAAATTGAGAGTGAAAGAGTAAACACATCTGACTGTCAATAGCTTTAAAAATGAACAAATGTGCAAAATCACTTGAATATAGAATGGAAAATGGAATCTGGAACATTTTTTTCTCTATTTAATAGCATCTCATGGTGGACAAAGTTAAACTATGCTATTTAGCCCTCCATGTCCTACGAAATGTTTATTTCCGGAGTAGAGAACATTTTATACTTGAAACGTGCTACTTTTGCTTAACAGTAGTGTGAAAGTTGTACTGACTTATTGGGGAATGATGCAGCATGAAGCCATAATGCTGGCTTTCATCTCTTAACCAAAAGGAGCCCAGGAAACCATACCGAGTACTCTCTCTGAGGCAGTATATGGTTTTAGATTCTGTGGGGGAGTGGCCACCACGAGTTGGCTCAGGAAGGGTCAGCTGGGGGTCAGTATCTGTCCCCACTGGTGAGAGGAGGCTCACCTCTCCAGCTGCAAACCCACTTCTCTTTAAAAGTTCCATGAATGTTGCCACCTCCCTCAAGTATAGTAACAACGTCAGTATTGTGCTCTCGTTCTCCAGTGACGAATTTTGAATTCCTCTTTTTGTGATGGTGATATATACAAGTACTTGTTATGTATGACAGATCATGTGGAGAGACTGGAAAGTAATTCTAACCTTTTCCCCGTGGGTTCAGGCTGCGTTTTGTCAGCTTAATCAGTTAATTCTGTATTTTAAATAAAAATTTTAACTTAACCAATCCAAGGATGGTTGTTGCATTACCTCAGTGCATTTCTATATATTTGTCATGTTTCTAGCTCTTTTAAAAATCACAAAAGTACATAACCTATGTGATTGTTTGCTTATTTTAAGTAAAAGCAATTTACTTTAACTAAAAAGTGTCTTACATAAATAGAGAAAATTTTCTAAAAAGGGTTAGAAAGCATGAATTTTCAGAAAAATCACCAAAAATGTAAAATTTAAGTTGCTTCATAAGAAACCAAAAGATCATACTATAAAACCTTAATGATCAGCCTCTGAATAATTCATACTTAATGACAATATTCCTAATTTTTATATAACAAGAATACTTTTGCTACTGGTAATTGTGAGTTATCCAAGCTGCTTACAATTTTATTCCATCACTATATTAGGAGCCAACTGTAGAACTCAGAATTTTTGTTAAAAATAGTGACATGCTTTTCATGAAAGTGCCAGTATAATCAGTTATCTTCTGTATTAGCAACACAACAGTTGGCCAGTTTGTTATTTTTCCTAAGGAATTTATTAAATAAAATACTAAGGGTGTGGTTTTGAGAAAACAGGATAAATATTTTGTGTAACAAATTGAACCTGACTTTGATGATCAGTGTAGCCATTTTGCTTACTTGTGCTTATGCCCAGGAACCTCTTCTCCCCCTGGGCTCCCTCTGATGTAGTCAGGACAGCCCACATCGGAGAGGAACGCCAGCAGCGTTCCTTTTCCAGCAAAGATCCAAGCAGGGCAGCTTCAAAGCAGCGCACGACTGTTGTCTCAGTTACACTTAGGAAATTACATCTCCACCCCGTCTAACTCAGTATGAATAAAAATATTAATGAGGACATCAAGGTGGCTCACTGCAGCACTTCCCTCATATTTCCACCAAGGCATCTGTGCTGGTGCGTTTTAAGTAAAACTAGTAAGAACATCTGAAACCAATTTGGAGAGGACTCAACTCTACGGTTTTCCCTCAGTAAGGAATGTTGTGTACCCCCAGGGGCATTCTGGAGCTCCTGCCACCTGCCTGAAATTGCTTTGAAATCTCAATTTTTATCTCAAAAAGTCAAGAAAATTTTGCATTCCGTGACAGAAGCAGAGTGCAGAGACCCAGACTGGACCCTGATGTGATGATCCCTGGTCCCAGATCCACAAATGGATAATATTAACTCTTTTAATATTAAAGTGCTATTTTAATTGACTTATCACTGAATAAACTGACACTAGGAAAATGGCCTTCACTCACCAGTTCCCTAGAAGCTTTCACACTCCAAAGTAAAACAGATTTGTGACTTTTTATTAAGAAGTAAATTAGGCTAATAGCACAACACTGACTTTCATTACACCTACTGTGACATTTAAATATTTGAAAATAACTAAAGAAATATCCCTGTTTTTTTTCTAGTCTCTCATTTTAAAAAATAATAAACAATTCCCCTTCTGTACTTTGTGCGTTTGCCTAGTCAGAAATAGGGGGAAAGAGGTAGAGGAAACAAGCCTGAGGCGCCTGGATGGCAGCGGGTGTGAAAGGCCCAAAGACGGACTTCTTCTCGTAAGGCAAGCGGGTCTGGAGGGAGCTTTGACTTCAGCACTCATGACTGTGTGACATTATCCTGGTTTCAAGTTACCCATCCAGCTGTCTTGTCTCAGGTGACTCATAATAGATGAGTTGGCCTCTGCTGCTAGTGCAGTAGGGAATTATTTGGGTAGAGAAAGATTTAAGAAGCTACAGTGATGTTTCCTTTTTACATAGTTGCACTTTAATTGCACTGCCACCACGTTGCTTTTACATTTATTCTCCTTCATGGAAACGCTTAGGCCTTAAGCTCTCCTGTGGGATAATTTCACCTGGAAGTTATTTGAAGGATGACCTGACAGCAAACAGTGGCAAAGCAGCATTCAGTGTAGGGAAACATGCATGGATATAGCTTTCTAAAGATTTGGATTAAATCTGGAATCCATTCTGTTTACTCTGTAGCTACTCCCCATTTATCTGTTATCTTTTTGTTTTCTTCTTAGAAAATACATTGCTATCGTCTCCTATGAGCAACGCCAAAATTACAAAGATGACTTCAACGCAGAGTATGATGAGTACAGGGCCTTGCACGCCAGAATGGAGACTGTAGCTAGAAGATTTATCAAACTGGATGCGCAACGAAAGCGACTTTCTCCAGGTTCAAAAGAGTACCAGGTAAACACGTTTGTTCCTCAATGAACTGACTTTCATATTTTACTTTCTTCCTCTGCCCATCCATCCCCAGGAATCCTAGTAGCCCTCAGAACAAGTCTTCTCACTGATCAGCTTATCTGCAGCTTTTGGTTTTAAAATTAGTTAGGAAACTAAATGTTTGAGATAGTTATCGAAAATAAATAAACACAATGAACCTGTCCTTCCACCAGTGGAAAAAAATAACTATTTTTATATAACATCGCATGTATAAAATATGTACCGTATATACTTACTATAATATAAGTAGTGTATTGAGAAAAATACCAAACCCACCTAAATAGGAAAAAAGGTTGCGTTTGGGATTCGTCAGAATACTTCATTGCATTGCCAACTCCACTCAGACTACAGCTGCTAGGTCTGGTGCTATTACCCAGAATTGCTATTTCAAGAAAGTATTTTAATTAATCTTTTTAAAAACCTCAGTCTGGCATAGCATAGGGAAGATACAGACACAGAATATAAAGAAGCCTTAAAGCCACAGAGGTTTGGAGTTTAAGTGAAGAGGGGATTGGTGCTTCCAGCTATTCCAGAGACTGACATTTGTTAACCGGTGTTAATCCGTTTTCACCACCTTTAAGTGGTAATATAACTACAGCTAACAAAGAGCAGGAGAAGCCTGACCTGAGTGTTCTCATCGTTTTTAGCAAAATAATTAATATAAATGAATGTCTCCCTCCTTGTGAGGTCCTGATAACTTTGTCACACTTCACAGGCATAGATGGTGCCTCCATCCTGGCCCACTACCATTGTTCTGACAGGAAGCTAAGTAAGAGAATAGATAGGTTTTCCAAGATGGGGAAATCAGCTTGAGAGTGCCTGCGCCTTAGAGATTCATTATGTCTTCTATTAGTAGGCCTAGAATTATAGAAGATTTTGCCAGAGGAGTTGGTGTTTAGGGGTGCAAGAGGTCAATGATACGGTGGTTTCGGGTTTGTTTTTTTTCTATGTAGTTATTTACCAGTGTGCCATGATTACATTTAAAATATAATTCCAAGGATTGCTTAGTAGTTAGGAGCGGGCTCAAGAGCCAGAGTTTCTGGGTTTGATAGCAGTTGCCAAATTGCCTTCCTTTAATACTTGTATGACCTGGGGCAAGTTACTTAACTTGCCTCAAAATCCTCAAAATCCCCATTCATAAAATGAGGTGACTATAAGTTGTGCAGAATAAATGTAAGCATATGAAAACTGCTTAGATCCATCAGATATCAGTTTATATGGTACATAAGGGTTTGCTGTTTTCCCCAGCCACCCAGTTTCCCTCCCTAGAGGCACCCAGTAGTACTGGTTTCCAGTGTATTCTTTCAGAAAGAGGGAGAGAGATCAGAGACAGTGTGTGTGTGTGTGTGTGTGTGTGTGTGTGTGTGTGTATAAGATGTATATACACAAGCAAATTCACATATATACCATATTTAATTAAATCTAAAATGTCATCATTATAAGGTGCATTATTGCCTTACGTTCCAGTAAGTTAAACTATGATACATTATTATTTATCTGATTTTATTAAAATGAGAAGAAATGTACATCTTAGAAGCAATGAAATTTTGAGAATATAATAATATGCTATTTCCCTCCTTTAAGTAAATAATAGCAAACTGTATAAAGTGTTCTGTACTTTGCCTTTTTCACTGAATAATACAGTACATCTCAGAGAATTTTTTAATATAAGTACATAAACACTTTGCCCTTATTAATGGCCTTTTAGTATTCCTTTGTATGGATTAGTGGACATGTAGATTTTGTTTCTTGTCTTTTGCTTTACAAACAATGCTGCAGCCAGTAACCTACCTGTATCATTTCATGCAAGCACAAGTAAATATGAAGGAAAGGTATAAGTACCGAGTCAGTTTTGCATTTGCTATTTTAATAGTCACCAAATTGCCTTCCTTAAAGATTAATACCAGTTTACATTTCCATCATCGATATTTCCCATACCTTTGCCAAATGTGTTAGCTAAAAAAAAAAAAAAGTTGTCTTCTGATTTCTTATTTTTAATTTTGTAGAATGTTCATGAAGAAGTCTTACAAGAATATCAGAAGATCAAGCAGGTAAATATCAGCACTCTTGGGTTA
The DNA here is from genome assembly GCA_004026885.1 of Lyroderma lyra. Taxonomy (NCBI): domain Eukaryota; kingdom Metazoa; phylum Chordata; class Mammalia; order Chiroptera; family Megadermatidae; genus Lyroderma; species Lyroderma lyra. The sequence goes on along the minus strand of PVJL010000739.1, from coordinate 128,753 downwards.
TTTTTTGTTTATTCGTTGGGAAGTGTTACAAATTCTGCATGCTGACTCCTCAATTTTTTTTCATCTGCAGTCTAGTCCCAATTACCATGAAGAAAAGTACAGATGCGAGTACCTCCATAACAAGCTGGCTCACATCAAAAGACTAATAGGTGAATTTGACCAACAGCAAGCAGAGTCATGGCACTAGAGTTCTGCTTGACCGGAAGATGTGAATAAACTTAAGCTTATTTATTTAAAATTCCAAATGAGTTGCTCTAGGATTCTAAAAAAATGAAACTTTGCCTGTTGAGAGTTTCAGCATTTATAAACTTGAGTTACCTTTTTTTTTCATTTTACTTTGCTTCCCTGCATTTTTGAAGCTGCTTTATCTGGTCTTTCCCGTCCCCCCTCTCGAGACTTGTGTTTGTCAATAGAAGTAAATTTTTTTTAGATACTGGGGACCCAGTGTCTACACTTCAAATTTTTCTCCCTTAAAAAACTTGTCATTAGAAATGATTTTTTTAGATGTTGGGGATCCAGTGTCCACACTTCAAAGTTATGTGTGTTTAAAAAAAAAAAAACAAAACAGTAATGTGCAAGGTGAAATGCTTTTGGATAAACATAAGCCTATTTTCTGACCTTTCTTAATGCAAACTCTTTGCCTTAAATGGTAGAATATTTAGAAATTTGCACAAAATACAAAAAAAAAATAATAATAAAACATTGTTTTGGAGGGTTAAGAAATAGAAAGGTATGTAAGTATATATGTGTGTGTAGCTACACACACACATACGTACAGGCTGACTTGATCTAGAACAATAAATCTGCCCTGCAGTTTAACCCCCCATTGCAATGGTTGCCTTAAGGTGTTTGCTAGTTGTGTACATAGTGTGGTTGATCGTTAGCTACACGGCCTCCCACTTGATTGGAGCAGTGGGAAGCACACTGTGGCCTACCAGCGTCTGAGAGCGTGTGCTCGACCTGTATGTGTGCAGACGTGTTGTGGGTGTGAGCGTGCATAAAGGATAAAAAGCTGCTACTGTCAGTAGGCCAAACGCTCAGGTTCAACAACTGACGAGTGTTACTGTAGGGGTTTTTGTTTGTTTGTTTGTTTGTTCGTTTGTTTTTAATGTCAAATTGCTACTTCTATTGTGGAAGACAAAAGCATTTCCATTTCAACTGTTTGTCAGCTTTCTTGTTGGGCAAAATTGATATGTTAGGAAAATTAAACAGATCTATAGTTTTGGGGCAAAATTGTAAAATTAAATGTGTAGGTAACCTATTTATATACTGCTATAAAGTATTTTTCGAAGAGAGATATGCAAAGAAGCTATTACCTACATGAAATGTATATTTAAAGATTTTTTTTTTTATCCTGGGTGCCAGGAATATAAAAGAGTGGATATATTTACCATAACATACTGTGATTCATCAAACAGCACAAACTTTCATTTCATGGAGTTTATCTGTTGACGTTGATTTAAAACTATCACTTGTTTTATCATGTGGGAACATTAAGTTATGTCAAAAAAAAATAAGGATTTTGAACTAATGTTGATTCAATTGTGTTGTCTTATATTGTTTTTTTCAAAGTGCTGCCAGTTAAAAAGGGAAGCATTATGTTTACAAATCTGTTTTGAAATGTTTGCCAAAATTTTGGTAGTATCTTTAATAAAGATGTTTGTCTCCAGCATCCAAAAAATAAATTAATAACTTTGTTGTGTATCGCTGCAAACCAGAAAATGTTAGTATCTAGAAAAGCTGAGAGAGCGTGTAGATCAGCGGTTCTCAACCTGTGGGTCGCGACCCCTTTGGGGGTCGAATGACCCTTTCACAGGGGTCGCCTAAGACCATCAGAAAACACATATAAGATATTTACATTACGATCCATAACAGTAGCAAAATTACAGTTATGAAGTAGCAACAAACATAATTTTATGGGGGGTCACCACACCATGAGGAACTGTATTAAAGGGTCACGGTATTAGGAAGGTTGAGAACCACTGGTGTAGATGAACTTTTCTCTTTAGAGTTCTTCTAAAACATTAACTGGAAAGAGTAGAAAATATAGTAAAAGTAAACAACTTTATTACAACCTATACAAAGACTGCAATAAGATCCTGTGCGCTGTAACTTTAACATTACTGCGGAAATTTGGTTTCTATGTAGCATGAACCTCCTAGGAAATTCAATTCATTTTAACATTGAGATCCCTGGTGCTCTTCCTTTTACCTCAGAATTGGTACAATCATTATTAGATGTTCATTGATTTCAAACTTTCAGTTAAAAAAAGATAGGAAAGGAAACTTAATTGGGGGTAAATTTGGTCCTCATATTGTAGTGGAGCCTGCTGAGGAATTTGTCTGTAGGTTATGACACTTCATTGGTGTCATTTCTTGGCTATCTCAGCCTTTTAATCAAGGATTGTGTGATGCTCTTTGCTATGAACGGTGTTTCTCAAAAGCAAGGTGCTTGGACCACTCACATCACCCAAATAAGAATCTCTGGGTATAGGGCTCAGGTATCCACCTTTTCGTAAGTATCCTCCAGGTGAATTTTGCAAGCTGAAATATGAAAACCATTGGCTCAGATGTAGTGCTAAAACTTAGGTCTCTAAATCTCAAAATCGTGAACTGAAGACGGACCGTTGGCTTTTTTTTTTTTTTTTTTTTTAAGCCCATCTGTGTCACTTTTCCCTCTACATGATGTGAGGGCACTCTCTCAACTGTTTCACTGCCGCCTCTTATTTCAGAACTTGTTTACAAACAAGCCTTCCAATTGGTTAACTGTTAGCCGTTGGAGCTCCTACCCACCTTCATCAATCAGCACATCTTCTGGTTTACAAATTGGGTAACAATGGAAGCCTTAATTTTGATGTTCGTTGTGTACATTGGGCAGATCCTTACAAAATGTGAATCTGCCTGTCAGTTGCAAATCTGAGAACTGTAACTCTCTGAATCTGTTATTACCTGAGGCTGCATCTCTTTTGAAGATGGGCACAAGCCTATTAAAATATTTATAATCATCTTTCATTTCCTATTGCTAGATTTTTAGATAGTCTCAAATATTTCCTGCAGGGATAGGTGGCCATTTAGTATCAGTTACTCTATTCAAAGAATTTAGTTTTTTGAGAGAGTAAGTGTAAAGCAGCATTGTCAAGATGAGAGAGTGAGTTAAGGTTGTTATATTTACATCACATTTCATCTAAAATCACTTGAAGCACTCTTGAAGGTTTTTACCAACACCCATAAATTAACTCTAGATTGAATGAGCAGCTGATTTAATACAAACCAAAAATCATTAACTGGATGTGGTTTTGTTTGTAGGCGAGGGTTTTATTTCCTATCATCTTGGTTTTAATTTTTCTTGGAATACTTACTTTAAAGCATTAGCTTTCAAATCTTAAGTAGTGATAGATGTTCAGTATTGGCTCTCTCAAAAGTAATTGGTATGGTCAGTTTGTTTCATTGCTCCATGCATTGTTTATAAAGTTTCAGTATTAATTTTCTTTGATCCCTGATTGATCTTTTAACTATTAGAGTTTTCTTTTCCCTGAAAGTATTTCATCTTATTATGTAAAACATATGCATTTTGCAAACTGGAAGCAAGATGTTGAAATGAGGTCTAGATACAAATGGTCCATTTGTTCCAGCAATCTGCTTGGTTGCCTTACACCTTCCATTACTTTATTCTCGGCTCCTGGGACTCGGCCAGAACTCTTTAGCCAGGTCATTGTCTTCCCGGCAGTGAGTGTTGAGTCACGTAGGCTTGGTATATGCCTTTACTACTTTGGAAGTTCTTACAGTTTATTACTTGCCTAAGTGTTACTAAATCCTTTTCTTACGTGTACTTGATGGGGGAAGATTATAGCCAGCACTTTGAGAGGAATGTTTAGGGAAAGGATATTAACTGACACTACTAAATGAAGGCAACAGAAGTTATTACCAATGTTCTTTGTAACCTGAAAACTGAATAAGGCTGGGAGGTTCATTTCAAAATATTTTGACATGTTAAAAAATATATATCTATCTATGCTGTTTCTCAGTTGTTCCAGTCAACCCACATTAGGACTATCAAAGGTAAAATGTCACAGGGACTTTTCAGTTGTTACTGAGCTCAGCAGCTGTGGTGGCCCCTGTTCTACACCAATTTCAGTTCAATAAAAATGTTAACTTTGCAATTCTGGTACTTGTTTTTCCTTCGCTTCATTTCAAAGCCCTTAACTTTGTCTTAAAAAAAAAAAAAAGCCCACATTTCAATCAAGTGCTCTCTGATGCCCTAATGAAATGAGCTTCCTAGGACAGAGATATTACTTATTGGTGACTCTAGAAATTGGGAGCAGGGTATCTGCTCCAGGACCCTGCTGGTTTTATAAGTATAGGACATACCCTCTTGAGGCAATTATCTACTAGGCAAACAGTAACCATAGTTAGCATTTATTGAGGACGTCCTGTGGGTTACACACTTTCAGCATGCATTGTTCCATTTTTTTCCCCACCACAACCCTGTTATACCCATTTTATAGGTGAGAAGAACCTTGCCTATCACATAGCTAGTTAAACAGGGAGCCTAGGAAGCCTGATCCCTGGGCTTGTTCTTAACCACTTTTCCATAGTGCCCCTCATATGTTGATGCCTACTTAGAATAATCTTCACAAAGCAACAGTTCTAGTAATACCACACAAGTTAGACAAACTTGATTCAAAGCAGATGAGAAAGGGAGGTTTGGGGGTGATGTCTAGTGGATTATTCTCTGAGTTGATTTTATTGGAATTGGATAAATTTGAAGGAAAGCCAAAATACTTTTTGAGAAAAGGTATGTTTCTTTTTGAATGTGTGCAGTATTAACAGAGGGCTATTGGAAGGATATTGGAGCAGTGCAGATAGAGATAGGAGGCAGGGGTATGGTCTCGGAATAATGCCATTTTCATTTAAAAAGCCTGTCTCACCAACAGACTATAGCTCTAGGAGGCATCTCATCTGAATTAGACATAAGGACATTCTACTAGCTGAATCTTTAACCTCCAGCTTCTGCAACTTTTATGAAGGAATAATGGAGGAGGAAAAGAAAAAAACATCAAACACTGGTATTAAAAACCTAGGATGTTTATTGCCAGCAATGATTCTGGTTAGGTCTATGAGGAGTCTCAAGGATGAATGAGGTTCCTAATGTTATAATTATGGCGGGAGCCCACCCTTCACCAGACATTTAGCATTGTATCCCTCTTTTAACTCCTTTCCTTAGCCACAAAGTGAAACTATGCCTTCTTACCTGGTATGAAAGAGGCTTAATTACTGTTTATAAAGCACTGGGAGTTCCACCATAAACAGCTATCTTTAATTACGGGTCATCTGCTGAACGCAGTAGGGAGAGTTTGTTGAAGCATTATTGTTCAGGTGTGAATGGGTCTACTCTGACTGATTGCAAAGGCAGAGAGGCTTGAGGTTTCCAGGGGGAGTGTTTGGAATTTGCTTCATCGAATGCTAGGCCTTCTGGTACCTGCTCCACTGGTTTTACCTTTCTAAGACTGGCCGGGAGACTAACAGTGGCAATAGGTGGCTCTGATATTTTATGATTGCTTAATTCTCAAGTTGGGGTCAGATGATTCTGCTGTGTGTGACGGTGGGGATGTGTCATTTACAACTCCTGCTTGCTTAGTTCAACTGGCCAGCCAGGTTGGTTTGTCTTATTATAATTAGATACTTAGTACAATGTGGGCATGGGTAGATGGATGATAAAAATTCCATGTCTGCATCTACGAAATGTAAGAAAGTGCTTCCTAAGGATGAGCTCACATACATAGCCACCGTGTTTGAGTTCTAAAGCTGGGGCTTCTGGAGGAATGGCCAGCTGCCTCTGTACACGCCACGGATTCCCGTGGGCTTACAGAATTCTACCGTGGTCTAGAGAGGGAGCATGAGCTACCCTGCCAGTCTCATCTCCTGCAACTCCCACTCTGCACACCAGTCACCTCAGGTCCTCCAATAACCGCTGCTCCTCCTAGCCCAAGGTCCCACTTCTGTGCCACCAGCTGTCACTTCTGCACCACCAGCTCTGCCTTACACCCCTTCCTAACTTAGCTAAGTCCTCCTTATCCTTAAGATCTCTGCTGGAACATCACCTCCTCCTGGAAGACTTCCCTAATCCCTCAGACTAACTCAGGTCACTCTGGTATATGCTCTCTTTGGGCTTATATTTCTCCTTTGTGGCATTTATTACAATGATAACTAAATGGTAATTGTATTATTACTAACTAAATAAGTTCAATGAAAACTGTCTTGTTCACTAGGGTGTCCCCAGGCATGGAAGGTACTCTATAATAATTTATTGAAAGAAGGAATGAGCCGGCTACTCATACCTGACATTTAACATGCATGGGGCCAGACCATTTGGATGAGCGCCGGTGTCTGCTGTACCGGTCATTGTGCCTTGCCACTTTCTCTTCACGAAGTCATGATTTAGGAATCAGTTAATGATGGGAGATGGACTTTCTTTGGGAATCTCTTTGTCATGATTAACTAAGTGTGTACTTCAAAGGGGACATCTCCGACGTTGGCACTCACCCGCTCGTCATCCCTAGGATGTGAGCCTCTATATTGGCCTATTATAATGATTCGGAATATAAAATGAAATGATTTAAAAAGTTACTTTTACAACTGACAGAGTTTGATTTCATTTCCTTTTTTTTTTTTTTTTAATAGCTTTTCTCGCACTTCTCAACGATGTGGGAGAGGACAGCAATCTAAAGATAGTGTTGTATATCGTTTTTCCACCTTCATTAAAGCATCTCTAGCCTGACATTTTTTAAATTCAACATGTTCTTTGGAGGACATTTATTTTATGCCCAGCACTTTAGTAACCTCCCAAGCGGTAGACATTCTGAGGATAATTGAAGGACTTTGGGATGCCTGTCGTGACAGAGCTAGCAGAGCCCATCAGCAGCACCCAGGACAACTACCTTCATGTCACACATGATGAAATGAACACGTGTGAATGACAGCCAACAGCTGAGCTGTTTGAGGCCCAGCAGCAGCGACTGGGTAGGGACCGGTGAAGTGCCACACGAGGTGTGCCATTCGCTGGCAGTTCAGTACACAGAGGCAAGCACGACAGCATAGTTTAGAGTCCTGGTTCTGCCATGCCTAAGCTACAGACTGTGGGCAGGTTTCTAAAGCCCTCCAGCCTCCGTGTCCCACCATGAATGGGACAGTACCTACCTCAGAGGGCTGTGGTGATAACGTCCACGGAGAGTGGTACATGGCACCCAGTAAAGGTTCTATACGTATTTTTATTGTTTAAACTATTTCTTTCTGTCTTGTATTTCGATTTGGAGAGTTTTGTAGCCATATACCTGATCAACAAGCAGCCAGCCAGAACTGAAAACCCTATTGGGTTGATTTAGATTTTTGCATAACAGTGATTGAGCCCCTGTGGTAGATAATCACAATCCAGGACATTTCAAAGTCTCTGCTCCTGACTGTCCCATGGAATAAAAGTGCACATTAGCATCCCTAAACATCACAGCTACCAGTAACTTATATAGTTGTTCATGGATTTGTTCCAAACTTGAGCTTAACTTTTAATATTCTGTCTTTTCCAGTTGTTTCCATAGGGGAGAGTTTTTCAAAGAGCCTTGTTTTCTGTAAGCTTACGTGCTTCTTGCCACCTAGTTACTAGAGGAGGCTGGCACAGTTCATTTCAGGTAAGATGCTTTGGGGAAAAGCCTGCTGTGAAAATGGCTCCCCTGCACCTGTAAGCTTTTCCTCTCCTCTCAAGGATAGTGTTCATTTAAGTCAGCCTTTCCAAAGGCGTGCCAGGGGGGTCTCCAGGGCTCTCCCGGCCACCTGAGCTACAGAACGCTGCAGCTGAAAACAGCTGCAAGGGGCCACTGGGGACTGCTGGCAAAGCCACCGCCTATCCACCCTCGTCCTCCCTCCCTGTCTCTCTGCCCCTGCCGGCAAGGTCTCATGGCTGTGGTAGCCAATTACCACCAGCCCACCTGCTCCTCCCTCCATAACTCACTGTTGGCACCTCAGTGAGCTATTGTGGGCCCTCCCTTCGGTTAGTGTGCACGTCTACCACTTCTCCTCTGTCTTTGGTTAAAGATGATTTGGCATAGAGAGTGAGGAGGCCAGTTCAGAAGCAGGGACCTGCAAGCAAGACTTGAAAAGTTTGGGAAATAAAGTTGAAAATGCTTTGTTAGGTAAACAGCAAAGACTGGGACACGGTCCGTCCCGCACCCTGGTCTGTCGCCTGAGATTTTCCCACCTGTGTCTGAGGCTAGCGTGCCTCAGATGGAGGATCTTCCTTGCACCGTCTCTGACAGATTAGGCTAATAACTACCTAGCATGGTTCTGTGAAGATCAGTGACTGCTACATTCAACTAGAGGGACTGAGTGGGGCACTCTCAGAGCAACACTGTGTACTCTCGCATGTACCTCATGTACAAACCCACTTTGTTGGCTTTCTCAGCCCTCAGTCATGAAGTCTCTGCCAGGTCTCATAATTCCTTCAGGACAGCTACTCTAAGGTGGTAAGTCCTGTGGTCAGTTTTAGCATATGTCTCATTTTGGTAACCAGTAAGTCTCATCTTACATGGTAGCCAAAATTCTGAAATGTACTTAAAATTAAAGCTGCTCCCCTCTTTCAGCTTAGACCTGCTTTAGGCTGGAAGCCAAGTGCTTCTTGCCCTACTCCCACCAGTCAGTGTCCCCTGGGGTTGAAGGAGCAGAAGGTAGGGAGGTGAGATAAGGGACAGGGGAGGTCTGACTGGGCAGCGCCTCTGAAATCTGCCCTCGACTTCCCCTGGGCAGTGCTGGAGCCCCCCTTGGGTGCCTCAGATGGGGCCCTGCTGAACTTCTGCAGCCCTGCCTTTGGCCAGCCCTCCAACAGCACACCCTCCAGCTCTGCAGGCAGGCAGGCTAGTCCCTTAGCGCCCCTTTCTATGGGACCATGGGCAACACGCCAACTAGAGGTGCTGTGTATACACCACGCTTTCTTTATCCATGCATCCGTCAGTGGACATTTAGGTTGTTTCCATATTTTGACTATCGTGAGTCATGTTGCAGTGAACATAGGAGTGCAGGTATGTTCTTGAGAACATAATATCAATTTCTTTGGCTAAATATTAAGAAGTGGAATTGTTGGATCATATAGAAGTACTATTTTTAAGGAGGGTCCATACTGTTTTCATAGTGCCTTCACCAGTTGACATCCCCACTAACAGTAAGGCCTCCCTGGGAAAATGACACGGAAGCTATTGCTTGAGGGATGAGCAGGAGGAGATGGATGAGAAGACAGTGTGGCAGAGAGTACTTGTTGGAAAAGCCTTGAGAATTCTTGCCTTTAGCACTCCCTGAGTACATGCTTATCCAAGTCACTTTTCATTAACCAAAGCCAACTGAGGTCTTACTGTTCCCTCCATTGCTGTTCTGCCCTTACTAAGCATTTCTGGGGAGATGAAGCCCAGACATGATATCCCCCTGAGGTCCAGGCACTCGGGTTCTTGCCTTATCAGAGGCGCTCTGGTACTTGGGGTTCTTATACGGTGGCGTTCTCATGTTGCTGATATGTTCTGAGGCAAGCTTCCAAAATAGAGAGGTATCAGTTTAGTGGCCAGTCGGTCTCAAGCCAGTCCATGAGCTTTCACGTGGTAAAGTCCAAGCTGGGGAGGAATAGGGAGTCCCTTTCGCAGAAATTGGTGAGGCCCCTGTCCGCCCCCCCCCACCCAGTGGGAGGCTGGTGCAGAAGGCACACACAGGGAGCCAAGACCGGCAGTTGCCCTCCAGAGGTGGAGGTTTCTGGGGTTACAGGAAGAAGTCTTCGCCACACTGACAGGGCCCTATCAGCCAGAGGCGGTTTCTCTAAGGAAAAAAATACTAATAATAACTTCCGTGCTATTAAAATTACCCACTAGTTCTCTCTGCTGACAGCCACCAGGCAAGCCATCTGCGTGCTGCGACTCTACCAAGGTAGCTGGTAGGCAAGCAGGAAACAGAAACAAGTGGTGAGAGAAAGATGCCACAAGGTTAGAGAGGCCGAAAAGGAGCACTTCTGGGAATGAAAATGAGCAAAAATAGGGAAGTGAGGCGGGTATTTTCCTATAGAGCACTTTATAACGTACACTGCTTTGTGGCTCTTCCAAGCCATGTTTGCAGAGGTTCTCAGCCGGTCCTCTCTTTAATCCCCTTACAGCATGAGGTGGGAAAGCCCAACAAGCAGCAGGCCCAGAGAGGTCAGTGTCACCAGCACTGGAACAAGAATGCAAATCCTGTCACTCCACTCCACCCTACTTCCTACCGCTGTGCCTAAGGAGGTCGCCCTCTTGGATTTGGTCTGATCCCCAAGATTTATCCGTTGACAGAGGGGACCCAGTAAGGTCTCCTCACAGCCACTCACGTTCTGCCTTGTTGAAACTGTTTTCCCTCAAGAGCAGTGAAATTAACTCGTGTACTGGCCGTGAACGGTCCACCCGCTGCCGCTGCTCTGAGCCAGGCACGCCCTGGCTTCTGCAACCCAGTGAATACCCCAGTGTGCCAGGAACATGCCTCTTTTTTCTGCTAACACCACCCTTGAGGTCAGGCCATTCCACAGATCAATGGTGGCCTCGCCAGGCTTCCATCCACTATTGACAAGCAGGAGGCCCCTGTCCTCACTCATGTCCCTTAGCCTACAGAGGTGGCCACTAAGAGTAAGTATCCACATAGAGTTTTCTCTTTTGTTCAAATAGGATATCAAACTGCAGATCCACGTTTTTACTTCACAGCATTGCTTGAATATCATCCCATGTTAGTCCCTGTTGACATTTCATTCTTTTTCATAGCTGCATGGTATTTCATTGTTTCTATCATAATTTCATAATTTAATCAATCCTGATTGAGATTCAGAGTATTGCTAATAGTGAAAAACTGACCTCATCACCGACATTGGCCAGAGTCTGTTTTTAACTGAATGGCTTAACATTTTGGCCACCAACCCTGCTGACCATCTCTACCTTACCTTGCCTCACCAAATCCTCTTTAAAGTGTAAGAAAACCGTAAAATATAAAGACTATATAGGATGTTCAGGTATTATTTACAAATGCAAAAATTTTAAATGTTGTATATCAATTTCTAAAAGTGATCGAGTACATTTTATTTCTTGAACAGCAACCTTTGATGGTAGCTATGGCTTTATGCTGTGAATGAGGGGAGAGAAAGCTAGTTTCCCTACCGAAAATTTTGGACCGTTATCTGTTTACATCATTTTTTATGTTTAGGATTTACAATCATTACATTTTATCCTTTAACCATAATTTCGCACGCATCTGGTTTACTTCTACAATTAAATGGGCTCAAGGCTCTCTCCTTCAGTCACTAAGCCTTCCCCTTGCCTGAAACTTCATTTTTATTCATCGCATAATTAACTTGATTTTGTTGTCTACTTTTTTCTCTGAGTATCTTTGTTGAGAAATCTGAGGTCAGGCTGCTCTATTCCCCCTTATAGGAAACATGCTTTTTCTGCCTACATACCCCTGAAATTCTTATATTGTCCTTAAAGTTTAGTAACATGACTTATTATGTGTCCTTGTGTTCATTATTCTGTTAGCAGGTTTTTTTCCCCTGAAATCTCTTTCAGTTTTCAGACCATACTGTATTTCAGTGGACTTTTCTTTCATTTTATTTTTGACATTTTTTGCTTCATTCTTTCTGTTTTCCACTTTGGGGAATACTGTTATTCCATATATTAACTAGCTGTTGGCTGTCTTTAATAGCTGTCATCTTCCTCCTACTTAACTTTTATTTATTTGGGGTATTTTTCCTGTAAATGTTATTTTATCCTCTTTAATTTCTGCATCACTGAATATGTTTTCAACAATATCTGTTGGAATGTGATTTTCATTTCTAGGACAGTTTTATCTTCAGTTGAGTTCATCACTCTTAGTTTATTTTGTCTTCTTTTGCCTATTCTTACTTGATCTCATATTTCATTTATAAATTATTTTACAAAAACACGTATTTTTAAACATTTCTTTGGGAGTGGAGATAAATCCATGTCTGAAATTCTTTGGTTTGCTGAAAAAGAGTATTATTCTCCGTCTGCCTTTTGAGGGTTGAATGCTTATCTTCCTTTGTCTTTTTTTAATTTTATTTACTTTTGGTATTATTAATATGCCTAAGTCTACATGAAAATACAGACTCCGCTCTGAAGGGAATGCTCTTCTCTCCTGGCCTTGGGAGAGTGTAGTGGGGGGATAAGCCACGGCCACTGCAGGCTCCAAATTGAGTCTGATTGCTCACAAGTTTTAGTGTATTTGCCACAGTTTCCAACCTCTCGAGTGAGTGGATCACCCAAACACGGTGTCAGTAAAGATTGTGGTGGAGACTTCCAGCTCTTGAATCTTGTGTTTGGTTATTTCTGTTTATTTGCAGCTGCTTGTTTGAATTTGAGCAACCACTGCACAGCTGCTTGCCGTTACTATTTCATCCTCCCTACCTCGCCTCCTAAATAGGAATTCTAACCTAACATGTATTGCCCAATAACTTCATTCCATTTGTCTGACCATCCTCTCTTCTCTGCAATGTGGAACCCCAAAGGGACGTTCTGCATTGTTCTTGTGCCCCATCCACATCCTCAGTCCCTAATCTAAGTAAAAGACCATCACCTGAGCCCTTATCGCACCTACCTTCAGAGAAGTCTGAATCCTAATTGGAACCCAGAAGATGTGTGTCAGCTCTCTGTGGCTTCCCTTGACTCAGTATTTGGCAGATTAATGTGATTTGACATTTTAGCTATTTCCTAGTTGTCACTGCAGATGGACTTTTTTTAATCAAAATTTCATCCTTTTTACTAATTTCATCCATTTTGTAGGTTTCATGGAAGGGGTAAAGAAAATATGATTTTAGATCACCATCTTTTGCTAGAACTTTTTTTTTTCAAACTCTCTAGTTAATAGGCTCCCTTGATTAACAGCATTTTACTTCACTTAGTTTCATTCAAAATAATGTATATTAAGTAGATATTAGATCCAGAATAGTATGTAAGGTGCTGCTTAAGACACAAACGTAAGTAAGACTGGAGACCTACTCTCAAGAAACATGGCATAACTTGGGTAAAACAAGAAATCTAGTAACAATAGTAAGATGCATTAAATGGCATCAGGGAAGTATCACCATTATTATGATGATAATAATGATAGTAAAGGGAGCTACAGAGAGCTTGATCACATCCAGGTGAAGAATGATGAAAGTCAAAAGGAAAAAGAAAAGAAGTAACTTGGGGTATGGTGATATGGCAAGACAGCGGGCTTTGGAGTCACATAGACATGGGCTCACCCCTCAGATCATACAATTACTGTGTGCCCTCCGTGAAACCCCTCCTTTCAGACCATCAGCTTTGTCTTTGATAAAATACAAGGGCTGTCCAGGAAGAATCCAGCCATAAATGCCTCTATTTTTCATATTACATGACTGGATACTTTCCAGACAGCCTGGTACATGGCACTACCAACCTACTGCAAGGATCAAGTGGGATAATGCATGTCAAGGTCCCTATGTAGTACCTTGAATATACTAGGTGTTTCATAAGTGAGTGTTTCTGAATCATCCTTCATCCTTTAATTGGCATATCTCTTGTATTAACTAACACACAGGAAGATTTTTTTTTTTAAGATGATGCTCTTAGCCCCTTGTTAATTTTATCTGTTATATAATTGTATAAATCAACTACATCATTGCTTTATTAACCTTATCTCTAAAAAATCAAATGAGGGGTTCCCTGGTAGTGTAGTGGCTAGGCTTCGGCGCACTCAACGCTGTGGCCTGGGTTCGATTCCCAGCCAGGGAACTACGCACCCCCCCCAAAAAAAATAATAATAAATAAAAATAAAATGAGACAATCATGAAAGTGAATCCTCACACTGTCAAGTCATAGCTGATGTGAGGAAATGGTATCATAGTGGATGCTCTGCCTTATGTTCTGCCCTTACAAAAGAAATCTCAGCCCCTCCTATGAATTGGAGACAGCTTTAACAGATTTGAACTGGGTTTCACCATGGTGTGTATTCAGACAGTTTCTCTACTGACTGAAGGGCATTTATCTGAGAATATTTAAAGACTGCTTTAGGCTGGCTTGCGACCTTTCCAGTCTTTTCCATAGAGGTGCAATATTATACATGAAAAGAGAAAATAGGTCAGAATCTCCTGCAGTTGTGCTGCCTGGTTCCTCAGCTAAAGGTCATTCTTAATCCTCCTACAGCTTCCCGAACGTGGTGTGTTTTAAATGTTCCAGGAAGGAAGTGGCTTCCATAAAGAAAAAACAGGGAACAAATTTTTCTTGGGAGCAAGGGGCCCCAAACATTTCACAATTCCATTTAAAACACTACAAAGGTGAATTCTAAGGAAATTTAATAGTGGTATTTTTTCCTATAGCTAAATTTTGGAACTGTATCCCTGGATAGAACCATGGCTGGGACTTTAACCATTAACCTTCAGTGAAAGGGGCTGGAAAAATGAGAGAATGTCATGGACCAGAGTCACCACACCTGAGTGCAGAAGATGGTATTAGCATAGCTGGAGAGTTTCCACTGAACCCAGTGACGTCAAGTTGGGACCAAAGTGAGGCTACACTGTTTCTCAGAAACGTCAAAATTAAAAGCAACTCTGAGAGTGCCTTGGGGCACACCCAGACGAATAGGAAAGATGTGGCATTGAACAAAGTGCACAGATAACAGCAAGGCTAGCCTGGAAATCTGCCTCTTCACCCCCTTAGCATTCCCACCTCTCCTGAGGAGCAATAACTAGATCCTCCCAGCTCTCTGCCTTCAGCCAACCAAATCCGTTTCACAGAGATACTGGCGGTTCCTCCAGCACCCTGAGTTTTCTCCACAACAAGACGGCACGTTAGTTCCCATTTCAGAAAGGTGGTTATTTTAAAAAATAAATTGTTGTTCTCTGTAGATGAACTCGTTTCCGAATACTACCACACAACTTGAATTCCCTTTTTTCCATTCATACCAGTTTCCTCATCCAGTTTCCACTCAACCTTTATCAAAACCCACGTCACTCCCTTAGACATCTGTCTGGAAATACTGTGTATGTGACTCAGGAACAAACAAGTAAGTAAACATGAGCACTCGTGCATCATCCCTCTGGCTTATTACCCTTCATTTTCTAAAGTGATGCCTCTTTTTCCAGGTATGAGCTAAAACAGAACTATACATGTATACATACAGATACACATATACGAGTATACCTACATACTATATAGTATGTATTTTATAAATATGTATGTATGTAAAATTTGGCTGAAGCCAATATAAGTTACCACAAAAGTTGTACATATTGAAAGAAAAACATTGTAGCAACATCTCCTTAAAAAGAGATGCCAAAATTAAAAACTATGTCACTGCAAAGTTAAGGCATATTATTTCTGAAGATCTATTAAATCTTTTGCTTTCTCGTAAGCACACGTTCTATACAGATATTACCTAATTGTGGACATCAGTATATTTGCCACCTTTTCACCCCTAAAAATAAAACCAGTTCCCCCAGACCAAACAGTGGTTAGATTTTGTTTATATTCCGACTCATGTGGTCTCTCAGTTCACAATGGGGAAGGGATTGCCAACGTGTTCACTGTGAAATTGGTACAAACACCTTGTTCGACCCACGCTCTATGACTGCCCCAGGCCTGGGGCCAGGGGATGAAGTTGTGTGGAATTCTGGGCAGCCTGGGCTCTGTCCGATGCCCACGCCCAAACATTTCTTGCCTCTTCCTGCACCCACTCTCATATCACATCTTCGCTTACCCTTATTGTGCCGTTAGCCTACTTTTGTATTAGCCCCTTAGCTTCCCTAAGGGGCCTGAAAGCCCTCGAATAAAGTCATGACTTTAAATGTTTATTTAGACAAGTAATCTAAACCCTTGATTGGTCACCTTAGTAACAGCATAAACAAATGCACATTGACTAGTTCTCAAATGGATTTTACCTTCATTTCTTGCCATTAAAAAAGGTATGTCCTTGGGGGCTGACCTGTAAAAGCTGGGTTTTGTCAGTAGATACAAGCAACATGGTTCTTTTCAGTCCCTGTGGCTACCTTTGGGCCATGAGCAAAGCAGCCAGTGTGGGGCGGAGTGCTTACTCCGGGTTCCACAGAGACGCCAGGGGCTCTTGGATGGAATTCCAGGATTCTGTAACTATGGATGTGGAAAAGACTCACTCATTTATTTTCACTAACTATAACTGATATTTGGCATTTCTTTCAATTAGGAAAATTGGTAACAAACTACAATAGTTACCTGTGACTTTGTCATGAATAGTTGTTGCCAATACCTTGAAGTAGCACTAACATTCATCAGTACTTTGAAGGTATAATACTTACTAAACCCACCAGTAGATCTTATTTAATGTATTAGTAAGGAAGCATCTGCATTATTATGTCACATGTTTTTAAAATGTGTTTGATAACTATTCTTCAATATAACTGATTTCCTTAGTATCCTATATATTTTATTTTATACTTTTAAGGAAATCATTCTGAGAAGCAGTCCATAGGCTAGCTCTAGGAGACTTCCAAAGGGGGATATGGCTTACAGTCAAAGATTGAGACTCTCTGCACTAGGGTTTCACAGATGAATTTGAATTGCTGGTGTATAAAATACATCCATCACAATGGAAAGACGGCAGATAATAATCGTGACCAATGCTTAAGGAATCTGATTTAGTCATGGGCTTCTAACAGTTCAACCCTTCTGGGTCAAGAAACTTCAATGAAAGGGTGGAGAAAAAGAGAAACTATTGTCAGCAAGCTTTTGGAACTGCAAGGCAAGCCATTGCCTAACTACAGGCTTGATTCACTGGTTGGCCTTTATTCAGCTTGCTGAGATTATGATACTCTCGTCTTCAAGGATGATAACAGGTTACTAGGCCTGCAGGTTTAAAAATGCCCTCTGCAGCTATTTGTAAATTTCCTTTGACTCTGTTCATTGCCTGTTGAGTTCCTTGGTTCTTTGCCCTAGAAGTCCTAGCTTAGTCCTTTGGCTGAGGGTTTCATTTACAACTTTACAGTGAAGGAAGTTTCTTTGTCTTCAACAGAAGTTGACTCCATAGAGTAAGGTCCTGCTAGACTTGAGATGATTCTTCCCTTAATTTCAGCTGATTCATAGTCTCAATGGCTGAGTCAGAGTCATGACTCAGTAATGACGACATTATTTTTATATAAACTTATAAATTTGAAAAGACGGAAATAGAAGGGGCAAACTTGTAAAATGAATGATAGGGATAAAAGAAATACCAAATGAATGACCACCAGTGTTCCTTTGTCTTGGAATAAAATAGAAACTTTACTAACAATAACATACTTGGAATTTGAGTAATGCAGTATCATTCTGTTTGATGTCCGTAACAACTCTGTGTAAAAAGTTACAAAAGCTGAATCTCAGAGAACTTCAAGGACCATCCATCGGCCTCGACTAGAAAGTGGGACACTAGCTGGGGCAGGAAACGAAGCACCCTGTTCTCCGGACATAGGCTTCTCCTCACAACACAAAATCTGAAGAGCCCAGAGCCCCTGAGGTTACTGTGCTAGGAAAACTAATAAACAAAACAAACAAACAAGAACTGTGTGCGGACTAAAAACTAAATGAGACTCTGGAGCAAAATAGTAAACACAGGCACAGTTCCCAGGTTTTCTGAGGGAGATCATTCCTAATGTTTATACCACTCAGTGAAAATAGAAAAGGATAGAGAAGAATTATTGGCTGTTCTAAGCAAAAGAAAGCAATTACAACATACATACACAATAGGAGCCAGCAAATGAATAACTTAACTGTTTAAAACAATTGAGAATCTACCGTAAATTACATTTCAATATTTAACAAGTTCATTGCTTATCTATTCATGAATTTGGTTTATTTATATTGACATGATAAAAAAGGCAGTATGATCGATGATATAAATAATAATGTCTTGAATGAGTTTTTTTAGTATATTTCCTACATAGTTTTCTAAATAATGTACAACAAAAAATACTATATAACTTTCTTTGATTTTATTCAAAAATACGTGAATAACCTCAGTTTTTGGTTATTTTTGTTTTGTTTGTCTTTTAATGATCTCTTTCCCAATTACAGGCAAACCATAGTGCCCATTAAAAAAATAAAAAAAAAGTGGAAAAAAAAAAGCGGATGGCGGGCCCTGGCTGGTCTCTAAGCATTGTGCGTGCAAACGGTTGCTACACAAGTTTCTAGAACCTGAATTGAATCTCAGGGGCCAGAGCTGTGGGTGTTCACAAAAGGCCCTTTGAAACTCATTTCCCTTCCTGGGCTGACAAAGCCTTAGATGACTGACCTTGCAGGACAGACGCACTGGTCTGGATTGGCTTCTGATCTCCCACGAAGGACTGAGCCATGCTCATCTGTCTGGGATCTGCTGCCTACTTCCTCCATTATATTTAGCCCTTTGGTTATTTTCCTAATGAGCTGTCTGTTTGCCTCCAGCCTTCTAGCCAGAAAATAAACGTGTGCAAATCATAAACTAAGTACCAGAGCTTGGGACCCAAGAGGAGCTGTTCTATACATTTTGAAATCCACCCACTCTAGAGTTCTGGCTGGGTCTGTCTCTTCTCTGTTTCCCTGTTGGCTGAACAGGTGCACTGCCCTCTAGCTAGAGCTGTCTGTGGTCTTGCACCTACATTATCTCAAATGATCACCTCCATAACTGCCCTTCCGCACCTCCCCACCTTGCTAGGTTTGCTAAGGTAGCTAGCTAACAGGCAGATAAAGCATGCACAGAGGGTGGCAGCCATTCAGAGAGAAGTTAAAAATATTTTAATCAAGAAGGTAGGACCATAGGAGAAGTTTTCACATTTATATTGTGGCTTTGAGTAGTCTTTATTTTGAATTATTTATGGGAGTGTGGGGTAGAATGAATGTTAATATTTTTGGTTCATAGGGACTCCAAATGTCACCATCAGACGCTGCGTTCTAGTGTCCTACAGATTGGTTCCGGCCATCCCCCTCTCCCCAGTGATACTTCCACCCGAAATGGGGGCAACTCGAAGAGTGCAGTCCTGCTGGAATCTGGGACTCTTTAACATGAACTATTTAGCTCCTATCCTTCAAGCCTGGCACAGCCCCAATTACACCAGGAAATTGTAGAAAAGCAGTAACTTTCCGTCTTTAAAGCCAAATATTAAAACCAAATGACATTTTGGTGTTGGTTTGGAATTTTTCTTTTCATGGAGTTGATGAACCTCAAAATATTTATGGTTACTTCTTCACACAGGTAAAATACTGCATGACCCCTACTTCTCAAAAGACTTTCAGGCATATTTTAATTAGGTCCCACAAGATGCACTATACAAAAAGGATATTGATTTTTTTTTTTTTTTAAGACCCAGGAGTTGCTATATAAACAAGCTTCCCTGAAACCGTGAAAG
The DNA here is from genome assembly GCA_004026885.1 of Lyroderma lyra. NCBI lineage: Eukaryota > Metazoa > Chordata > Mammalia > Chiroptera > Megadermatidae > Lyroderma > Lyroderma lyra. Next base: position 109,355 of record PVJL010000739.1, on the reverse strand, counting down.
GCAGTTTGCACATTGAGGTGGAAAAGGCCTCAGTGCATAAGTGGTTTTCTGCTCAAGGCAGCACCAATGGGTAAAAAACCCTTGGGAAGATCTGGGATTAAGTTAGCAGCTGCTGGATATCATCAAATACTATATCATCAAATGCTATATGAGTGCCTGATTTTTAAAACCTCTGATATGTTAAAATATATAAATTCACACAAAAAAAAAATCAGATGGAGAGTGTACATCTTTTAGAGGATCTACAACAGCACTTCTTTAAAAAGAAAAACAAACAAAACTATAGTGCCCAGAGTATTGGAAATATAGTTTAGGCTTTAACAGTTAATTTATATACAGCTTTTATGAATAGTTTTGGAAAATATGAAGCTATACACAAAAGACCTAATGGTATGACTTGCAGTGAGAATTTTAAAATGTTATTTTCAGAGATCACACAAGCAGTCCAGGCCCTCACCCCCAGCATCCCACCTGCTCCTGTGCTTTGTCTGGTAACTGTGCTGGGCAGGAATGAAGTGACAGAAGTTGCAAGAAATTGCACATTATGTACGTACTTCTCCTGCTTTGACAGGAAGAGATCATGGGGCCTGGAATTTTGTAAACAAGAGGTTCTTGCTCAATGCTCTAGGGAAGGTAAACCCCAAGCCCTGGCAGAGGGGAAAACGCCTCCCAGTTTCTAAAACTGGACAGTCAGGCCTAGTTTGAACCACAGGATCGTGCTGCACCAGTAACCTGGGTGGCCACACTGTGGCCACATCAAAGCAAAACACACAAGCAATTTGGGGACATTACTCCTGCAAGTGTTGGATGGAAACGCGAGTGGGAGAAAAGGTTGTGACGGCCCCAACCTCTTGCAGTCCAGGTCCCTGGTCACCTTAAGACCTACAGGGTACATCGCTCCCCCGTGGTTTGGGATTCGCTCTTGGAGACAGAGTTTGTTCAGCCTTACACACGAATGAGGAGCATAAGGAGAAGTAAGCCTCCCTGACCACAATGGCTTCACTTCCCCAGTGATTTCTCTCTCAAGCCCCTCATGGAAAGCCCTCCACTGAAAAAATCAATCTGCCTTCTATCCTAGTCAGAGGCTGCCAAGCGTGAACCATTACGGGCGCTCCTCTCAGCAAACAAGGCCTGGGCAGCCGGAAGGAGAGAGCTGTTCTTTAAAAGGTTTTAAATGCTGTTATAGTTTTAAAACCACTTACTACAGAGGTGAGTTATTTCCGACTCCTCCTTCCTCAGCAGCGCTGCCATTAAGGTTACCTGGAAACCTGTTCAGGAAGCATGCGGCAAATGGCAACCACGCTCTAGACACATGCAGCTCCGTCATCTGATAGGTCACGGGAATGGCAAGGTCATACTTGGGCAGAGGTGCAAGAGGCACGTTCACGATCTGGCTTGTGCCGGCTGTTGTGGGCGGGGGCTGCATTTGGGAAGGGGGCTGGCTTAGGGCCTAGTTCCGCGGAGCACGCACGTGATTGGTCCAAGCCGGAGAAGAGCGCGATCTGCGATTGGGTGCTACCCAAGGCTGCGCCGCGGGCGGAGGCAGCCCAGGAAGCGTCAAAAGGCTGCGACGGCGCTGCCTCCGCCCCGGAAGAACGTCCCACATGGTGGAGGTGTGAGGTCCACGGAGACGGACCTGAGGACGACCTGAGTTTTGAGTTTCAGAAAGAAACTCGTACACCATGAAGGAGTATCTACGAGAGGGCCAGGAAGATTTCACAGTGAAGGCGACTTTGAATAAGGTCTGGAGAGAGAACGGAAAGGAGGACCTGAAACAAAAATAACCAAAAGATGGGTTCCTGGAATGAGGAATTTATTGTGTTTTTTATTTTGATATTTTAATTTTCACGATTGTACCACTGGGGAGGAAAGATGACTCGTCTGTCTCTTTGTGACCTTAGCTCCAGACTTTTGGGGAATAAAAAAAAACTTCCTGTTATGCAAACTGGTTTTTGCTGTTTTTGCTGGGTTGCTTTTTTTCTGTTGCTAAAGAGGTTATTTCTAATATGTTGTTTCATTTCAACCAACACCCTTTCTATGTCAGATGAGGTGATAAACTTTGTAATTATAGGGAAGGAAGAAAGCTGTGACTCAGCTGTTTCACCACGAAGCCTTGCCCGCAGACGCCGCTGGCCTTTAGAAACTCCAGTTGGCATGAAAAAAAAAAAAAAAAAAAGGAGAGGGGTCACCCAAAACGATGATGTATGAATATCTGTTGCACCCATTCCCTCTGGCTTTACCCCAGAATATATCCTTTTTTCCAATTCAGCATGAAGAAGGGTAACTAATGAAACATCTGTAATTCTGGAAAATAAAACCTGTGAGAGAGAAACTTATCTGCAAGACTTACGAAAAATCAGCTGAGGTCACTAAGGCGAACTCGGGGCACGGTTGCTGGCCTTTCCACACAGCCTGCTTTCCATTCAACACTTATCGGTTCTGTCAGGGCCATCGGGGCATCTGTGTGAGTCAGTAAAATGTGGGCACGGATACTTGAGCAACCATGGAGAACAAGACACTAAAAATATAGACGGGAAATCTCCATAATGCAAACAATCCTCAGGAAGGGAAGAGGGGTGTGGGATAAAAGCCTAGCTGGCATGCCACACTCTTCTCAAATGACATTAAACCAAAGCTGTCAACGTGAGAATACTGAACGATATTCTAGCCAGTCTCCCACCTGTGTGACACACAAGTGCTGGATTCATCAGTCACCCTCACCCAGGGAAGAATACGCACCTGAGCATTTGGGAACATGGCTGTGGTCTTGACAAGCCTTCTTCAACTGTGGGAGGCACTTGACCTCAACATCTCTGAAAATGGAAAGAGGCATTTATCAGGCCTGCACCTGTTCTTTCCCAGTCATTTCACAAAGGGTAAGAGGCAGGAGCTCTATGCTACCCCGATGTATTGGAGACAGCCATAATCTATTAGCAAAAATTCAGTTTGTGTTTGTTTCTTCTTGCACATAAAACACGAACACACACTCATAAAAAATCAGAATCCTTCTTCTTTCATCCCAATGTTTCTCTCAGTGAGGAAGAAGGGAATTTCCATCCCAAGCCAAGAATTACTCATAACATTTCATACATCCATGAGACGACATTACACATGTGAGCATCACCCTTCCTGTGTGCCCCACAGGGGCGGGGAGTCATGGGGATAGGGGTGAGTTAGTTGGACAAAGCTAAACTGCAGGACTTACTCTTCAAAGTGTTTAGGATGTTTGTTTGCTCGCTCACCTGAAGAGGCCATAACCTTGTGCCCGATAGGTGCTCAGGGGAGAAAGGGGATTGGCTATCAGTAGGAAAATGTTCTGGGGGAATGGGGATGCAGGGGACTTCTCAAGGACCAAATTCCGTCTACATGCGGTAGGTAAGAGGACAAGTAGCGAGGCAGGTAAGGGACACTGCGTGATGGGCCTTCAAGTTCAGGCTGTTTCCCTCCCTGTCTGCAGCTGAAAGCTTTCCCACGTCTCCATGGCCTCCCCAGGCAAGTTCCTCCAGGCGCTGCCCCTGACGTAAATCCAGGTTTTATTCAGGCACCTTCTAGCTCACTTGCTCAAACCCTTTCAGACCCTCCCAGGTCTGTTGTCTCCAATTCTAACCCCATCTCATCTCTGTCCCCCACTGTCAAAATTCTGCCATAATTCTCAGAACAGATCCACTCCAGTCGTCTACACTGTTTTCTAGGTACCAAAAAAAAATTAAAAAAGAAAGAGAGAAAGGAGAAAAAGAAAGGAAAAAATGAAGGAAGGAAGGAGAAAAGAAAGGAAAGGCAAGCAATGGGCCCGTTTCCTCCGTTCACTTCCTCTTCGCCTTCTTCACCTGCATTCTCGCCCGGGTGCCTGGTCCAGTCATCATTGTCTCCACCAACGGTCCCTCCTGAGCTTCCTGCCAGAACAATATTTTGCAAGTTTCACTCACAAAAAATTTTTTTCTACACAGCATACTTTTAATGTAAATCATACATAAAGCCAGCCAATTCTTTGAACCAAGAGAGACAAAAATCCCCAACTACGAATCTGTCCCAAGTGGGTTTTGCCCTCTAAAAAGGGGGGCTTCCTTTAGCACAACTACAGTTGGTGACCTAAAAACTCAAGTAATGGCCCAAAGTGAGGGGAAGTGCAATGTTGATTCTGGTTTACAGAAACTGACTCTGAGTCATGGCAAAGTCCTGAAATTTCACATGAACTCATTCTGCCTGTAAAGGCCCCAGAATCAGGGCTGAGCAAATGTGAACACCGGCCAGGCAGGCCGAAGCACTTTGTTTTCCATTGTGTGGGTGACGCCAGATCCCCGCTGCTTCTGACAAAGGCCCTCGTCAAGCCGGTGTGTCATCACTTGCGTTCGCCAGGGCCACAGCTCCGCGGATGTGCGTGCAGACCCGCTTCCCGACTTCCCAGGAACTCCTTGGCCTCCACGGGAGCCGAGGCGGACGGCCCGGTCTAGCAGGACGCAGCGCCACCTGCTGGCCCCGCGTGAGAGAGCAGCCGACTGGAGTTGGCGGCGGAGACCAAACTAGTCTTGTTACTTACTGCCTTGTTTGCTGTGATTCAACAGCCAGGCCTGCCTGCAAGGAAAACAGAAACACTAGCCGGAACGCGCCCCATTTATCCACACCCCTGCAAAGGGCCATGTGCGATCCTTTCCTCACTACAGAATGCGGCGTGGTGGGTGTGTACGTGCGTGTGTGGAGGCGGCCTGTAGTTGTGCATTTGGGTGTGTCTGTTTTTTTTTGGTGTTGTACTCTCAACAGTTGGGAAAGTGATATTATCATCCTCCTTGTTGGATTTTAAAGGAATTCTACAGTTGATAGACTTTTACATAAATTATTCCGTTTAATTCAACTCCCATTACTCCGTACAAGCAGATAAAACAGCCTCAACCAAATGAACTTCCAGCACTCCGGCTGTCCTCACAGGGTTACTCATAACTTAACCACGTTTGAGGATGACAGCTAACTAATGAACTTTCCCCCTTTTCAAAAGACTTTGCCAACATGGAAACAAAGACTGTCACAATCCCCAGCCAGGCCAGACGGGCTGTCAGTGTGGAGATCAAGGCTGACTCTGAGATGAAGCAAACTCGAGTCAGCTGTAAGGAGTCAAATCAAACCTCAACAGCTTCCAAGGGGCCGGCAGCGAGTGTGTCAGCAAACAGACAAGTGGGCAGGTGTACGTGTTTGTTGACAGTTCAAGGAACACCAGTAACCAACAGATCGATTTTTCTGGATTACCCTGATGACTAAATAATAATAACTTCTATATCTTAAGGGCTTAGTTTGTCAGGCAGTAGACTATCTGCATTGCCCCTCCTTTTTTTTTTTTTTTAAGTAATCCTCACAACTGCTCTATCAGATAGGCAGTATCATCAGCCCTCTTTATAGACCAGAAAACTGAAGCCCAGAGAGGTTAAGTCCCCTGTCTGAAGATACACAGCTCAGAGGACTAAAGGAAGGACTCAAGCCTAGGTCTTTTTGGCCCAAAGGCTATGCTCCTAATATTTACTGTACTGCTTCCCAGCTGTTCGTACTTTGCTATGCCCTGAACTATAGTATATTTACTGTTTATTTCAGGGCCAAAATGACTAATCAGCCTCATGACCACACCACTCATTTTCATTGACACAAACACACCCCCACCCCACCTCGAGTATGAAAGCAGGGATCAGGGAAAGAGTTCTTGTTTACTTTGTTTTGAGCCAGGACAACAGACTGGGGAATGGTTGGAACAAAGAGTTCTGGGTCAGGGGTCAGGGGACAAACTGCACAGTGACAGCAAAACCAAATAAGGCTTCTCACAGCAGCTCTTGGTACCATGTGGGGACCCAGAGGCTGAGGCTTGCACACATGTCTCCGAATGGGACGGACCTGGTCCGAAGGGTGGCCTGGCCTGTTCGTTCCTAGGCAGCCCAGGGCAGATGAGGAAAAACTGTCCTGGATTCCGCTTCTAATTCTGCCACATTCCAACTGTGGGACTGTGGGACGGGAAGAGCAGCTTATGGCAGTGTCATGTCTGAGAACTTCAGAGATCCCAAGGCTTTTCGCTGAAAAGTGGCAAAATGACCGCCACTGTGCTGAATTGTGGGGTGACCTGAGCTAATATACAAGAAAGTGCTGTTATCCCCAGGGCTCTGAGCTTTGTGCTTATCAGCGCCACAGGAAGACACAAGGAAAGTAGTATTAATCTCACCAATTCTGGGGTGAGAAATGGCAAATGGAGCTATTATCCTTGCAGTCTTTTGCCTTCTGGTTAAAACTTCCTGCACAGAATCACACAGTGTGCTGCCTCCAGGAGGCCGTGTGACCTGACTGGGTAATCCGAGTGACGTGTTCATCGAAGCCGCGCTACACGGTCCAAATTCACTTCCACCAACACCGGGCTGCGGAGCCCATTAAGTCAGCCAGTCCCAGGGGCAAAAGGAACTGCAGTAGGGCCCCCTCCTTTGCCTGCGGCAGGTGCGTTACCGGACCCCCAGTGGGGTCCACGGCTAACACCGAACACGAGCGTCCGGCAGGGACTGGCCGTCCCCGTCTCCGTCTCGCTCTCGCGGTGGGGTAGTACACCACGGGAGGCGGCCTACGTCACGCACGACGACACCCTCTGTTTGTAGGTGTGGCGTCCTGTGACATCTGTGGGAGCACACACACCCCGTGGCGCCACAACGCGCCCCCCGGCACCCGCCGGTCTGCTCCCTGCCTCCAGGCCTGCGCGCGGCCGGGAGACCAGCACCCGGCGCTGGGGGAGGGCGCCCGGCCTGGCCTTCCCATGTACACGCGCACACCTGTGAGAAAGTTGAATTTATACATCGGGCGCAGCAACAATGTATTCACGGAAACCAGCAATGACAGACCTATAACGGCACACTAATAGGTGTGTGGGTACGGCTCCCCCACAAGGCCTCCTGGGACCCACTCTCCCGCCTCGTGCTGTGCGGTGTGCCGTGCCCGCGGGCGGGGCGACGGAAGGCGAATGGCCGGGGCCGGCCACGGCCACGGGGCGCTAGGCGACCACGAGAGTACTTGAGCACAAATACCTCAGCAGGCCGCCTGGTAACCACGACGGCGACTCGGCGTGCCGGGGCCGAGGGGGGCCGGGGGCACACAGGGCGTGGGGCGCTGGACAAGGGGCTGATCCGCGTCCCGGCTGGGGCAGCTCAGGTGACTGGGGGTTCCATCACGCTGCTCAGACCGGCTCGCAATTTAAAGCTTACGGGTCGTGAATTTCCGGCATTCTTCCATGTACTGTTTACAGACTGCAGGTCACCAGGGGTAACTGAAAGCTGGGAGAGTGAAACCACAGGTAAGGGGCAGCTCCTGCAGGCCAGGCTTACACCTAAAGATGCTGAGGGGACTGGGTGGATGACAGGCGGAATGGAGTGAATCCTGAGAACCAGCCCCCCACTGTAGGAGCAGAGAAGCTACAACCCAGCCAGCCTCCCTGCTTTCGGACCTCGGGGAAAGGCCTATGCCCACGCAGGTGTCGGGAGGCCACATGGCTAGGTGGCACAGGCCTGACATCTTCAGACTTAAGCCTTTTGTCTGGGAGGTGCTGGGGGACGCCATCCAGTGTTTCTTCCTAAATTGATTTTTTTGTTTCCGAATGTTATCTATATCCTGGAGAGCTATTTCCATGAATTGATTTTAAAATGTCCAATAAGTGAAAAATCATCAGTAGTACTAGTACGAATGTCTACCATCAGAGGAATGGTTAAGCACAGGCCAGTTGTGTCCCTGTGATGTTTATGAGTTTGCAACATGTAGAGAAGAGTGTAAAGAAAGGCTTGTGTTAGGCTCTAGCATGAAAAATCGAGACCAAAAGGTGCATGCTGAAGTGTGTTATGGTAGGATGTAACGATATAAAAGACAAATGGAAAATGTAATCAGCATGATCTGCAATGGTGGATGCAGTCATGCGTTTGTCAAAACCCACAGAACTGTACAACACAGTGAAACAATATAAATGATGGACTTTCGTTATTAATAGTGTTTCGATAGGGGTTCCTCAATTGTAACAACTGTACCAACTAATGCAGGATCTTAATAACAAGGGAAGCTGTTGCAAGAAAGGAAGATACATGATTAATATTTGCACTATCTGCTCCATTTTTCTATAAACCTTTCGTCTTTGTCATGCAGTCCCCAGTGGTCTTTCACCTGACCTGCAGAAGCAGGTGCTCTGACCATGAGGCAGTGGCACGTAGACTCCTGAGCTCACTGACCCCATCCATTTCTGTGTTTAAAATTTCTGCAGCACTTCCCCGTTCATTCGAAATTGCCCCATATCTCTCTTCATTGGTCAGTTCAAACATGTTGGTTCCCGCGAGTAGGGAGGGAGGGTAGATGTCAGCTTTGGGCTGAACTTGACCCCAGAAAGCCTTCCCAGTCATTTCTCTAGATGCCAAATGAGGTGTTCCTAAACACCACACCATTATTACTTAACAAACTTGGATTAGAGATATTCTATCATCTGAAGTCTATGTATTATCATTCACATATACTTTTATAGAAATATAATTAAAATATTTCAGTGACATGTTGTTTTCATAATATACACAAGATACCAGTGAGTGAATCAGATAATGGCTATCACATATCAGTGCTTTACACACACTCATTTATTTGTGCCTGTTAATAAATAAAATAAAGACCGCCAGAGCTAATAAATAAGTGAAGAGATGGATAATGATGGATGGATGGATGGATGAATAAAAATAAAAAGCTAAGTCTATTGTCTTGCCAGATAAAGGAACATAGTAAAGAAATTCATTAGTTAGGAGTTCACTGAAAGGGGAAAGTCACCGTTTGAAAAATGTTAGCTTGGTGTGTGTGTGTGTGTGTGGCGGGTACTTTTTGCATTCACCTTCTCTAGAAGGAAGAGAAAAATGACAATAGTACTTCTACCAATAATAATAATAATGGATGCAATTCTTTAACAAACACTGTTGAGGGCTTTATATTTAAATTTTTTCTTTGTTTGAATGGATAACACATTACTTGTCACAATCCAAAGGCTATAAAAGCAACACAGGATCAACAAATTACATATATATGGACATACGTATGTATGTATATGGTAGTTTTCTCTCCATTCCTTTCCCTAGGCCCTTGATTCTCCCCAAAGACCTCCATAATTATTAGTTGATTAAGTATCCTTCCAGGGTAACAAAATAAGCATGTATGATATACTGTGAAACATATGTATATCTTCTAATGTGTCTCTCACATCAATTGTAGCATTCTATTGATACTCTTCTACATCCTACCTCTTTCTTTTAACCACTTTTATATATAAAGCCTCTTTCTTTTTAGTGGTTACATGGTATATTATTTCTGGATGTACCAAATTTTTAAAAATAGAGACTTAAATGGGATTGAAAACTTCTTAAAGATTGTTTTCCAATCTCCAACATTTACATCACTCTACCATCATAAGTAGTATTCATTATGATGACACTGACATGTTTGGAATCATTACGAAAAAGGCTTAAAATTATGTTCGGTAGAATTTTTCTTTAAAGCATATTTTCACGGAATTGTTTTTGGAGATCGAAGATCCCTGAGTGCTATGATCTCCCTTTCCACCCCTGGGAACGATTCGTGCCGTTCATCGCACGCACTATTCTTCGCTGCCACCAGGTGGTGCTCCAACTGCGACGTCTCCACCGGAGCCCCAATCATCCGCTGCAAACCGCCCTTCGGTGGGGCCCCACAAAGCCTCCCGAGTAAACCGCACCCTGGGAAGTATGCTTCCAAAACCACTAACGTTTACGCAGGACCCCAGAGTGAGGGGGACAGTGGCAAAGCGCTCTACTCAGGAAAGCAGGACTCCAGCCGCCGCGGCGAGGAAGTGAGGAAGGCCGCGGGGTCCCGGCGGCGGGCTCCGCCCCTGCCTCCTGCTCCGCCCTCACCGGGAACTTCATCTCCTGTCCCGGGGCTGGCCCGGGAACGCCGAAAGCGCACCCAGGCGTCTGCCGTGACCTTGCAGGGAGCACGGTCCAAACAACACGGGCACGAGGGAAGGTCTGGGAGAGACCAGCCTGGGGCCCTGAGGTCTGCGCCGCCCCGGCTCTGCTTCAGTTTTGTCGGCACTGGCGACTTGCGGCAGGGGGCAGCGACCCCCAGTCTGTGAACGAAGCTTCTCGCCCCATTTCCTGCAGTTCTTTCGGTTACACTCAGTTTCCCAAGTGAGTTCTGAGCCACCTCCCAAAAGCAGCTCGGCCCTTGCGAGCTTCAGCGGAGGACAAATCTCCGCAAGGAGGTCAGCTTCCAAGCACGGCCGGGGTGCGCGATAGCCTCGCAGGTGTTACGGCGCCCCGAAAAGCAGCAGCTCGTGTGGGCCAGGTACCAGAAAGGTTTCCTGCAAGAGGTGGCACTTAGAATGACGGAACGGCTGCCTGGAGCTAGAGAGGGCCTTGGCCGCCATCTGGGCGGGGTGTTTCAAACGGTCCCTCAGAGGCCTAGGGCCGACCTCAGAGGCCTGCTGGCGGCCGAGCAGGGAGGCCCCCACCGCCCCCAGCTCAGCCCAAATAGCTCCAGCGTGGGGGGCTTCTGGGCAAGCCATGTCTGGACGAAGGATCCTGCTGCCGCTGCTCTGTTGAAGTTGGAACGACTGATGTGGTCCCACACGCTCAGTTTCCAGATGCAAGCACGGACGGACGCCGGGAACCTCCCGGAGTCACACACAGTAGGGAGCAGGTGGGACAGGCGAAGGAGGGACAACAAGAACGAACCACATGGCCGCGGACTCACGGGTGAGGACAGCACGTTTGTCCTAACGGCGTGTGAACCGAAAGGCAGTTTACATTTGCCCCCCAGGTTCAATTCAGAGACGCATTCGGTCTTACCAGGGACAGAGACGTGGAGCCGCAGGTGCAACACGCACGTAATAACATACGTAATAACACATACGTAATAACGCATTCGTAATAACATACGTAATAACACGTAATAACATACGTAATAACACACGTAATAACACACGTAATAACACGTAATAACATACGTAATAACACATGTAATAACATACGTAATAACACACGTAATAACGCATTTGTAATAACACATGTAATAACACGTAATAACACACATAATAGCACACGTAATAACATACATAATAACACATACTTAACACATATGTCATAACACATACATAATAACGCATACGTAATAACACACATGTAATAACACATACATAATACTTACTAAACCCCAAACCCACGCCCACAGAACTTGCAAAGTAAGGGAATACTTACTTCCACTGTCCGGGTAAAATCTCCTTCTCTCCCATCTTCCCTTACTATTCTCTTACGGCCACGTACTACTCCTTGTCAGAGTGCCTCCAATACACTTCAGAGAGAGGCAGCCCTCCTTCCTAGACTGATGCCACAGGCTCTAGTGCACGCTTGGCCGTGAATACACTCGTAGACATTTGGGCCCAAATCTTACCCCGTTGTGAAATATCCTCTCTCACCAAATTCTGCTTCCTCCTTATTTTACACACTGTGGAGTTAATGTCACACTAGCTTCGAGAGCTTGAATCGAGGCCTTAGTCGGGAACACCAAGGGTCAGCAGGAGATGGACTCATAAATAACAGTGGTGGGAAATTGATAAGCCAGGTCGCAGGGACGCGGGCCAGGCCGCTTTCTCCTCCACTGGTAAGAAGAAAACGGAGCTTGTCTCCTCCGTTTCTTGCTGTGTTTAAGCGCCAGAAGGCCATCTTGAACCAACTCAAGCCAACGAGAGCATTTGCGAGCCTGGGCACTGGAAACGCGCAGGGCGACCCCACTGGACCGGAGGCAGGTGCTCAGATACCGTCATCACTCAGCTCTCCCTTGCCTGCACTGTATTCCACGGCTTCATCCTCATCAGGCTCTCCGAAAGGGAGACGCCCCCCAGTAGTGGCAGGCACACTGAGCCCCAGTCCTTGCGAAAGAGGGCAGCGAGTCCAAACAGCTCCAGGTGCTGGGACTCGCACCTCCTGGGATGGGCTCCGGCGCCCCACCTTCCATGTGCTGGTTTCATTCTGACTGGGCAGCCTGTGTCACCCGACTGCCCCCAGCCCTGGAAATGGAGAATTTACCAGTGGTGACATCCTGCAAAGCTGAGCCTTAAAAGGTGGAATCCAAGCTAAGGGCTAGGAGCAGGGAGGGCTGGTTCCCCACTGGGAAAACATAGGCTCCACTGCCAGAAAAAGGGGTGTCGAGTAGGCAGAAACCGCAGCTGTGGACTCCCCCTTGCCCAGCAGTGCTGCCCTCTGCGCGCGTCGGATGCTGCACGCCTGATGCCTTTGGGGGCTGGACAGCAGCTGCGCAGCGAACGGTTGGCTGAGCCAGCCGGCCCGGCCGGTGTGTTCGCACACCAACGCGTGTCTGCCTGAGCCCCGAGCTCGGACGAGCCACGCCGGGTAAAGCAGCTTCCCGGCGCCAGGAAGGACCCCGGGCTGGGGGCTGCTGCAGTCCCCGGGCCGGGTTTTGAGCCCTGGCTGATCGTCAGCGACATTGTCCTCCTTCCTGCAGGCCCCAGAGTACCCGTCATTTTTGTTTTTCTGTCTACCCGATTTCCTAGTTTTTCTTTTCTTTTCTTTTCTCAACCTAAGGATATGTCTTCCTAGCTACGTCGGATACTCTTGAAAATAACGACCAAGATGTTGTTTCTCCAGAGCTGCAGATCCACCGAGGACTGGGATTCAGAAGTCTTACGTGTCCTGATGTCGTGATGGCCGAGCCTCCCCGTCAGCTCCCTAACCTCAGGGAGTTCCTGAACCTTCCTGACGTGTCTGCCTCCTCTTGCGCATGACGTGAACTCCCAGGATCCCTCCCCCACCCTTGTGTATCAGCGACACCAGGGCCATGCCCGGGTCCTCACCCTGGGCCAGGCACTGTGGAAAACACCTGCGCACATTTCTCCTGCCACCCTCCTTTCTCCTCCGAGGGGGCACCAGTACCGTCCAGCCTAATACCACCCACCAAAGAGGAAACCAGGGGCTAGAGACGTGAAGCCATTTGCCTGCGTTCGGATGGCCAGTCGGGGGCACCTGCGGGACTCCAACCAGGTCTGCCTCGGTGGACAAATGTCCTTCAGGAAGCCCTTTTCCAGCATGGATGCCTGAGGGCGCAGAATGACAAGAACGAACAAGGGGGTCCCAGAGGGCCACTGGGGAGCCCCCAGAGCGGGAAGAAGGCCATTGGCACCTCTGTTGCTCCAGGGCTGAGTGATATCACTCTAAATGTCTGAAAACACGTCCTTTGCAACCAACATACACAAGAGAAGTTATAATAGGGGTTTTCTTCATGTGTTAGCCCCACTGGCACTTAGCCAGCAGCACCCCCATTTTATGTAGTGGAGTATTTCTCAACCCTGTTTCATTCATGCACTCTTCTGATGCGTGCACTGCCTCCAACCCGGGCATGGCACCGGTGCTGTCTTCTCTCCCAACTGCCTTTTGTGTGTCTTCATCTCACCAACCCTGGGTTAAGCTAAGCTCTACTTCCTGTAGTTTGAATTACAAAAGGAATTCCTTTTTATTTTGCATATATAAAATCACTGTGTAATATTGAATATGATTTCCAGAACATATATAGGCAAAACCTCAGATGGCATGGGCCCCTACCAGTCAGAACATTCTGGCCCTCACAGCAAACTGGTGGACACCAGAGCTTCAGTCCGGGTCCTGAGGGCACCTCTGCCACCGCCACAGATGAGAATGACTGAAGTAGGTCCCAGTGTTTCTGCTGTTACCACAGAACCCCACCAGATAAGGAAGAAACAAAAATGGACATTGCATAATTCTCTTTCTCCTGTCTTTTACATAAGCCTTCCTTCCTAACCAATTGCTTCCTGCACCCATGGTGGGATTATCGGAGGTGACAACATCCAGGTGCGTGCTGCTGTGTGTCAGCACGAGGCCCTCAAGGCCATCGAGTTGCTGTTAGGCGGCGGCACTCTACTGCTCGTCTTAGTATTCAGCTACTACGAAACTCAGCAGCCACCCCGATACTCCTCCCAAAGGAACTTCCCTTTGCTTTTCATGATGGAATGAAGCACTTGGTTTCATAATCCTTAAATATCCACCCAGTCCTGGAGGAAGACGCCAACACCCGGACATGAACTCTTGTGCTCTTGCCTGTGTTAGAAGAGGAGCGTGACTCCATGGCCTGCCGAACAGTGCGCACGGCCCAGGGCCTGCCCGACGGTGTCCACGGCCCAGGGCCTCCGGGTGACGTCAGAGGTCAGGACCGTGCTCGGCAGAACAGCAGCAGGGCCCCAAAGAGACGGGCTCAGAGTCACGAGTGTCCGAGCCATCACGCAGTTGCTGGAAGGCTTTATTAAGTTTCCGTGAAACACCCTCTGTGGACTCCCAGAAGTAAATGGAAGCTCCTTGTAAGGACTGCAGTGGAATAGATGCTATATTTTTGTTCACAAAAATATAAGAAATAGTCAATTCAATCCGATTTCATGGAGGGCCAATGGGAAAGCACTGTAGGGAGCTTAAAGTGAGTTTCCCTCCAGGAGGCCCCACTGCAAGCACACTGGGAGGTTAGTTGGGTATGCCCAGGATTCCGGGGTAGAGGAGGACTCAAGCAGCAGCCCTTGAGATGTCTAGGATCACCTCCAGTCTCCTGTCCCTGGACTGGGAAGCCCCGGAGTGCCCCAACATTACCAATTCCCTGGGATTTTAATCCCGCTTGGTAGGTCCGCTGACCTCAAACTCCCGAGTCCCCTCCAGCGACCTATGCAAGACCATGGCTCTCTCGGAAGGAATACACTCACACCCCGAGGGCATGCATGGCAGCTGTCCTGCTAGACTGAAACAAGCCTGACTCCAACAATAGGCAATGATGACGGGTATTGTGGGACATTCATAGAATGGAACACTATGTAGCATGATAAGGAGGAGTTGGAGCTACATTGCACCGTAGGGAAATTGTTACGTGGCCAGAGAGCAGGGCAGTGAGCAGCTATGCTTCTGTTTAGGAAAAAATACATCAACCATCTCCCGCAACAAGGACTGTGTGATCACGTTTGTGTGTGGAGAGAGGAACTTGTGGCTGGGGGTCAGAAGAAAGAGGAAGGACATCTTTTCAGCATATTGTCTTTTGTAACAATGAACCAGAGTTACTTTGAACTTATTTCTAATGAGGGAGCAGAGGGAGAAGCCCCACACACGAAAGTATTAGGTAACACGTTTCAACTTCGCTGAGGATGTCGGTGAGGAAGGAGAGGAGGGCTGTGAATCCACAGAAAGCTGCAGAGATTTCTGGGCTCCAAGTCCACCTGCAGGGCCCAGGGCCCTCTCCCTCGGCTGCTAGGTCCTGAGACGCAGGGTTCACCCCAGGGACTCTGCAGCCTCCCTCCCTTGACTCACCCCAGATGTATCGCAGCCCGGGGGCAGGATGGCGAGAGACACACAGGTCCCTGCTACTTGAGACCTGTCACTCTCTCCCTGCTACTGGAGACAGACCCCTCCTTTCTTCCCCTTGAAACCTGCTTCCCCTCCCCCCTCCCCCCCAGATCCTCCTTAACGTTTCGGAATGAATGTCTCCATGCTAAAACGCGAATGAGCGTAACATTGGCCCCTTGCCCATCCAGGACAGGGGAATCCGCAACTCAGAGCCCAAAGGCCGGCTCATCTTCCCTACAAAGGGGACGTTCCCTGCACCCCAAAAACTCCACCCCACGGGAATTATCAGCCCACTACTCGCTGCACCCTCCTCTCAATAACTCTTTGTTCTTGGTAAGGGGGAAACGTGCTCCATGAATAAATAGGGAGGCTCCCAAAGAGAAGTGAGGAACCTGCTTGGCCAGGGTACCCGAGGCCCAGCTTTGTGGCTTTCATGTCACAGGCGAGTCACCTTCACAGGAAACCGGCAGCTCTCAGCGTCCGTGAGCTGCTCCAGCTCTGGCAGGGGAGTCTGAGCCCAGAAGGGCTCTCCTGGCCCCCGGCAAGGACAGGGACAGGGTCTCTGAGCGGGAGGGAGCATGACCCAAGGGGTTCCGATTCAGTGGGTCCAGGGGGGGCCCAGGCGGGTGTGTTTAAAGCCCCCCCCCCCCCGGCGCCTTGTGTGCACACAGAATCGAAAGCCGACCCCGTACGGGCCGAAGGCTCTAAGTTTCACCGGTGCCCCGGTTGGCTTCCCAGCCCCAGTCCTGCCTCCCACCGGGCGCCCTCGGGCGAACACCCTGCACGTTCTGCGAGTTTCCATGCTCCACAGAGTCCGTGCCACACAGCAAATGTCAGTGTCCCCCTCTTGTGCCAGGGCCCTTGCTCCTCCTGGGTCCCCTTGTGGCTCCTCCTGGGTCCCCTTGTGGCGTCCTGGATGTCGGAAGGGGAGCCCCCCGGGGAGCCATCCTTAGGCATCAGAGAGAGAGGAAAGCCGAGACCCCCTTGCCTTGGAAGCCGGCTGGGGTGTGGGAGGGCAGGACAGCCGGGAAGCGCCAGGCAGGCTGTGGGAACATCGCAAATGAGTCTGCACAGCTGTGTGGCGCCGCTCCTCTGCCTTGCCGCCAGGGCCTGGCCCCCCGCTTCCGTGCTGCACCCCCTCAGCCACGCAGACAGACAAGCACGTCAGCTCTCCCTCCTTCACAAGTTCCGCTTGTGCTTTGCTGCTGTTGAGACAACGCCACGGGCTCCTCTTGGAGCAGCGAAACCCTCCAAGGGCCCGCGGTCAGCGGCTGGCTGGGAACGGACATGTCACTCTAGGACGCCCCGTCAGTCCCATTGTAAATGGACAGGCCTGGCCCCACGGCTGGCCCCTTACACCCCCTTCCCTGTGTGCTCCCCATTTTCTGGTGGAGGCTTCGGCAGACCGACCTCGGCCCTCCCCTGTCCTGTGCCTGCGGGGCCTCAGGCCCCCAGTCAGAGCAAGGCCACGCTCACCTGCAGCTCGTGAGGGACCTCAAAGCTGGAGTCTCAAAGACACCCCATCAGTGGCTGTTGCGTCCCCCCGGCCACTTGCCACTCTTACGGAATCTTACTATGAGCCAAGACTCAGATGGCCCTTCCCCTGGGAGGACAGTTTCAGTCGTAGAAAATACCGTCAGTTCCTGGCGGCCGACGCCCTCCTTCTTCCGTAGGCTGGCCCCGCTCGCCGCCTGGGCCCGCTCGCCGCCTGGCCCCGCACGCCGCCTGGGCCCGCTCGCCGCCTGGGCCCGCTCGCCGCCTGGGCCCGCTCGCCGCCTGGGCCCACACGCGGTCCTTACCGACAGGCCGGGGGGCGGTCTCGGCGCCCGCACTCAGGTGCCATCAGCCCCAGGGTGACAGCCGGCCTTCCCCAGACGCTGTTTGACGCTTCAGTAACCCAGAGTCCGAAGGGGACTGACGACGGCAGAGAAGTTACCCTTCAGCAACCTCCGTGAGGTGTCGCTGGCGTCTTCTCCCCGCGGCCAAGGCGCTGTGAGGGCTCGGACGGTTCTGCAAAGAACTTTCCAGGGAGTTCCCTGGTGGTGTCGTGGCTAAGGCTTCGGTGCTGGCGCTGTCAGCGCTGCGGCCTGGGTTCGATTCCCAGTCAGGGAGCTACCCACATACCAAAAAGCAAAAAAACAAAAACAAAAACAAAAACCTTTCCAGCCTCGGTGTTCCTGTGCCTCCGGGGCCCCCAGGTCTGCAGCAGTGAAGGGCCGGGCCGGGGCTGGCCCCCAAGCTCCCCGCTCCCTCTCTCCCTTACAAGGCCTGTTGGTCAGCTCCCGGCACGGTGGTGATCGGCAAACCCGGGACGTGTCACCTCGTGTCGGGATCACCACATTTCTGGCTCTTGAATTTCCCAGGAGGGTATCAAGCATTGATCACATAGTTTTCATTTTTCTTCTTCTTCTTTTTTTATTACACGAGTAATACATAAATATAGCCTTGCTGCACAAGTTGCAAATACAGCCGACGTCTACAGAGCGAAGCCGCACTCCTGCCACCCGCCCGGCCGCCGCGCCTTCCAGCCCCTTCTCCGGGCGTTCACGTCACGGCAGCACGGACGTCTTTTTTTTTCTCTCATTTTCTAAAATATAATGTTATTTTGCAACTTTTGAAAATTAACACCTTTTTTCCACTTGGAAATCTTTCTTTCATGTTAGGATGTACAGACACATGAGATCAGACAATTAAGCTCATGAACTCACCCTAGGAGAAGTGCTGCATACTGCGTTGTTAAATAGCACTACGGTCACCTTCGAAGCGCTCCCCTTGGGAAGCTGTGCACCGATGCCAGCGCCTAGTCCCCCTTCAAAGCAGTTTTGGAACTTTTTCTGGAATGGCCATCAGAGCTGTCTTAATGCCCAAAAATCTGACAATTAAGCTCGTGAACTTGCCACTGTGCACGTTCGTTGGCAGCACTGTACAAGCAGCTCGGTCATGTGTCATGACCTTGGCCTCGTACGCCGTACGGACATACATCATAGACAGATATAGGTAGGTCGATAGACAGATAACATACACGTACACAAGTACCCCCATAGCCTACATTTTCCCATTTATGCAGAAGAGAATGTCCTGTACACACAATTCTGCACTTAGAGGTTCAGATCCAAGAAAATGGCACATTCTCATCTCCCTTGTTCTTGACAACTGCGTCCTCTTTCGTCACCGCCAAAATGACTTCGCCAGAAGCCCGCTGAAGGACATTCTCGTTGTGAGTGCACTTCGCGTCTGTCTGAAATCGACCCTCGTGTTCTGCAGAGGCAGTAAGAGACCTGAGGGCTGTCACGTGGGGAAGGGACGCTGGACAGGAAGGAAGGGAGGGCAGATCCTCGAGGAGGAGGGCTGGGAGCCTGGTGTCTCCTCTTGCTTCCTCACTGAACTCCGCTGGAGATGTTCGTCAGTAGCTACTGTCAGCTCCGATCTTCATGTCCCAGTTTCAGCTCCTTTCGGTGTCACCTCAAGCACTTAGGACAAATTATTCCAAGTGACAGCTCCATAGATGCGTGCGCAGTAGTGGTCTCTGCCTCTGAAAGGTGTTCTGTCCCCAAAGGATTCGTGTCCTCCAACCAGGTCAGCCCATGGGGAAGGAATCCGTGCGCAGCCTAGCGAGCACACGGTGGCCTCCCGGCCTGCACGGGGCAGCTGCCGCCCGCCGCTGACCGCTGACCGCTGACCGCTGACCGCTGAGCGGAGGCCCTCATTACTAACCGACGGGCCCCAGGCGCGGCGGGCCCCTCGCTGCCTCCCGGCTCTCATGGACCTCACTCAGCCAAAGTAAAGGGTGTTTGCCGAGAAAGGCCTGAAACGGCTTTAAAAAAATAAACCTTTTGTTGTTTTGTTTCAGCGTTTCTGACTCTTCTGCTCACATTTAGTCACGCAGCCAAGCATTTACCAAAAGTTGGCTTATGAGCCTGAATTTCCTGTCACTGAGCATAACTCCTTTGCTTTATTGCTGCTTTTTAATTCCTGCCAGGGAGCCAGTTTTTCTTCTTCATTTTGGCATGAACCCCTCCCCGTTCTGCTCTTTGATCATCCTTTCCCGGCTCCATCCACCTCCTCGCCAGCCCGGAGCCCATGCTGGGCTGTTTCAGCAGCATCAGAGCCTGGAGTCCCCTGTCTCTTTGGCCCTCCATGTGGCCCTCTGGCTTGCCCATCCTCAGCCCCAGAAGCCCCTCCTCATATGTCCCCTCTACCCCAGCACTGGCCTGAAGATGCTCCCCGCTCCTTTTCACTGAGGTTAACCCCGCTGCCTGGCCCTCTGAGCCCTACCCTCAGCTCTGTCTGTGACCTTGCTCCATCAAGCAACCTCTTCCTCATATTTTCCTTCTTCAATTGGTTGCTGCCTTTGCAAACAAAAACAAACAACAACAACAACAAAAGAGTCCTACTTAAGCTCCCCCCCATAGTAAAGACATTTTTTCTCAACTCCACTCTTTCCTTGCGCCCTTACCCTGTCATTTCCCCTCCTCCTGCCATTCTTTAAAGGCTACTCTGCCCCGGTTTCCTCCATGCCCTTACTGCCCGTCACTACTTTAAATAAGTAAAAAAATTAATCATAAAACTAATACATGCATATGGTAAAAATTCCCCAAAGGAGGCATAAAATGGAAATTAAACTCTAACCCTGGCAGGAAGACATGAATACGCAGAGCCCAGAGGATTCTCGGGGCAGCAACTCTGGATGGTGGGGTACACGGCATCATATGTTTATTCACACCCATAGACTGACACCACCAAGAGAGAACCCTAGAGTGAACTGGGAACTTGGGGTGATTATGATGTGTCAGTGTCGGTTCACCGATCATAGCAAGCGTGCCTGCTCCTCTTGCAGGCCCAGAAAACGCGGGTATCAAGCACATATCAATGTGCTCAGGGACGAGAGACCCTGACCTTGGGACCAGTTCCAGCTCAGGAAATACCACATAAGGGAAGTCTGCCAGGGAAAAAGCATGCAAACAGGAATGCCCAGTCAGTGCCAGCCTCTGCCTCCTACCTGTGAACACAGTTGTGTGAGGACAGATACTCACACAACTGCAATCGTGAGGACAGGACCAGGAGCTCCGAGACACTTGCCCAGAGCCCTGGATCATGGAGCCACCTTCCCCCTTCTGACCTCCAGACAGCCCAGAGAAACAACCCCTTCTAATCCAAACCAGTTTTAATGGGGTATTCTGCTATTTTCTACCTAAAATATCTGAACTGATAAACTTGGAGGCTGAGGCTGCAGAAGGTGGGGTATTATATTCTGCTTGTTCAGATGATGCTCTGAAATGTAAAATCTCTGTGCTGTCCCTCAAAGCACCCTAGAACTCCTCAGAGGGAATCTAATCACAGCCCAAGGGGATTCCTTAAACCCTCCATTTGTCCCCAACTACATCCATCTCAAAGAGACAGGTATAATGCCCTAGGAGATCTTCTACCTTGCCACCAAGGGCTGGGAAAAGACAGATACACAATGCTACTTTCTTCTTGATGCCCCTAATAAAGAGATTCCTAATAAACTCACACTCAATAAAGGGCCTAATTTGGTGTGTCTGATATGATTAGGTTAAAGAGAGAAGAGGTATTGGGGTTATTTCCTCCCATGAAGCCAATAGTGAGAGTAAGAGCTATATGTGGTGAAACACCTAGAAAGATCAAGGATACAGTGTTGAACTTAAATGACGGTGAGAAACCTCAGTGGGATACAGGGACTTTCAGGTCACCAGTATTAACAGGTGACATGCTATACCTAAACTGAACTTGGATCTTAGAAAAGGTGGCAACAACAGAGAACCTTCCAAATATGTGCTAAAACCTGTTGGATAGCAGCCCATACTCCTGACCTTGGTTGAACTTGATTCAGGTCCTCCAAGCCAGGGATCCATCCTCTCCTTATTCCCCTAGTTAGTTTGGGATCTAAAATATCTACTTTTCAAAGTTGCTGTGAGTATTAGAGATTGTCTATGTAAAGCTCCTAGTACCGAGCCTGGCACACAGTAGGTACATAGTAAATGGTAGTTGTCAGTGTCACTGAGTTCAGCATTGAGCAGCTCCACATAGAGGTGACAGGTGAGGAAACAGTCCGACCACAGGAATTACAGTAGAGTCACAGTCAGAAGTCCTCCATGGTCAAATCTGGAGTCAGAGTCTACAGCTAGAGTTGGACTGGTCCTCTGTGGTCAGATCTAGAGAGGTCCAGAGAAAGAGCATCAAACAGGGATCAGACTCTAAAAAAAGGCAGAGCTGCAAACCAGAATTTTCATGTGTCTGACATTGGAAAGGGCTGCTGACAACATGGCTCATTCCCCTGAACCCCAATAGAGGCATATCAAAAGGGCCAAGGCAGCCATGATCAGCCTAGGGAGTCCTGAGGACAGCACAGAACAATGGTGGGCCACCACCTGCTGAGCTGCCCCTTTCGCACCACTTCCAGCCTTGTGGAAGCCAGGACTGGTTCCAGGGTGAGTCTTGAGGGACCTTGAGAGCTTTACCTGCCCCAAAGCACTCCTACCACTCCTCAGAGTCCTTCCGTGCTCAAACTGCGTTTAGGCACTCACTGGATGACTTGGGAGATGTGACAAAATCCTTAATTCGTCAAACACTTAACTACAAATCTACTCATGCTTTAAGTATGTCTATTGTGGCTCCTTGCTGCTTATGTGTGAAGTCCTCACTCTAGCTTGGTGGGAGACACCCATCTGCCTGCTCTCCAGCTGTCTTCCTCCACTCTCCCTGCCTCAGACACCTAATACTCTACCTACACGCAACTACACGCAACACCAGGCACCACTTACGCCATTCTTCTTTTCCTCCTCCTCTGCCTGCAGTGCCCGTCCCCGCCTTGCAGTCTCACAAACAGCTCATCCATCAGGATCCAGCCTAGCTCATCTCTGTCAACATGTCCCTAGCCCTACAGGTGGAATGACTCCTCTCTTTTGGTTACCCTAGTGCCCACACCTACTTCTGTTACACCACCCAGGATACTCCATTCCACTGTGTCATTGTCTTTGTCTGTACCCACCCACTAGGCTGGTAGAGGTCCTTGTGGGAGAATGAGCCAGTGTGGAAGAGAAAGGGGGTGGCTTCAGCTTTGGTCACACTGAGGCCGAGAGGCCCAAGGAACTGCCAGGTGAGTGTTCTCAGTAGGCAATGAGCTACCTATCTTGCAGCTTATGAGAGAGATCGAGATAAGAAAAATAAATGTGGTGCTCATCAAAAAATAGGTGACAGGTGAAGCTATGTGTGCAGATAAAATCTTTCAAGGAGGGTGTGTACACAGAAGAGGATTAAGCCCCCAGGATACACCACTCGTACAGGCAGAATTCCTGAGAAAGAGGCTGAGACAGAATACCCAGAGATAACAAAAAACATAAAAAGATTATGTTGCAAATGACATTGGGAAGAAGAGAGCTTCAAGAGAGGGACAGTGATCTACAGAGTTAAGTCCTGCAAAGCGTGCAAGAAACAGCCTGAACAAAAGGCTCACTTGTGGCCAGATTTCCCCAGCCCTCTTCAAACTGTGGCTGTAAATGGGATCACAGTAATAGTAACAGCCCATATTTCACACTAGCTTGTTGTCAACCATCTGCATAGCGGGGCCTACACTTCCTTTTTAAAAAGTCCTCATTTCTCAGTACTTCTGAGAGTGCACAGGGGTGTCTTGCACGAGCCCAGGTAGAGCCCTCGTGTGCTCTCACTCGCCACACACACTCCTTCCTGATGTCCACAGCGCTTGAGGACAGGGCGCTCCGGAAGCCTCCAGGGCAGCACCCCCTCCCCGAGATGCCTGAGGCCCAGGGGTTCCATCTCCTGACGTGCCAAAGCTGTAAACCTTCACAATGCCCGTGCAGCAGAGTGTCCTACGCCCTGAATTTTTCACTCAGCTAAAGCCACAGCATTTTCTGAGAAGTGGAGCAGACACTCCCTTTTTGTCATGTGTTTGTTTCCTGTCTCACGTAGTCCCTCATGAAAATGCCTTCTTCACCTGTGCCCTGAGGCCGTCTGTCCTAAGGCCTCGGACACTACTACTCCCTGGGCTGAGCTGTCGGGCAGATGATAGAGTCCCCCTGGTCCCCAGCCTCTGCCCCAGGTACCCAAACCCCCAGGTGACTTGAGGCAAACACTTCTCCGGAAAGGTTCACCCCACCCTTTACCAGGAACTCCACACCTACACTTAGTCTGAGTCAGGACACCTATCTCCAAGGTGATTTAGCAATGCCAAGGTTGTGACTGATGTCAGACAAAGGCATTTCGGCAGGATGGTTGATAAGAAAGTCTGATTGCATGGAGGTGAGTAGACAGAGGAGAGCAAGTACAGAAAGCGAACGCCGCCTTTGTGCAACTAGGGCGCTAGGGGCAGGGAGGCAGGACCAAGGGGGATAGAAGGCGGCGGTGGTGGCCGTGGTGGTGGTGGTGGTGGTGGTGGCGGTGGTGGTGACGGTGGTGATGACAGTGGTGGTGACGGCGGCAGTGGCGGTGGTGGTGATGGTGACAGTGGTGGCAGTGACGGTGGTGGTGACGGCGGCAGTGGCGGTGGTGGTGACGGTGACAGCAGTGGCAGTGACAGTGATGACGGTGGTGATGACAGTGGTGGTGACGGCGGCAGTGGCGGTGGTGGTGACGGTGACAGTGGTGGCAGTGACGGTGATGACGGTGATGACGGTGGTGATGACGGTGGTGGTGACGGCGGCAGTGGCGGTGGTGGTGTTTTAACAAGGAGACTTGAACAGAGTCACATGCTGAGGGAGAGGAGCCGAGGAAGAGGGAGAGGTGGAGCCCAGACCCTGAGAAGAGACGGGCTCTGAGGGACAGGACGGGCGGATGAAGCTTGGGCTGGGGCGCAGTGGCCTGAGGAGACCCTGGCCCTCGGGGAGAGTTGGCCACGGAGCCTGAGCTAAAGGAAGGGAGAGAAGAGCAGCGACAGTCTCCGCCACGAGCCCGGTTGGGAGGAACGTGAAGCCGAGGGTGCGGAGTCCCGGTCCCGGCCAGGACAAGTGCCCCGGCCCCCCGGCCCCCCGGCCCCCCGGCCCCCCGGCCCAGCACAGCCTTGCTCACAGGGGCCTCACACGTTAGCTCCCTCTCACTGACTCCGAATCTGTGTGTCCCATTTTGCCACTTCATTTCAGTGATAATCAGAGGTGCTTCTGGGCACCACTTTCCTCCCTTGAGAAATTACAGTGCTTGGGGCTCTACACACAGGACAACCCACGGAAGTGTCCGGCTCTGAGCCGGGCCCAGCTCTCTGAAATGACCGTAGTTTTCATTGTATAAGACGATAGTTTGGTTAGAACAAAAATTGGGGGTTGTCTTATACATGAGAGTAACCGGTTGACACTGGTCCCTTAATGTCGGGTTAGAAAAGTCGGGGTCGTCTCGTACACGGAGACACGCTGTGCTCCGGTCTCAGTGCACATCGTCCCGGGGAAAAGAATGGTTCACTTTCAATGGTGTTTCCTTGATATAGTTATTTATAGAACTTAAGCCCATGGGAGGGGCCAGAAGGGGTCAGAAGTGACCTAGAACAGAAGCCTTTGCTCCATGGAAAAGCACCAGACTTCCCAGCAAAGCAGAGCCACCCTCTGCCCTGTCCCAAGGGGACAGCAGTTACTCAACCCCGGCCGCTGCCGCCGGAATGCGAGCTGTCCTGTCAGAGCAGTGCAAGCCCAGGTTCTTTGGCAAAATCCCCAGATTTTTGAATGTCCATAACCAATTCCATTAAAAACAGTCGCAACCACCGATCCCGTGTGGGCTAAGCGAAAGGCCCTGGGAGCACCCTCAAGACGAATGCCAAGTCACAATTCCAGTTTCACTTCCTCTAAAGAGACGGCGATGCACTCTGCTTCTGCAATGACTCTGTGCGGAAGCTCGTTTCCCAAACTGTGTCTCCAGGAGGCCAAAGGAAGATTTTACTCCAGGGCGGTGGCTGCCTGCTCAGAACCGTCCCTGGGGCCGGTCTGTGTGCCTTATGCTTCCCCAAAGGGTAGTCTGACACTGCTTTCTGCCAAAGGGCAGGAGGTCCTGAAAGGTCTGAGGACAACACACACCCTGGGCGCAGCTGCGGGTGATAAACACAAGTAATGCATCCCTTGTATTGCCAGCTGGGGAGCCACCCGGGCGTGGGCTGGCTTTCGGGCTGTCCCTTTAAAATCGAGCACGCTGCCAGGCAAACTCCTCCTCCAGGGAGGTTCCTTTGCAGGAGAGCCAGCTGGCCGGCCGGGTTTACTCCGGAGCAGTACCTGCAACTGAGGGTTCGTGCCGGGAGGTCGCGGGGGCTGCGGCTGTCAGCATGGCTCAGGAGTTCGTGAACGGCAAAATCCAGCCCGGGAGAGTGGTGGTGTTCGTGAAGCCCACCTGCCCCTACTGCAGGCAGACCCAAGAGCTCCTCCACCAGTTTCCCTTCAAACACGGGAGGCTGGAATTTGTGGATATCACAGCCATGAGTGACACAGATGCGATTCAGGATTATTTGCAACAGCTCACAGGAGCCAGAACAGTGAGTCTGGGCTTTTGTTCTCAAAGGCTGGGGGCTCCCCGGTTCCTTTTCCTTGTCAGGGCTGTGAAAGGGTATGGGTGCCTTTCTCTAGGACACCGCTAGGGCTCCGTCACTCAGGGCGCCTGGAGGGGACCCTGCTCCCTTGAACGGGCAGGTCCTTTCAGAGCCGGGGAGGGGACACTGCTGCTGATTATGCGAGCGTCAGGGGCCTGGGGCCCCGCAGGGTACCGGTCGTGGAGGAGTTATCTGGAGCCTTTGTTTGAAGCAGCGCCGGGAAGCGACAGTTCCCAGCTTGCAGGGCTGCAGGGTGGGAGATGGGGTGGCGGCTCTGAGGGTGGCCTGGGAGGCTGTGCTGTCCACGTGGGCGTCGGTGCCCGCTTTCTTCTGTTCTCGGGTGGCCGGCGGGACGTGCTGTCCCTCGGTCTTTTCTCCAGGTTCTCCTTAACCCTAACCAATTTTATTCATTCTTCCTCATCTAATTCCTCCCACTGGAGAAATCTCACAGCTCACCATCTGCCCTTGTTCTGCATCATAGGGTGTTTTCAGGCCTGCCGTGGTAGCAAGTCCAGGGCCTGGAATTTCAGCCTGGCTCTCACAGTGGCCTGCTGTGTGATCTTGGGCAAGTCACCACTCTGGGCAAGGAGCTCCTCGGCTGCAAGACCTGATTAGAGTAGCGACCTCTAAAGCCCTTTGCTCTGCAAAGACCGAAGGACCGTCCGAGAACTTCTGTCCTCTCTCTGCAAAGTCCCCCTCCTCCTCAGCACCCTCCGCTTCCTAGGGGAATGCCCAGCCAGTCAGGTGGCCTGTAGCAATTGTGGAGCCAGCTGGGGTACATGGTGTCCCACCAGCTCCCCTGGGTTCCCTTTCAGGATGCACATTCTAGAATGCAGGGTTTGCAGGAGCACATTTCCTAGTTCAGTTTTAGTTTGGCTTACAAGCTCTTTTTGGGGGTTCTCAGTGTAAAGCACAGGAAGCTGTTTCTTCCCGCCTCTCCAGTGACAAACTGGCATTCCGGTGCCCAGGGAGGCTAGGCAGTGACACTGCTGCTGCTGGGGCCCCAGTTGTGGAGAGGGGAGCTGAGGACCCCCGTCCCTGGGAGGGCCTGGAGCAGGGACGGCATGGGGAGAGAGACGCTTCCTGCTCACCTGTCCAGGCTACCTGAGTCCCGAGCAGAAAAGGCCTGAGCAAGTCCTGCCATGGCCCCACTGTGATGGTCCCCAAATGCTGCTGCACATTAGAGTCACCTAAGGGACTTAAAAAAGAAACCCCGATGTCCAAGTCATACCCCCTACCAATCAGATCACCACGCTGCCGGGGGGGACGAGGCCTCAGTAGTTTTTAAGACCCCTAGGTCAAAGGGTACAGACTTTTCCATTAAAAGATGAGTAAATCCTAGGGATCTAATGTCCACCATGGTCATCATAGTGAATAATGCTGCATTGTACACTTGAACTTTGTGAAGAGAGGAGATCTTAAGTGGTCTTGCCACACGCAGAAATGATAACCAGGTGGGGTGATACATGTCTTATTTTGGTTATGGTATTTCTTTTACAATGTAAGCACATATTAAACCATGACCTTTTACATCTTAATATACACAAGTTTGTCAGTTATTCTTCAATCAGTTAAACTAAAGAGTTTACTTCCTTTCCCCCCCCGCCCGCCACTAAATAAATAAAAAAAATCCCCGAAGTAATTCCAGTTTGCAGCAAGTTAAGGCTCTCAGCTGGGCATTTACTCTCCAGAAGGAAGAACAAACCTCTTCATGCATTCATTCAACAAATGTTTCCTTCATTTCTTTGTAAAACAACAAGTTTTCTTCATGTGATCTTTAAAGTTTGTCTCTCAATATTTTTAAGAAAGATTTTTTTCACAGATTCTTGAGTCCTAAATGCATTTATTCAAGAAGAAGAACAAACCTGTTAAAGTCGTACGCATCATAGTCCCCAACAGGGAAGGGTTTATATTAGAAGAGATTAATAACTTGAAAGCAGTTGCTATCTAACTTACCCCGTAATGACCTATGGCCGTACCTGCAGTAGGTGCCCAGGACTTGAGTGGTTACAGAAACCCACGTACCGGGAGAAGCCAGTCTGGGTTTTGCTACGGCCACAGCCCCCGGATCAGGGCCCTCATCGATTCCTTCTCTAAAAACCTTCTTTCCTTCATGTAGATTGAAGTTTCTGAGTTCTACCACTTTCCTCCTCTCTGGAGAACTTCGAACAGTTCTTGCAAGGCGGTTCTAATGGCAGCAAATTCCTTCAATTTTTGTTTGTGCGAGAGTGACTTCATGTCTCCTTCCTTGCCGAGGATACGTTTGCGGGACACAACAAATAGTTTAAAGCACCTACGTCATACTAGGCACCTTCCCGGGCATTGGAAACGCGTCCGGGAACAACACAGAAACTCCAGAACAACACATTCTAGTAAATACAGTAAACAAGACGGTATTTTGGAAGGTGGTAAGCGATACTTGCTACGGACACAACGTAAATACAAGACGGAGGAAGGCAGATGGCAGCAAGGTAGTTTCACCTGGAGCCACTGGGCACTCGGTATTTGAGCAAATCTCCAAAGGGGGCGAAGGAGAAAGGCACGCAGACACGCGGTAGGAGTGTTCCAGGCAGTGGGGAGAGCACGTTCAAACGTCCTGTGACGGAAGTGCGCCGGCGAAGGGCCTGTGTGCCCGAACGTTGGCAGTAGGGGGAGCTGAGGTCTGAAGATGCTGGGGTGCAGGTTGGGAAGGCCTTTTCAAGCTGCTGTGAGGCCGGTGGCTGGTGAGGAGAGATGAGCCGAGGAGTGTGATCTGATCTGCCTTCGTTTTGAAAGGCTCCCTCTGGAGGCTGTGGGGAAAAGAGACCGTAGGAAGGACAGGATGAGGGTTGAAAGTGAGAGACATCCGCAGGCTACAGCTTTCGTTCCGGTGCAAATCGATGGTGGCTTTTACCAGGGACACAGCCAAGGAGGGGGTGAGGCGTGCCGGGAAGCAGCTTTGATAGCTGCACCCCAGTACCTTACAGCACAGATGATGCCATCTAGCTGAGGCTGCGAGGAACCGGGGAGGAAGGGCCCAACACTGCCAAGCTTGTCTATAGCAGCAGGTCCCCTGCTTCTTCTTGGTGACAGACTGTTTCCTCTGTAAAGGGGGAAGGGACCAGGAGGGGCAGGCACTGAGGGTGGAAGTCCTCCTCCTTCCTCAGCTCAATCAAGTTTCCTGTTTTGTCACCTCCCCCAACCCCCACTGGCTGGTGCAGCTTGTAATTCAGCTCTCTTTGGGGGTGCCAGTACCTGGCTTTAAGGTGGTTTTGCTGCTTCAGAGACCAGAGGGTGGGTGTAACAGCTGGCAGAGGGGCCCTTGCAGGCTTTTTGCCAGATGGCGTGCACAAAACGCTGCCCTGGAGACAGCCAGGTCATGTTTCAGGGCCTGTCTTGGGCGTCTTGGGGTTGCTGTAGGGCTGTGAGTTTTCAAAGCCTCAGCTACCCCGGGGAGAACCAAGGGCTGCTGAGTATCAACCTGCCGTTCACAAGCGTGACCCCTGGGGCAGCAGTGTCAGCATTACCCGGGAACTGGTCAAAATGCACATTCTCGGGCCCCAGCCCAGGGCTCCTGTATCAGAAATTGCAGGGGGGTGGGTGTAGAAATGTTGGTTTTCAAGCCCTTTGGAGGTTCTGGTGCTTGTCCCACTGTCAAGGGGAAGACCCCTTGTTTCTCGGGGCATTCTCTCCAACTAACTTCACGCACACCCTCTTGGCCGATACTGTGCTCAGAGGTGGAGATGTGTCACACTGCAGGAGAGGTGACAATTGCTCAAATCTTTTGGAAAAGATCTAAGTTCAAGAATGAATGCTCCTCTTCCTTATTTAAAGCTCAGGTTATTTTTATTTCACGTGGCACAGTTCTGTTCTGTTGATTGTTACAACTGACCACCGCCAAGTGTTCCTGGGGAGCGAGAAGCCAAAAGGCCCCAACAATCTGTGGGGGAAGCCTTATTGTCTCTAACATGATGGCCAGCACCAAGGGGAAAGGTGTGGTGCCTGACCTCAACTTTCTGCGGACATTCTCCTTTCAGCTGATGAAAGCAATACTGCCTTGATGGCACTTTGCCTCCGCCAAGCTCCCTGCACAGGCGCGGTGCCGAGGGAGCCGGCAGCTCTCCCGTGACTCACGGACGTTGCCCGGCCCTCTCCGCCGGGCAGCTCTGCCTGCTCTTTCCCACTCCGGCGGCACAGGAGATTGCAGTGGGAATGTGCTGCAGGAGTTTTTTTTTTTTTTTTTTTAATTTTTGGCCTTAATTTTTAAAGTCCACATCCACCCAGACCCCCTTCTTTATAAAAAATAATGTAAGGACGTATCCAAAACAATGAAGCCCCTTTTCTCATCCCTGACTTTTTAAAAAACTCACTTGAGTTATTATGCCTTCTGAAGAGAACCAACGGTTACTGCTACTCCTCTGTCATTTCTCCCGCCCCCTGTGGTGTGTCCCTGGTGTTCAGGAGAGGACTTGCTTGCTTCTGTCCCAGGATGTTACAGGAAAGTCACCTGAGTGGACGGAAGTGAGAGCATTCCCTCCCCCTCCAGCATTCCAAAGCCGTATGGACTCCTGGAATGTGTCTGTGCCAAGCAGCAGGGAGGGAGCGGAGTGTGACTGGATGGACACATATGGCAGCTGTAATGACAGCGTCAGCCTGGCTTGCCGTGGGTGACCTGCCTGGGCAGGTGTGAAAATCAAGCAGAGGAATGGCCTTGGTCCCAGAGCACTTACACATCTGATGATGATGGGCCAGAAATTAGAGACACAGATACCACCGCCCCGTCCGCAGCTGAGGACAGAGCCCTGATGCAAAATGTTTCCAGCTGTACATAGAAACACACTCCTTCCTGGTTGTGGACTCTCACTTTAGGGTCTCGGGTGTGGTCCCAGCTGCACAGAAACCAGAATTCAATCAGGGTGGGCTCGTGGCAGCCAACCAAAATTCTTTCCCTGAAATGTGTTTCTGTACAGTGTGATTTTTAAATCACTTGGACAAGTTAGACAGTCTCTTGCACAGCACACTCAATTTTAAAAACATCTTGGCTTAGAAACATTCTTTAGTGGATAATTTTATGCTTTGAACAAAGTTCTGACCTAAAAGAATATATTAATACATGCATGAGGAGATTGTAAAGTGATTTGAAAAGCTTTGGATCATGGGGAATATTTAGAGGAAGGACAAAATGTCATTCTCTCTAATCTCACAATTAAGTTCCTTCAATTCCTCCAGGCTTGTTTGCTGCTTTTTGTTTTTTAGGTGCCTCGGGTCTTTATTGGTCAAGAATGTATAGGTGGATGCACTGATCTAATGAATATGCATCAGAGTGGGGAACTGTTGAAGAAGCTACAGCAAACTGGAGCTCTACAGTAATTACAGGTGAGTGACAGTTGGGGCACTGGGCCAAGAATACTGAGATGGTGGAATTCTACTGCCATATTTTGTTATCATCTAGGAAGGCACTCTGGCCAGGGAAAGAATGATTTGGAGTGATCTGAGGAACGGTAATGTCATTTATGAATTTCCCAATTTACAAAGAGGTTAATTGTGTCAATGGAAGAAAGCCTTTCACTAAACTTTCATTTAACAAATATTTATTGAGCATTTACTATTTGCCAGACAGTGTTCTAGGCACTGGGAATATCGTGATGTACAAAAAAGATAATATAGAACTTACATTCTACAGAGGTAGACAGATAAAAGAAAAATAAAATCCTGAAACAAATGAAAACAATGTGGTAGAACATGGCAGGGTGTGGAGCGCACATTTAGCTAATATGGTGAGGGAAGGCCTTTCGCAGAAGGGCTGCGCGGAGACCTGGAGACAGCCAGGTAAAGATGAAGCAGGAGAGTGTTTCAGACAGAGGGGATAGCAAGTGCAAAGGCCCTGAAGTGACAAGAAGTATAGAATATCCATGGGTCAGAAAGCAAGCAAGAGCAGACCGAGTACAGTGCAATAAGAAGGAATGATAACAAATATGGGCCGGAGCCAGAGCTCACAGGTCGTGGCAAGCAATTTGCTTATAAATGCAGTGTGAAATCAAGGTGATTGTGCTTCACATGTGTTCACAGCACAAATCAATTCATTCTAATGGGCTTCCCGAACACCAAAACAAAGTTTTCTAAAATTGTCACCTAAAGTCTATCCTGGCTGAATGGAAAACCTTAGGGTGATGAACTCTTTAGAAAGAAACCAGGATATTTTTGGGGTCTGGTGAGCTCCCCTCTCCCCCAGCTCTTGTCAGTGCTAGCTAGCTTCTAAAGAGGCCAGTTCTACTGACTCAGATATAGAGACACTCAGAGGTTTTTTTGTCAAAGGAGATGTTTGGGGTTCTTAAACCAAAATGTTCTTTGACGGGTATTTATGGCCCACTAATTAATAAACTTATCCTTGAGCTGGGAGTATATATAATTTGTGGTGGTTACTCAGAATAGCGAGAGAAGTAAAAAAAAAAGAAGTTCTGAAAAAATACAACTGACTCCCTTGAAATAAGAGTCAGTATTATAAGCCTTCCGTGCACCAGTCTGCATTATCAGCACAGCAGGTGGACACTACGGCTGTTTGTGTTAGCTTTCCGGCCTCACCCCATGCACTAAAGCACTCAAACCCCATTAACTCCGGTGCCAAATGTTTTCCATTCTGGAATACTTGTTAGCAGTTTCGGCTTAGATTAAGAATGGGAGAAAACTAATGACTTCCATGGGAGTTTGGGAAATGCCATTTCTCCAACTACCTCTGTGTTTGGGTGGGCATTAGGGTGTCCCCTATTCACAAGGCCTCTTTATTTGCATTGTCCTTCAGTGTTATGTGATCTCACTATTTTGCTGGCAGCTGCATCTCAAGGCCATCTGTAACAAATTGTGTTTAAACAGCAAGATCAATTGTCCTGGTGATGAAAGGGAATGGAGAGGCATCTACCTTTCCCAGGAAGTCCAATGTGTACTTTTTCCTGGCAGAGCAGACCCCAGGCTGGTGTCAGCTGGATGTTACTGCAAACGACGGCAGCACTTCCTTGTGGATGGATCTGGGGTTCCCCTTACCCAGCCTCAGCAACTGAAATCCTGACATATGTAAACCAAAATAATGGGGGGGGGGGTGGCGGCAAAAACAGGCATTTCTTTTTTTGACTGGGTATGATTAATAAAAGTGGACCCAAACCATGGGTCTGAGAAGGTTGATGGATGTCTTGAGTTTCTTCTGGATTGGCTGTTGGGTTCCAAAAGACCATGACAAGTTCCAAAAGACCAAGGACTCACTCAGTGACCCAAAAAGCTCTTTCTCTTTGGCACATGGTTCTCACTAACCGCTCCTCATATGCCAGGACTCCTCTACCTCTAAGAAATGTTTCTCAACTAAGTGTACCCTGGGCCCCCTAGGATAAGTCTACAGTTGGCTTTCTGCTACTGCCTGAAAATTATTTTATTCAGTTTGACTTTTCAGACTTTGCATTGTGAAAACAACAGGCATGTTGATGTGCATTTCCAAACTACATGTGTCTGTCCAGTCACTTCCTCCGCATCCTATCTCCAGAGTCACTGCTCTGAACCAGTGTTCTTACCCTTGACAACTCTCAGAGCTCATCAGACATGTTCAGCAGTTCTGTGAGGGGTTGAAGACCCAATCCAAGAAATACCACATGAAAAGATAAGCACAGTAGGTCTTCACTTGGTGCAACAGGGATCAGAGGTACAAGTACAGATGCTGCGATCAAGTGGCAGCGCCGCTGTGTAAGGGGGTCCTCCAGGTACAAGTGCCTGAGCGAGTGGGTATTACTTTGTTTAGACTCTGAACAAGAGTAAAAAGATAAAACTTAAAAACATCATAGAATGCTTGCAACCCCTCCCCCAAGAATACGGCTGTGAAAGCACCTCAGTTTGAGAAACACTGTCCCCAAGTACTGTCCCCCCTCCTCCCCACTGCCCCCATGAAAACTTAGGGAATCCCTCATTGCGAAGTTTGTTCTAGAATTGCAAGATAAAGTGAACTTCCTTTTGCAGGCTCTGATGTGAAAGGTTACTTCTTTTCGAATAAAGAAATAGTCATAGAGGACACATCGATTTCTGTCCGGTTCTTCCCAGCCGCCCAGGAACGCTATTCACGTGACACACCCCCATGGGACGCCTCACTCACGGTTTCTGCCCCTGCCAATGCCCACACAGGCACCTGCTGTCGTCCGTCACGGAGTGCAAACCGCCGGTGCGATGTTTAAATTTCATGCTGAAGTGACAATTTAAATATGTTAACACTAGCCTGCGGATGCTCGGGGTTCGTGGTTCGGTCACCGTCTCGGATCCCCGGCGGTGCGGTGCTGGGTTTCGGCGCTCTTACCGCCGCGGCCTGGGGTGGCTTCCCGGTCAGGGACCCCCCGCCCCCCCGAAAGTAATTTACTTCCGAGCCCCGCACTGCTTACCCCTACGCTTGCACGCTTGCCCCTCGCACCCTCCCCGACCACACTGTACGGGCCGCGCGTGTCACGCAGGCTGCCCCCGTGCGGCCCTGAATGCCACCTCCCGGGGCCGGCGGCGTGGGCGACCCGCACTCACTGCGGACCACCGCCTGCGCGGCCTTGGCGCGCTCGTGCCCTCCGTCACTCAGTGTGCCTCCTCCCACGCTCCTCCTTCCACGCCCGATTTACAGAGCGCCTGCCCCATGCCTCCCCTCTCTTCTCACTGCTTTTGAGAAGAACGCCATTGCTCCCGCTTGTGTCACCCTGAAGCACTCTGCATTGGGGTACTTCACCCCTCTCCTCAGGTTGTAATAGTTAATCATCCGTGCTGGTCTCTTGCCAGGTTCAGAAATACCACATTCCAAAGCAAAAGCCTTGGCTCAAACATCTTTGTGTGCCCAGTTCCTAGCCCAGACGGTCTGTTTCATCAGAGCAAGGGATGCACGTGGTTTGGAATGTCCAACAACCCTGCACGATTTCCCTGCTCCGACCCCCCACACCAGTCCTGGCCGTGCACTTACCAGTCTTGCGGGTATTTCGGCCCGTTCACAACGCTGCAGACTGCACCGGACGTGCACGCGCGTACAGCAGGCACAGCTCCAAGTCCGCTCTCCAACTCCGAGGTGAAGCGATGAAGCGGCTACGTGACAGTGTCTTTAAGGTGCTGCCCCCTATGGCCCGCGTGCCCCTTCCCACTGAATCCCCTTCCTCCCTCCACACAGGTAATCAAGCTCATTTCTTTTGTACTCATTCTGATGCTTCTCTTTCTAGTTTTGCTCTCTACAATACCCCTAATCAATACATTTTAGTTTTGAAAAGCAATAGCACCACCACCCTAGCTGTGTAAGAAAGGGCGATGTTAACCGCAGTCAGATGAACGACTCAGGGACACGACAAGCTGAACCGGGAAGTCCAGCTTCCCCGGGAGCTTAGGAGCGTGGCGGTCCTGAGTGAGTCCTTGAAACACTGTGTACCCCGTGGTCGGGGAAGTATTGTGTGAACAGGTAAGGGGCAACCCCCAGAGCTATGGTCAATGGAAGTGGGCTGCTCTGCATTTTCTGTTTCCTGCTTTCGGGTCAAAGAATAAGAGTTTGGACAATTTCGCAAACTGATTCTAGAAAAAGTGCTACATACCTCAGTGCTGAATATCATTATGGTCACCTTTGAAGTACTACCCTCCAGGAAGTTATGCACTGACGCCAGTGCCTAGTCCACCCTTCAGAGCAATTTTGGAACTCTTTCTGGAATGCCATCAAAGCTGTTGTCATACCTGGGCAAGGTTATGACACCTTACCGAGTTGTGTGTACAGTGCTGCCAATGTAAGTGTATGATGGCAAGTTTGCGAAATTAATTGTGAGGGTTTGGGGACAATAACCCTTGAACACACACACACACACACACACACACGCAAACTGATGCAATAATGACATAAAATTGTAATACAAGTGTATTTCTCTCTCCTAACAGCCCAGAGGCAGGCAGGTGGCTTTGCTCCTTGAAGTCACATCAACCCAGGGGTTGTATGCACCACTTCTGTCACATCCCATTGGCCAGAATGTAGTTCATGGCTGCACATGGCTGCAGGGGAGGCTCGGCAGGGGACACCAGGCCGCGGTGTCCCTCCTGAGAGGCCTCCCTGGCTAACACTCAGGGAGGTCTATCCCAAAAGAGTTAGGGTGACATGCACATTGCATCTTTTTCCTCTTCATTTCAGAGGCCCTTACACCTTCCATAGGTTTTAAAAAAGAGAGCATGGGAAGTAAACTCTTTGAAACCTTGCTTGCATTTATTGGATGATGGCTTGTTTGGGTAGAGCTCCTACTTGGAAATCACTTCCCCCGGAAGTGTGAAGACACCGCCTTCTCTTGCTTTCCGTGTTGTTGTCTGAAGCCATTCGGATTCTTGATCCTTGTGGACGACCTGCTTGGTTATCTTGTTTGTTGGTTTTATACTCTGAAAGCTTACAAAAGCTTTCCTTTGAGCCCTGTGCTGTGAACTATCCAAGTAATGTGCCTTGGTGAGGGTCTATTTTCATGCATTATGGGGGTTACTTGGAGATTTGGAGGGCACATTGGGAATTTATTGGATTATTTTGTGGTGACTTTCCTCCTCTCCATTTTCTGTGTTCTCTTTCTGAAACTCCTAGTAATCAGACATTGTTTTTTGAATTTTTGTTGTATTTTCTTTCCTATTTTTCTCTTTTCTCCTTGAAGAATTTACTCATGTTTATCTTCATATTTTTCTATTGAGTTTTTAATATATATTTTTAATTTCCAATAGCTCTTATTACCTGAATGTTCTTTTTTATAGGTTTCCATTTCATAACCTTATCTAAGGTTAATGTGATTTTTTTGTTTCCAACTATGATATTTTTCTTATTTTGTGGAGTTCTCTTGTTCTCAAGTGTTTTCTTTTATTCCTTGCTTTATGGATGCACTTTTTAAAAAAATCTCTCAAAGAATATTAATTATAGTTGGGGCTTTAAAAAAAAATCTGTCTTCTGATTCCTGTATCTGCTCTTTTCCCTCTGAGCCCCGGTTTTCTGTTCCTGCTTTATTTTTGAAGGCCTCCCAAAGTTCTGCACTGATCATTTGAGATCTGGCTTTCTGTAAATATTTAAGACTGATGTACCGAAAACTGGTGGAAAGATCTGTGTGCACAGATTGCACTTGTCAACTGGTGGGCTTCACCACACTGTTCAAATGTCACCTTCTAAGCAAGGCTCTGCACATCACCCTACTTAAAAATTGCACTGGCATTCTTTAGACCTCTTTCTTGTTTTCTCTATAGCATTTACCACCTAATATATTGTATACCTTTTTATTTCGTTTGCTGTCTGTCTTCACCATTAAAATGTAAGCCCCTTGAGGCCAGGAGCTTGTATCTGTTTATTTGCTGCTGCATCTACAGCACTGAGAAGACTACCTGCATATAGCAGGCACTTGATAAATATGTTAGGTGTTGGAATGAATGAATGAATGAAAGAGTAAGGGAACGAGTGGATGATCAGGTGCAGATCCCCCACATGTTAGTTCCCAGGCCTTTTTCTTTTGAGCTATTCAGCTTTTCCCGTTGCACAACCGGAGAGGAGTGGGGGGGGGGGGGGCCCTGCCTCCAGGTCTGACTGCCAAGCCGGGGAGAGGGATTTGGCAGCCCCTCTGGTCAGTGAGCAGACTCTCCTATAATCTCCTGTTTTCTGTTGGCTCTTTGTGGAGTAATTCTGTGTGAAATGCAGGGATAGAAAGGGCTATCATCATCCAAAGAGCACCGAGAAGTTAGGTTGGCACAGTGGGTTGGCAGAGAAAAGCAACAAGAACAACCAGGCCAAAAATTCATAGCCAAAGCTCAACTCCAGTTTACTTTAAAAAGTAAGTGATTTAATCTCCTATGCATGCCTCTTTTCACAACTGCCTTCAGTCTGCTGCTTCCTGCTTGGCCCCTGGAGAGGGACAACTGGCAACCATTCCTCCCAAGTCAAGGCTGTCCAAAGACGGCCCTGAAGGAGTAACAACCCTCAGGGGTGACAAATCGCCTGTGTGGCCCAGACCACACCATTCATATCCCCAGTGAGTATTATCAGGCCATTATCGTGACATTTGGGTGTAAGACAAAGCCACGCTCACTAATGCACCGTAACAGTTATTAGCAGTTCCTGGGAAATATTTTAAGGAACTGGGCTCC
Organism: Lyroderma lyra; assembly: GCA_004026885.1. Taxonomy (NCBI): domain Eukaryota; kingdom Metazoa; phylum Chordata; class Mammalia; order Chiroptera; family Megadermatidae; genus Lyroderma; species Lyroderma lyra. The sequence goes on along the minus strand of PVJL010000739.1, from coordinate 71,312 downwards.
TGAGATATTTTAAATAAAATTCCTTTCTTATGTTAATAGTGATCTTTTCTTATTAAATGCATTGAACTGAAGGGGCAGAATTCAATCTCACTAATTAGTGGAAGAGAATTCTGGTCAGGTCCCTTTAAGCACAGTGATACTGCATAGGTCTATATTTATGCACAGATTCGTACTCCCATCCCCAGGTGACTTTTCTGACAAGCTGTGCAGAGCTGAAGAAAGAAGGAGACAAGAGGAGTATTAGAGAGCCAATGAAAGCAAAGACCTTTGTGTAACCTTCTTGGGTTGCACCCAGCGCCCCTGGGGTTTTATTCCCAGTGGCTTTTCCTGCCCAGTGGGGCATCCCCCTCCCAGCCAGCAGGGCTGTAGCCTCTGGGCAGCAAAGAGCAGAGAAACTGCCTCTCACTCTTCTCTCCTGTGCCTTGTGAAACTTGCTTTGTACATAAAATTACAAGTTGTTTTTTAAAGTGGGGATTTTGCACTTTTCTGATTCCTCTTTCCAGTCCCCCTGAGGATTGGTATAGAAGTTCCATAACCAATGTTTTGCATCTTTTTACTTTATTTTTTCACCATTACTGATTATTTTTCTCTTACCCCTGCCTGGCCTGGCATGTACCCCTGGGGATAACCATCCCACCACTTGGGAACCTATGCTCTAGGGCAAGCTTGTCCAACCTGTGGCCTGTGAGCCACATGCGACCCAGGACAGTTTTGAATGCAGCCCAACATAAATTCGTAAACTTTCTTAAAATACTATGAAAATTATGTATGGACCTTTTTTTTAGCTCATCAGCTATCGTTAGTGTTAGTGTATTTTATGTGTGGCCTAAGACAATTCTTCTTCCAATGTGGCCCAGGGAAGCCAAAAGTTTGGACACCCTTGCTCCAGAGCAAGCACTAAAAAAACAAAACAAAAAACTAGTATGTTATGAAAGGAGGAAAAGAATGAAATCATATAAAATGTTTAATTAAATCACAAAAGGCAGAAAAAGAATGAAAGACAAAAACAGGAATAAGGAACAAGGGCAACAAATACAAAGCAGTAACAAATATGGTAGCTATTTATACAATCATCCAATAATCACTTTGATTGTCAATGGCCTAAATACATTGATTAAAAGAAAGAAATTGTCAGAGTGGATCAAAAAGCAAGACTCAACTATATGTTCTCTACAAGAAAATCACTTTACTATAAAGACACTTACAGATTAAAAGTAAATGGATAGAGAAAGATACAGCATGCTAATACTAATCATTAATTTCAGGCAGAGCAGACTTCAAAGCATATATATTACCAAGGATAAAGAGAAGTAAAAATAAAGGGATAAATTCTCCAAGAAGACATAATGATCCTTAACATGTATGTGACTAACAATAGAGCATCAAAATACATGAGGCAAAAACTGATAGAACTGCAAGGAACAAAAGATGAATTCACTATTATAGTTGGGAGACTTCAGTAATCCTCTATCAGAAATGTACAGATCTAATAGGCAGAAAATCAGTAAGAACACAGATGAGCTCAAGCTCACATGGAACATCCACTAGAACAAACCACATTCTGGGCCATAACAAATTTAAAAGAATAGAAATCATACAAATTTAACAAATTTAAAAAGAACAGAAATCACAAAATGTTCTCAGACCACCATGGAATTAAACTAGAAATCAGTAATGGAAAGATACCTGGAAAATTGTAAAATACATGAGGATTAAATGACACATTTCCAAATACCAGAGGAGTCAAATAAGAAATCTCAAAACACAAAGAAAAAACCTCAAAATGTTTTTGATCTAAACAAAAATGAAAAGACGACTTATCAAAATTTGTTGGTTGCAGCAAATGTAGTGCTTAGAAGGAAATTTATATCATTGAACGCATACATTAAAAAAAGTTCTAAAAACAGTCATCCAAGCTTCTACTTAAGGAAACTATAAAAAGAAGAGCCAATTAAACCCAAATAGAGCAGAAAAAAACCCAAATTAAAAGTAGAGTAGACATCAATGATAACTGAAAAACAGGAAATCAACAGAGAAATCAATAAAACCAAAAGCTGGTTCTAAGGAAGGATTGGTAAAATCAATGTCAGGTTAAATAAGAAAAAAGAGGGATGACACAAATTACTAATACCAGAGATGAAAGAGGATACATCACTACAGATCATATGGTCATTAAAAGGATAATAAGGGGACACTGAACAACTCTGTGCCTAGATGAAATGGATCCATTTCTTAAAAGACACAATTTGTCAAAACTCACACAAGAAGAAACAGACAATCTGAATAGGCCTATAGAGCTATTGAATAAATTGAATCAATAAATAAAGTCCCAAAACAGAAAACATCAAGCCCAAATAGATTCAGTGGTGAATTCTAGCAAACATTTAAGAAAGATGATATACCAATTCTCTACTATCTTTTTCGGCGGATAGAAGCCGAGGGAAACTTAATAACACATTCCTCCCTCCCTCCCTTCCTCTCTCTCTTCTCCTGTCTTCCTTCCTTTCTTCTGTCACAACTCTATTTAGGCGTAATTCATACCTCACCCAGTTCAGTCATACGATTCAATAAGAGAGCATTCACTAAGCTGCCCAGCTGCCATAGAAACTGGCCCCCAAACCTGGAATTGCTGCTCCAAAGGCAGACGTCTATGGTGTGGAAGCAACATGGACTGAATTCAAATTCTGGTTAGGCTATTTCCCAGCTGTGTACCTGTGGCTAAGCAAATTTCTCTAGTTTGGGTTCTTACTATGAGAATTAAAATGAATAAAATTAATCAAATGAAAGAGAATTAACACAGAAACTTACTCTCTGGCTGTCGGGGTTGCATGGGCCCTGCACCCACTACCATTCTGACTGCTTCATACCAGGATATGCTATTTGTTTTCCCGCCATCAGCCTTGGGTCACTTACTTCAAATACTAACCACAAGGGTGGTGGTGTGTTAACTAGTCTTAACATTTGAAAACTCATGATCAAATTAAGACCTTGGAATAGTTTTGTCTTCCCACAAAGCCAGCAATGTTGCCACACCTTCCAAAGCAGCTGCAATTCAGTCTTAGTTGGATTATTTTACATTTTCCTTAGAATGCTTATGAAGGCCATTTGCTGGTTGGTAGAGCACGTGGTCTGTTCATTATGAATTTGTACTAACATGACAAACAAGTCTACTATTTGGAAATGCTGAAAAGTCTGCATGAAAAAGTTAGAACTTTTCTCTTGCATCACGACAGTGCACCAGCTCACAGGGCACTGTCTGTGAGGGAGTTTCTAGCCAGTACACAAACAACTGTATTAGAATACTCTCCCTACTCACCTGATCTTGCCCACCATGACTTTTTTCTTTACTGGAAGATACAGGAAATATTGAAAGGAAAACATTTTTATGACATTCAGGACATCAAGTGTAATACGACAGCTCTGACAGCCACCCCAGAAAAAGAGTTCCAAAATTGCTTTGAAGGGTGGACTAGGTGCTGGCTTTGGTGCACAGCTTCCCAAGGGGAGTGCTTCATGACCCTAGTGATACTCAGCAATGAGGTAAGTAGCACTTTTTCTAGGATGAGTTCGTGAACTTAGTTGTCAGAACTCATATGACTTCATTTACTCCTTCCAATGTAATTGTGGGGTTGCTATATCCATTAACTCCATTTTATAACAAGCAAACAATGTCCAGAAAGAGGCAACTTCACCTGACTGAGGTCACATAGTAAGAGGCGGAGTAGGGATCTGAATCAATTCACCTGGGCAGTCTGGCTTCATCATCCCCTATTTAATCACCCCACCAGACTACTTTCCTGTGCTATATTGTTTCTTCTAAGGGCAAACATGTGCCAAGTGTCTGGCACACAGTAAAAGTGTAATAAATAGTAACACTGAAATAATAAGCAATACTTCAATTTCCCCAGCCATCATCAGCCTATGGAGTTCATACAATCAGTAATAACAAATTTAATTCGATTACACTTTTGCCTACAGGATACAGGTCCTTAAGTTTCTTGAAATTGTTCCTGAGGTGTCTCACATGGCTTTCCTGTCCTTGCACACCTGCCCCTCCCTGAAAGACCTGCCCTTGTCCCTTGAAGGTGGGGCCTCACCCGCTTCTGTTGTGTGTCCTCTGTACCCTCCACAGGGCCAAACTCCCTGGTCAAGTTCTTTGCTACCTAAGCAGAAATGGGCACCTGGGCCGTAACAGTCAACACTGTTGATTTGGAGACCAGTAACTCAGCTGGATTCTCCATCCCCTGTGTCCTGAAATTCCACAGCCATTTCTCAAGCAACTATTATGCTTTGGAAATGGTACTAAAAGACATATAAAAAGAAAATACAAGCAATCAGCATGTCCACACAAGTAGCTGAGGAACCACTGATGCCTACTAATACTAAGGCTCCACACAAGATCAGCCTTTCTTAGCATATTCATTAAAAATAGTAAAGGTTAATTGGTTTTTTGTTTTTAATGGTATGTGGGTAGCTCCCCGGCTGGGAATCGAACCCAGGCCGCAGCACTGACAGCACCAGCGCCGAAGCCTTAAGCCACTACACCATCAGGGAACTCCCCTAATTTTGTTGTTAATGGTAGTTGTGGAGGTGGTGGTGGTGTGTAACTTAAAAAAAATGTTCAGGTAATTCCTGGCAATATCTGTTTACTTTATTTAAGTGAGCATCTTACATTTGAATTCTCATCAAAGAAGTATCTTAACTTTTGGTTGCCACCTAGTCAGGGGAAGCATTTGAACCTCTTCTGGGTTTGCAGCATTGTAATCTGCCCTCCTAACCGTTACCGGGCGCCCTCTCAGGGATCCTGCACGTCCTAATTTACTCCGAGGCAATTTATTCCTGAGAGGAAGTCACTGTACCTTTAGAGAACCAACCCTACTCTTCTTCCAACCAAGGGGACCTAAGACCCAAGAACAATGAAGTGTTCAGTCACTTAAGTGACCCTGGAGAGAAAATTAGATAAGAGATTTCCAGGAAAATAAAATTTAAGGGATACATAAATTTTATGAAAATGGAAACTGAGAGAATGGTAGATATTTTTCTACAGCCTTGAACTGACTAAATATGAAGGCAAACGCAAGATACTTCCTTCAGGAGGACCAAGCGAAAAGCAGGCTGGAAGCAGACTAGTGTGAGGGGGACAGTGGCTGAAGCAGGATGGAGCAGGGGGGCTCCCAGACTATAGGACTCATAGAATCTCCAGCCTCTTTCTCCCAGTTCCCCTCCCCAAGTCTGAATCACCTCCTTAGTTTCCTGGGTCCCTAGATTTAAACACCAGCTGTCAGCTTGATTCCCAGACTGCCCTTTGCTCCTCCAATAACTTAGTAACTTCCTACTACCTTAATACAAATTCCTAGGGCTCATAAAACTGGTTTAACAAACTTCGTCCTATAGGCCCTCTGGCTTTAAAACATTATTTATTTATGGTTGTGTTCCTTAATTGCTTCCAGTTCTTACAGGGCAGCTAAAAACAAAAAGATAGACCATTTTCAGGGGGAAGAAAGTATATTCTGAGATAGTAGCAAAATTTGTCATTGTAAATAACATAGGGACTAAGTCACAGATGAGGGACTCAGCACAGCCTTCAAAGAAAATTTCCTGTTTTGGTCAGTTTGCTTAAGAGTTCCCCTGAGGATCTTCCCCGTCCAAGTTGCCAACAAAAAAAGAGAAGGTGAGATCCCACCTCTTTTCCACTTAATTTTTAAAAGTAATATACTGTGTCCACTAAATTGCATGCTATTTTCCTTTTCTTTTTCTTTTCTGGTACTAGAATTTCTTTCTTTAAAAACAATTTTTTGTTGTTGTTAAATGTATTGAGGTGACATTGGGCAGCAAAAATTACATAGGTTCCAGGTGTACAATACTACCGTGCATCGTCTATGTGCTGCCATATGTGCTCACCGCCCAGTCAGTTCTCTGTCCATCACCATGTATGTGACTCCCCCTCCCTCCTCTCCCACCCCCCTCCCACTTACCCTCAGGTAACTACTGAACTATTGACTGTTTATATGAGTGAAGTCATATGGTATTTAAATGAGAGTAAATAAGAGAGCTCTTTGTCCTGAACAAGAGAATGCCAGACACTCTCATTCTATTGCTGATCATTGAACATTCATCTATTACATAACAGCGGAGCAGGACAACTAAGATTGTGAGAACAAAACCAGCTGCATATCAGGGAAATTATTTGCATGAAACTAAAGGATCATTTGCATACAAATACCATGTTTAACACTGGGAGCCATTTCCTTTGGTGTCACCTAATAAGAACTCTTCTGTGCCCTCTAACTTATCTTGCTGCCCCATTTCCAAGAGAGACTCCCAGGCAGAGGTGTCCCCAAGGATCATTTTGTACCTGTTCTGCATCCCTTCAACGGTCCACCAGTTACACTTTTCCGTTCTACGTTCCTCTACTCCCCAGCCAGCTACCCTAGTCACTAGGTCTCACCTGACAATTGATTTAGGCTACACCTGCCACGGGGCAAACAGCTTCAGGTGGGAGACTACTTAATTGCATTTGAAAGTTTGATCACTGTTCCAGCTGAGGCAACCTGGCCTTTTCAGTGCCATTTATTTTATACACACAGTGTACGGCAGTCCTTGTGCTTGGCAAAAGCTTGGGGAGAGGGTCCCAGCCATTTTAACATCCAAGATAAAATAACTACAGAACACTGGCTTGACCTGTTCGTTTTTAAAAAAAGTTTATTTGTTACAAAATGTTAAATACTAAAATTAAAAACATATAAATTCAGGTCAGGCTATATTAAAATACACACTTACCCTTTGCAAAATTATTAAAGATCAAATTAAAGCGATGCTTTAAATAAAATAAAATACTTTCAAGGACATTTTTGTCTAACTGTACCAATGTAGTGTAGTTTTTAAAATTATAGTTGAAAAGTTCAGCTGTCTCGGAAGTCAAATGTATCCAATTGTTCAGTTTTCTGCTACTGCCCAATATGAAGTCATCATGCTGGCTGGACAGGATGGATTTCAGTTATGTTATTGAAACTTCTAATACAAGCCTGCACTCCTATGATGTGAACACAGAGCAGTCAGAAGTATACAAAGGGTTACATAAGGTGGAAACCTGGCCTGAAAAGAAAAGGCCTTAATTCTACCAAACAGTAGCTTCTCTAATTAAAATGATTGGTAAATATATTGAAGCAGAGATCAGTACAGAGCATACATTCACCTAGAAATAATCTTTCAATTAAAAAAAAAAAAACAACTTCAAAAGAGCATTCATTTCTATAAGATAGCTTAAAAGTATTTTTAAATTTCTTGTTATTTTAAATTGAGTTAAGGTTTTAATCTAGGTTTAAAATCTAATTTGATTACTGTTCTGATTAGCCCTGGAGAGCTGTGGCATCTGAGTGTTTGAGTCACACATACAGGTGGCAAAGACCTTTCATAATAAAAACTACATGATCAACACCACCAGAACAGCAACTCCCACACTCAACTCCAGTAGAACAACCCCAAAACTATCTATGGTCTACTTAACAGTTAAATAGCATTTGCAAGAAAATATTTTGCTTTAGAACTTACTTTTAAATTTCCTAGATTAAAATGTACTATTTTAGAGTTTTAAGTAATTCACATAGGGGTAAGAATATGCTTTATGAAGAACAAAATGCTATCATTGTATTTTAAAAGTTCTTAAATGTGAATGAATTTCTAGAAATATACTACAGTATCTATTCGTTATGATGCTAATCCTTGTCAAGAGGGATTTGCCAATAGTTGATTAACTCAAGTGATTAAAATACAAAAACCACAATGCATTCCAGTAATCTTCATCAACATAATTCAATTAAAATCAGGTTTCTTGGAAGACATATGCAGGGCATTTTTACTGTTTTACTCTGACAGTGTTGGAATATATATTATCTATGGGCTAACTAACTATATGTGATTCTAATGCTATCGTATAAAACGGTTTAATCAAACCTTTGAACAGTTGGAAAACTATGTGTATTCTAAAGTAAGTGAAAATTAAAAGAAAAATATATCCAATACTGCATCACAGATGAAAACGATGTTAACAGCGAAATAGTAATCTAGTTTTCCATTTCTGAGCTTATGAGCCTCTGATGTAATTATTTCTGTTGACATGTAATATAAGAGAAACTGTAATTCTGTCCTCTATCCTAGTACCATTTTCTCTACATGTAACAAGTCTTTCATTTTATATCCTTTCTTTTAACTGCTACATGATCTTGAAGGAGAAGATTCATGATACTCATCAAAAAACCTTGCGGCCTTCAGAAAGATTCAAATAGTTCAAGCCACTGACATCCCAATCTTAGTAAATACACTAAAACAAAAACTTCTTGAGCCTTCAATAAAAATTCTCTAGAAAGCATCTTTTCCTATGAGTATCTTTACACATCCATATTAAAGTCATGCTGGTCAGTTACTTTTACCAATACCCTAGCCTTACAGAATGATCAAGAAAGTAGTTGTTTATCTGTGATAGAGCCAGAACTAAGACGACACAAGGCATTTCTCATTTGCCGGCTGAGGTGGCAGCAGAGGCCCTGGGGGGTACAGGTTTGTCTAAAGATCCCAGAATCTCCATATTCTCTTCCCTCCAGAAAGTTTCCTTCTCTTTTCTTGAGTCAGTGCCTCTTTTCTGCTTTCAGGTAGAATAATATTCTAACAGGAAAACATAGTACATATCCTGCTACAAGACAGACATAATTTGGGGGACCGTGTACAAAGTGAAAACGCAGGGTCCCTTTTCAAACATTATTATGAATTTCAAGATGGCGGCAGCAGAGCATTGAACCAAGTCGGGGGCCCGTCTAAGTGAGGGTACAACCACACAGTCAACTACACAGGCTACCTGGCCAGAAATTCATCCCTGTTTAGGTTTCCTGCTAATCAGAATCTCAGGGAAGAGACAACCTGGCTTAGCTGGGTTGTTCAGATAAAAAGAGTATTTTTTTTTCATGATGGTTTGAACACTGTCACTGATTTGGAACCAAGTGGCATTTCACATTCAAAATCCCAGGCAAGTTTATACTCCCTGAAGGCTCAGATTGATCAGCCTTCCCCTAGATTCTTCACTATAGAAATAGTAATACTGGGTCTTTTAATACCCCTTCTTTTGACAGAGTAATTAATCAGACATGATAAAATTTCTGTAATTCAAACATTTCTTAACTAGGAAGGTTATTAATATCACTAAAGCAACAGGACATCTTAAAAGGTGAAAGTAGCTGTACAACAGCTTTATACACTAGAGTGAAGCTTCAGACTCAGTCTATGGTGCATTTTGTTCCATTGTAAGATCGCAAGAGTAGGTTTTGCAAAGAGAGCTAATGAACACATTAAGCTGTATGGTGATTTTTTTTTAACACCAATATTTCAGTCACAGAATTTTACTGGAACCCAGAGGTATCCCACTCTTCATGATAATAATTTAAAAAGTATATATATATACACAAAACCGCCAGGTTACATTACTAGGCAACGGCACTTCCGGGAGTGAACATACTTCCTGTACTCCGCGAGCTGCTTCAAGTACATGTTTGAAGGCCATCTGTGCTTCTCCACAAAACTGCGTTCTTCCACTAAAATTTTGAGGAAAAAATGTTCATTGAATTTATTTAATTTGAGGTCAAGCTTAGGTATTAATTACTGGTCTCCTAGCTAAGGCATGAGGTCCAAGCTCTCTGCTGTATACCCCCTAGCCTTCCCTCAAGCCCTCCACAACCACTGAATACCATTCTGGTTACATCGGCCATGGGGACATGGCTTGTCCATCATTTCAGGTAGCATTTGAGTGCTCTTCTTCTTCTTCTTCTTTTTTTAAATAAGACTTATTGTTCCTGGAGATGATAACCAACTTGTTTCATTTATACAATTGTTTTTTATTTGTCCTTGTAATTAACTCAACCTTCCAAACTCTTTCAAGTCCTCTCAGTACTATCTTCCACCACGCCACAGATACCAGGTACACCACCCACTTCTGCAGTGGTGCCACTGGGACTGTGGCTCTGGAGACCCTTTTCTTCAGAGCCTTGCATCCTATTGCTTTCTAGGCCTGCTTCGTGCCTTTGTGTGGCATCTCTCCATTCCTGGACTCCAGGTCCTTCTCTTTCTTTATTCTTTAGTTTTAGTGAAGCGGCAAGAAACTTCATTAGCTTTCTGAAAAGGGGAGGTGCTTAAGAAGTGTGTGAGACCTGCTGTGATGAAGTCTTTAGTCTATGCTTGCACACAATTCATAGTTCGGCTTAGTATAGAATTCTAGGTTGAAAACTTCCCTCAGGAAGTTAAAGACTGTACTCCACTGCTTTCTCATTTCCAAGGTTGTTAAGGACTCCACTACCACCACCATTCAAATTCATAGTCCTTGGTGAATGATCTGTTTGTTTATTCTTTTCCTGGAAACTTTTAGATTTTTTCTAATTACAGTTGGCATCTTACATGTCACAATGATGTATGTTGTTCATTCACTAAGCTGGGCACTTAGATCCTTTCAATCTGTTGATTCAGTCCTTCATTACTGAGACAACTTCTTGTATGATATTATTTCTTGATAATTTCCTCCCCATTGTTTTTGTTTTTTCTATATTAACTTCTATTATTCAGGTACTTTACCTCCTGGCTTGAGTCTCCAATGTTTTAAAAAAAACCTTTCCCTCAGAGCTATCTCTTTTTGTCCTACTTTCTGGAAGATTTCCTTACTTTTATCTTTCAACTATTTTATTTAGTTGGTTTTTTTTGCTATCATATTTCTAATTTCCAAGAATGACTTCTTATTCTTTGTTTTTTGTAAATTGTGGTAAAATACACATAAAATAAAATAAACCATTTAGTGTACAGGATATGCTAAGTAGTGTTAAGTACGTTCATGCTGTTGTGCAATCAAACTACAGAATGCTTTTCATCTTGCAAAACTAAAACTCTATACACATTAAACAACAACTACCTATTTCCCCCTCCTCCAAGTTCCCGGAAACCACCATTCTACTTTCTGTCTTTGCAAACATTGTTTTTTGTTTTTTGTGTTTTAAGTAACATTCTATCCCTACTTTTTAATAGATGCATACTTCTTATTCTTTGAGGACATTAATTTAGTTTAAGTTTTCTTCTACTCCTTGTGTCTCTTTATTCTTCTAAGTTCCTTCTTGTGAAATAATAGAAAATACATATTGGTCTCTGCCCTCCATTCCTGGCCCAGAGCTCCTTGAAAACCTTGTAATAGCCTCAGTAATACAAACACTAGGAGCATCTTTTATCCTAGCATGTGTTCTTTGACACCAGTTCTAGGCACAGGGCTCCTGAAATGCTTGCAATTTCCTGGGTGACAGTCGTGTCTTTTGTTCTAATGAGGGGACAGCGGGTGGGCTGTTGGATGAGGGCTGGTCACCAGAAAACCATGATTAGATGCTTAGATCTTTCAGCACCCAAACCCCCACCCCATTCTCTTAAGAAGGGAAAAGGGCTGAAAATGGATCCATCCATTACTGATCCATCATGCCTAAGTAATGCAGCCTCCATAAATCCCACAGTATGAGGTTCAGAGAGCTTCCAGGTTGCTGAACACAATCAAATGCAGGGAGGTGACACACCCCCAACTCCACTGGGACAGAAGCTGGGGCACTCTGGGCCCTCCCAGACCTCACCCTATGTACCTCTTCATCTGGCTGTTCACCTGTGTCCTTCAATAAACTAGTAAATATAAGTAAGTCTCTCCCTGGGTTCTGTAAGCTGATTTAGCAAATTAACTGAACCCGAGGAGGGGGTCACTGGAACCTCTGATCTATAACCAGTGGGTCAGAAGCAGTGAACTTGAGACCAGTGTCTAAAGTGGGGTGAGAGACAGTCTTGTGGGACTGAGCCCTTCACCTGTGGGATCTGAAACTGTTGCTCTCTCCATGCAGAGTGTCAGAATTGAGTTAAATTGCAGGATACCTGGGTGGGGGTGTGGAGAATTGCTTGGTATGGGGTACAACCTCCACACATTTGGTGACCAGAAGTGCCAGAAGGGAAGTATTCTGTGTGAACAGTAAAGGAGACACACCGAGAAAGGCTCATAGGAAGGAAATACTCCGGTATAAAGCCTGTAGGTTTTCCCCATCCACTTCTCCTTTGTGTTTATTCGTTTTGTTTGGTTTGGGTGTGTGTCATTTATTTTGCACACTGCCTCAAATGTATGTTATCTTTAGTTACCTCTGTATTGAAGACTGAGATCCTGGAAAGCTGTTTAGAAATCTTCGGGGCATGGGTAGGACGTCGGTGTATTTCAGAATACACTGACTCATTATCGAGCAGATTAGTGTTGGATTTGCTGACAGAATTCTGAAATGACTGCACCTGTATAACTGTATGGTGTGTGGTAAATGCTTCTTAATCAACACAAGTAATTCTACTGCTTTTGGCCCCAAGTCTCATTCGGACACTCCTGGTCCCTAGAGTTCCCAGTGTTTTGGCACTCTGCTGGGTGAGCCAGCTCACTCCTCATCAGTACCCCCTCTGTAGGCACTCAGGCTGCCTTCTGCTAACTCACATTCCAGGCCCCCATCCGCTGCTTGGTCTCAGCTACTGTGATTTGGGTTAACGAGACCCTGATTCAGGCTGTGGGAGCTGGAGAAGGAGACACAACCTGGCTGCTCAGGGAAATTAGCTCTCGGTTTCATTAGGAAGCGAGAATGACTTAAGACTACTCCTCAGTGAAGATAAAAATAACAAAAAGACGTTATCACAAATGAGCTCTGGCCAGCAAAAAGCATAACAAAGACAAAAAAACAAGACATAATAACTGCACAATATAAAATACATAACACGATACTGAGCTAAATTAAACTATGAGAATAATGAATCCGTAAGTTTTCCCAAGAGAGGTAACAACACGAGCAACTCACTGCATCCAAACTGACTGTTTACTCTAATGACTGGCCCAGTTTCATTTTCTTCTCTTATGCAAGACCAGAAGCTGAACCTCAGATCGGTTTTAATCTTTATAATTTACCTGAAAAATCACATCATGCATACTCTCTGCTAAGTTTTGTACAACTTTGATCAATAAAAATTGTTATTCCCACATAATACAATGAACTCCTATATGGATATACTTAATAGATATAGGTATCAGTACAATAGAACTACGTATTATAGATAATACACAATAATTACAATTCTTTTACAAAAAAAGGTTTAAAATCTGTACTGTTAAAATATTGCTTCTGACCTGGGTGGTTAAAACCAAGACCTTGTGTATCAAAAACAAATGCCATTTGAGGTCACCTTATCTCTATACTTCAGGGAAAAAAATGCACTTAAAAATGGATATGAGCTATAAAACAATTATTAGACAACTTCTTGTGTAACACAGGTCAAGCTACTTACGTAACAGAGGTGCACACTGCATATTTAAAAGGAATGTAGTACGTTGACTTTTTAATTTTTAAAAGCTACTATTCCTACACATTATGTCTCAAATCTAGAACAAAGAACATAATTTTTTTTCAACATAGTAACTGGCAATCTACCTGAAAGGTCCTGAAATTCAGGCTTTTGACTGAAGATGAGGTAGTTAGTGGCAATGAAATGAAGCAGCCAGGTTGAAAGGCAATCGGAGTGGTGAAACTGCAAGAAAAATGGAAAGTGAAACAATACTGTACATAATGACCATCATGTGATGATTAGATCAGAGAGAACGGTCTGGGAAGTCTCCTGGAGAGCCCAAACCCACGTTTAATGTGTGTGCACGTGATGCAGCCTTCAGCCTACTTTGACAGCAGAAAGGAAGAGGGAGCATTCATAACAAATAATAATAAAATTACATTAATGAAGAAACCAAATCAAGAAATGAATTACAAGCTACCACTGCTGGAGTGGCTGAGTGTCTTTAAGCAGGTGCCTGGTTGCATCACTGGTTAACAAAAACTGAGGCTCTTGGGGATTTAGTTTAAGCTTTTACTCTAAGGTCATGGCCTTCACTGATCTCACTTGTATCTGTGTAGCACAGATAAGATTACAGTTAGATATGGTGACCCTATCTAGACAAATTGACCTGAGGAGCAAGCCAAAAAATATTTGAGAAGGAAATGTCATGAGTTGCAATTTGTATATATTTCTATGAGAAGGTTGTGTCTGAAGAGTTGCCTTTAACTCAGATATACTGTTACACTCAGCAGGATGTCCAGCACGTTTCTCATTTGAGTATCAAGAGCTAATAGAGGGGGAACTCAGAGCAACTTGGCCATGACATCATCATCTTGGTGCCAATTCAGTGACACTGACTAAGCCATCTCACCACTCAATTCAGATTACAGTAACTTGCTGGCAGGCAACTTCGTTACAAGAGTATGGTTCTTTTTGTTATTATTGTGGTAAAATAAATACAATATGAAATTTTCCATTTTAACCATCTTTAAGTGCACAGTTCAATGGCATTAAGTACATTCACATTATTGTGTAACCGTCACCACTACCTATTTTCAGAACATTTTTATCACCACCAACTGAAACTCTTTACCCATTAAATACTAACTCCCATTTCCCCCTCCCCTCAGTCCCTGGTAACCACTGTTTTATTTTACCTCTATGAATCTGACTATTCTAGGTACCTCATATAAGTTAAATTATACAGTATCTGTCCTTTCTCTGTTTATTTCAGTCAGTTTAGCATAATGTCCTCAAGGTTCATCCATGTTGCAACATGTATTAAAATTTCATTCCTTTTAAGGTGGAGTAACACTCTATTGTATGTATATAACACTTTGTTTATCCATTTATCTGTTGATGAACATTTAGGTTGTTTCTACTTTTAGGATAAATATAGCTCTTATAGAGACACTCGGAAATATTATATAAGAAATAAGTACTGCTAAATTGAAGACAGACTTGTAATCTCAAATCTTAAGGAAGAAACTCAAAAATTGATTTTTTAAAAAGTTACAATGTGAGAATATTTTAACATGTAAATTTATAGGTCCCTCTGATTTTTCTTACACAAAATCAGAATTTTTGAGTTGGAAGAGACATTATAGTTCATCTAATCCCACATTACATTTAACAATCTTTTTTTACCTTATCTTTTAGCAGATGAATGTGAATGATCTCAAAGGAATAGAGCAAGAACACGTAGCTATTTTAATAGAAGCCACCAGCACTAGTAGGTGATTACCCAGGGCAGATAACCTACCAACAGAAGTTCAGAACACTGCCTAATGCTTGTGACTCTGGAGAAGGGAGATCACAGAAATGAATTGCTGGCTACAAAAACATAGTTCAAATGCAGAATTTTGTTTTTGACCAAGACTTAAGATATAATTGTGGGCTCTTGGCAAGAGATGGAATGCATCTCTCTATGCATGACTTTTGGGGAAGAATATGTTCTGACCTGAGAAAAATAGGTTTAGGGGGTTCCCTGGTGGTGTAGTGGCTAGGCTTTGGCGATCTCAGAGCTGCAGCCTGGGTTCGATTCCCAGCCAGGGAACTATCCCCGCACCCTCCCTCCCCAAATAAAGAAAAGAAAACAGGTTTAAACTGAAATAAATAACAGATTAAAAAGGAAAGCCAGTGAAAAAAAACTAGAAACCAAATGCTATAGCATTTAACAGTTCTGTAAAGATTAGCAGTGGTAGAGAAAGCACCCAGACACTCACCAGGAAAAGGTCAGAAACCGAACTGTGGCCTGAAGCAGCTAAACATTAATGCACAGATTATAAGAAGGTGAGTTTAAAACTTTAAGATGAGAGCAAACAGGACTTCATAGGAGTCCTAAGTTTAGTTAGATAGGGTTTAAAGGGGAATAGACAAGGAAATTTCTACCTCAAGTTCAACTTGATGGAAATAAATAAACCCAAAGGCAGAATCAAGTAAAGAAACTAAAGGCAGCATCAAGGTAAAGCACTGAGAGAGGTAAAGGGAAAGGACACAGAAGTGAGAGGACACTGAAAGTCTGAATGATGCTTTCCCGGTGCACACCACAAACCTGGCAGCGGTGATACCTTCTATTGGGAATTTCAACTATTCAGAGACCTGCCAAAGTCTAAATCTGCTAAAAGACGATTTTACCTCCTAGAAGTCAGGGAAACCATGAGAAAAAGGCTAACTAAATTCTGACGTGGAACCTCAAACTAGGAACTTCAATGAGAACTTGGGGAGAAAATTATCCTGTTATCTGGGATCCATAATTCCCAAACTAGGGACCACCAGGAATAGACGAGGAAAACGGGTAAATGTAGGCTTTGTCTTAGCAAACAGAAACGTCTTCCGAAAAAACCAACAAAAAAGCCAGTAAAATTTAAAAACTGTTTAGATTTTTAAAATTCTAAGAAAAAAATAAGAATAATCACATAGAAGTCATACATTCTATATTAATAATTATATTATTATTAACATAATTATTAATAGAATGACATCAGGAAGCATTTCTGACAATGCAACCATAAATGATGCTGATGAGGAACCGTGTGTGTGTGTGTGTGTGTGTGTGTGTGTGTGTGTGTTTGGGGGGGGGCACTAAAACAAATCAGTGCAACTACACAGGAAGTTCTCTATCCGTGAACTATGTAAAGGATACTATAAGCTAAAGATAAGCTTGTGTCCATTTTTTAGAAGTATGACCAACTTGTTAAAGTAGTATTAAAATGATACATCAAAAATGAACTCAGATAGTGAAAGTGCTAGAAAAAATTTTTAAAAAATTTTAATTAAATCTAAAGCACACCTACTATTTATCCCAAATTCAATGTAAATATATTACAAAGAGAGATCAGGGTTACTCAATGTTTTAAAATATGTTTTTATCCCTAATATTAAGTACATATGTTCTTAGGATAAATTATGAGATATGAACTCCAAAATAGTTAAGGAGATAGTAAGAGATGATCTAGATGCTTTATACAAATTCCCTTCTATGCTCAGAAATAATATAAGAGGGCTGTCTGGAAAAAAAAATCCAGTCATAAATGCCCCTACTTTTCATTTTACATGGCTGGATAGTTTCTGGACAGTCCTCATATGTTGATTAATGAATTCATCTCAATTTGTAAGCCAGCTTTTAGCTGTCACAGAGTTGACACTTTGCTCCATTATGTGACTCTATTTCAGCAACTTGGATGAAGACCAATTTGTCATCTTTTTCTAATTCGGGATGTCAAAGTTGATAGGGTTAGTCAATATGTTGTATACCAGACATGTGACATAGTCCTGATAGTCCATCATGATGGATCAAATATAGTCCTGTGAAAAAGCCTAGACAGGTTCAGCTTACTGCAAGTTCAGTACACTTTACTGTGTGCCATGACAGCTGCAAGTCTACAACTGTCTAAAGGCAAGGGATGGAATGGCAAAATAACCAAGAGTTGGATGACCCATCTGGATAAACTTCCTGCTTCCAGGAATAAAAGAGAATGGGAATGAGGAGACAGTAGATGTTTTGACTAGGACGACATCTGAGAGTTCCAAAAGTAGATTTCAAGAAAGCAGACCTAGTTTATTTACAGACCTAGTCCAGTCTTTTGTCAGTCGTATTCTAGGGTCTTTGTAACTACAGTTAGTCACAATTAGTTGAATGTAGTAAACTCTGTTCCTTAGAATGCACAGCAATACAATTATGTATTAAAACCGAAAGGGCCTTGAGCTCAGAAGAGGCCAGAAAGCATGGTGTAGTGCCACGATTCTCAACTCAAATGTCTTTACTGAATATATTCCTGATACAGTGAGACATATCAATAAAAGGCGGTTTGCAAGGGTTAATGAAGTGCATATACCAATAACTCCTACAAACAACTGGAACTTCAAAGCATGAAGTGGATGAATGAATGAATCATCTTTATTAGTATGTATGCACCAATCTTGTCATTTTCCTTTCAGGAACCCTAAGATGTGATTATTTTGGGGAAATTCAATATAAAATCTATTTCCTATAATGCCTATATGACAACATGTAGCACCATACTCAAGTGACTCCAATAAGGGTCACCATTCAGTTGAAAAAAATTCTGTATCAGCAAATTCTACCTCCTTAGAAAGGGACTGCTCAAAAACCCCATGCTTCAAAATTACTAGCCACAGAAATTGCTGTGAGAGCACTTTAGCCTCATTTAGCCAAACTTCCAAACTAAGACGGGCACTAATATATCTCTTAATAAACAGGAATTTTTAAAGAGTAGTATCATTTTTTAGTACGATTTTAAAAAAATCAAACAAGCTGATGATACGTAGGGCCAGTTACCTTGGCTTTTTTGAGCAGGTCCACAATATCGAGATTCATGGACGCCAGCTCCCTGCTCGGCATGCTCTGCAGCTGCGTGATGATGAACAGCTCACAGATGTGCTGCAGCCTGGACACCTGGTACATCTCAGCACAGATCAGGAGACACATGGCCTGGAAGATGCCAGCTGATGCAAGACGGGAAATAAGAAAATATGGACAATGAAACCATTTCTTTACGACCTAAAACAAAACAACAACAATATGCTGACTGTATCATCTCATGTAGAACAGAATGCTTACAAAAACCTTGAAGGAGTCAGAATTCTAAAATATTACTCAATGTATAAAAGAATTAATCCTTCACACTCAGAAGTGAATCTACGTGTTGTTGTTTCTTTTTTAATTCTCCAGAGAAGGAGTTTCTACAATGGCCCTTAAAAATCAATTCCAGAGCTATGGAGTAATTCTTTTCTGCTAAGTAAACTAAATGCTTGCAATTTTTCTTCTGGCTTTAGTTCCAGGTTTGTTTCTTTTGTTTTAATTGTGGTAAAATAAACATAACACAAAATTTACCATTCACCATTTTTCTAGTTAAATAATTGACATACATCACTGTATAAGTTTAAGTGTATGGCTTGTGGTTTGATTTACATATACTATTAAATTACTACAATAAGTTTAATTAACATCCATCATTTCATATAGATATGAGAAAAAGGAAAGAAAAAAATTTTTATCCTTGTGATGAGAATTCTTAGGATCCACTCTCTTAACAACTTTCCTGTATATAATACAGCAGTGTTAACTATAGTCATCACGTTGTACATCACATCCCTAATACTGACTTTCCTGTAACTGGAAGTTTGTACCTTCTGACCGCCTTCCTCCAAGTCCCCTCCTCCACCCTACCATTAACCACTTTTAAGTGGACAATTCACTGGCACTAAGTACATTCACGAGAAACCACATTTTGTTATTATTTCAAATCTGGTCAAATTTTTTATTTAATATACAGATTTGTCAGTATTAAAATAATAAAACAAACATTAATACTTATTCTGATGAGAATCAATGCTTCCATTTTTATTAAGCAAAAATGATAAACTAGTCTTTACCACTGAAAGTAATAACTGTAACTGGCTCCAAAATACTTTAGTTAGTGGCACGACCAGAATTAATCCCATAATTCTATAACATTTCACTAGAGGGCTCGTGACTTGCTTAAAACCTAAAGAGATTTCAATAACAAACACAGGACACCTTCCTAATCTAAAAACCAAAGCAGTAAACCTGAAGGGAGCTATGGTCTAAAATGTGTGTTTTCTTTTTTTATTTGCTAGGATACCTGGCCAGTTTCTGTAATCAAGGTCTCAGGCACCAGGGCCTCACTCTATTTGTGTGTGTGCTGGGAGCCATCTGGTGGCCAAAGGGTGAAGATTAATCCACAGGGACGACCGTGGCTGCATCCCAAGGCTCCAAGGCCTGTTTAAAGATCTTGCAACTTCTCCAACATGCCTCTAATTACTGAAAACCTACCGGATCTGTTCCAACCTGGAGCTGCCATAGATGGTTACAGTTCCTAGTCAAAGACAGTTCTAGGTCAGTGAATAGGGAAACAAACCCTACAGTCTACTGGGCATTCTAAATACTTCTGGAAAGGTTTTCAGAGAAGTCAGCTTTAGGACAGTCTCACTTTAAGGAGAGTCAGAAGGCCTTACAACACCCCACATCCTCTGGGCCAGAAAGATGACCAAGGACGTCTCAGAATAGTGCAGGTCCTTAACAGTGTCTTAGTCAGAACTTAGAGCTATAACGCAGTGCCCAACACTCTTCTTCTCATGGAAGGGGCAGTGCTCCCAGGAGCTCTCTGCTCCAATCTGTAGAACTGGAGTAGCCACTGGGTACCACAAGACACCCAGTGACCACAAATGCTGTTGGTGCTGGCTGGGACATGTGAACTTATGTCAGAGTCTGAGGGCCCATGGGAGGTACTCGGTCACTGCTCTTCCATCTGAATAGACTACAAATTCATTGTGGTCCCAACAGCACCTTGGCCTGCTTAACACATTCCATGATATCAACTCTGATAAAATGAAATCAGATGTTACAGAAAGCGATTCATGAAAATGGGAGACAACGAAGGAAAAACTTTGAGGTATTTTCTAACATTGATCTGCTCACCTGGACAACAAGAGTCTGTGTATAAGTATTCTAAGAATGACAGGAAAGTCTCTTTGGAAACACCATAAACTGGAATCAGAACACTCTTTGCTTCCATGTAATTCCCATTAAACATGGCTGCCATCACTTCACAACGGGCCACCAGGATGGCTCTGTGGGCTGGCACCGTTGCCCCTGCAAGGTTCAAAAGGGCAACAAAGCTTAGTAAGATAAGTTTGCAGCATTTATTCTAGCAATTTTCCTTCCAATTGGAGTAGTATTGCATTAGGCACAGCTAAGCTGACACACGGAAACCAAATTTTGCGATGAGACTTTTTTAGTTTTTAACTGAAAAATAAAAGAGTTTAGAATTGGATTTGAAACCAACCAGGCAATTATTTCTTAATTAGTTTCTATTTCCTGAAGGTAGAAACACTGAAATGAAATACCCTGCTTCGTGAGTTATAGTGAAACATGTATCATTTTATCCTTTCCAACTGTCTCGACATGCACCACCCATACCCTGCCCATGTGCCTCCCAAGAAGACACACTATTACCTTTCTTGGCCAACTCGCGGAACAGTCCTGAGCAGGCTTCGCCTCCCCAGCAACAGGAAACTGTAGGAAATAAACCCCCCGTGGTCTAAGCAGTCCATAGATCCCAGAAGGAATGCTGAGGGAATCGCGTGTGGAGCCAAGGGGAGCATTTCAAGGGAAAATTTGGAAGGGATGGCCTAGTCCCCGGCTGTGTCCCCAGCGTACTGCCTCCCTACGGAACCGCCCTTCCCGAATGAACAATGCCTGCTTCTGCAAGAGCCAGAGCTACTTCACATTCCGAAGGCCCTTCAGCCCCTACCCTGGAATCCTGAATGCTAAAGCTCACTAAACTGACTCTCTAGTAAAAGCTTGCTTCTCCAGATACTATGCCACCTCTCCAAGGCACCACCAGAAGGGACACATGTCACCAGGGACTTGTGGGTGGAGAAGCAGTTCTCACCACTCCCACCACCTTAGGAAACCAGGAATCCACAGCCAGCCTTCAGTTTAGTCTAGATGAGTTCAACGGCTCATTATCGAGCATCCGCCATGGGTTAAGTATCGAGGATACAAAGATGAGAAAGACAAAACGACCCTGCTTAGGAGTAGTCAAGCTTTTAGTTTGGTGGGAGACACCACAGCCCATGGGAGTGACAAAGCTGTCACCTTCTGCAAAGTAACTCCATGAGCCAAACCACCCTACTCTGCTGAGGGGTCTTCACCTAGGCGTTTCTAAAATCTCATCCTTCTCAGGGGCATATACTTTTCTCTAAAACATTCACAATTATTGGATTCTTCACCCTCTTTAATTCCAAGTAGAACATCTTCTGGATCACAAAAGAAGAAGAGTTCCAGCTAAGCCCAGTGGCTTTCTCCACAGCCAATAATCCCTCAGGATTCACAAGCGACTCCCAGCATCGCCCGTTCCGAGCTCAATGCTTGACACTGACTGGCACAGGAGCAGGAAGGGGCCACAGGGAGCAGGTCATCACACAGTGCCAGCAGACATGCCCCTTTCTGGGCCCCTTCCCCACCCTGCCTCGTGGCTGTTAGGCCACCTGCCCTTAATTTCAGTGTCCATCTACAGGACAACCAGTTTCCATACTCCAAGCATGCTAGATATACTTGTATATAGCAGTTAACAAAGAATTCAAACAGGTAATGCAATTTGACTTCTAATTTTAAGGTTTTAAAATCTTAAATAGGGTACCATGAAAAAAAGAAAAGGAAAATTAGAAGCATGGTTTAAACAAACCAGATAACCTATCATTTGGGTGAAGCAAAGGAATTTAAGACTGGCCAATAATATCAGGTAGAGAGTAGATGGGGAAGGAACCTGATAAGTAACTTTAGAATTTGAACAAATTTTCCATTGATAATGTGGGTACAAAATCAGCAATGAAACAATATCTTAAATGAGTATTTTCAAGCCAATTTCAAGCTTGCAATTCAGTTTGGAAAGTTCATTATACCTCCAGTTAAGAAAACATCAACTTCTGTTTCTCATCTTTTTAAACTGTTGTTTAGGTGTTATAAATTGTTTTCCTATGAAACTGTACTACATCCATACTTTAAAAACACTGTATATAAACTATGTAAATATATAAACACTGAATGAAATATGCTGCTTAAACATAATTCTGTGTTTATGTATTAAATAGCAATAAGACAGAGCTGAAGAATTACTCAGGGAGGAAAAAAGAAATCAATTTTGCAGTTAAAAGATAAAATGTTCCTTGAAAATGTCAAGGGCTAAAGTGTGTTTCTTTATACTATCTAATTGCTATTATAGTTTTAAGAAACTTTTTTAAGGAAGAATTTTAAGAGAGAAACAAAATTTAAAAAGCCAAGTTTTCTAGTAATTTTGCAAAGGTTATCAAAGACCTTCACTTTTATTACATACTAAACCAAGGACAGGAGGCTCTCAGTTAACTGGCACCCATGGGGACTGGGAGTTGCCAGATAAATGTAAGCAGGCTCTCTCTTAACCAGAACCAGCACTCTCAAGCAACCGGCAGTTTTTTGCCAGTTGCTTGAGTTTGGGTTAACAGAGAGTGTAGTTCTCATACTTTCTTCACACTACTTGCCCCATTTAAAAAATGAGATTTTAGAAATAGTTTTTGTTTTATTCTGAAAACAGTAAACTTACGTAGTTCAAGAGAAGTTTAGAATATGTACTACTTAACTAAACGTGACAGAACGTAAAATGTGTTTTTCATGAGACGTGGATTCAGATGTCACATGGAAACTCTTCTCTCTCTGTATCAGGTCCAAATGCTTACCAAGACCAATTTTGTAACTGCTATAGTAGCTTCTAAAAAATATTATTTAATGGAAAGATACAGAACACCAAACAACACATTGGGGGTGGTAGTGAGTTTTCATGACCACCCGAGGCAGGACAAAAGTACTCCGTGTCACCGCCGGCCAGCTGTGGAGATGGCCCGGAACATTTTAAAGAAGGGCCTGCGGAGGCCCTGGGCTCAGTGGGAAACACTGTGTCCATCCACCACTGCAGCGGGGAGAAGCGGAGGGGGGGTCCCCCAGTCAGGCCTCAATATACACTTTTAGACACACCTCAATCCCTGCGACCATCTACCAAGTAGAAATTATTACCCTGCTTCATAGGCAAGAAACAAAGGATCAGAAATGTAAAGTAACAAATCCAAACCCTTTATATAGTAAACATTCAAGCAAGATCCCAACTACGTCTTTCTGGTCCCTGTCGCTACCACCTCATCAAGCTTAACACACAAAAGGGCCTTTTTAGAATCTATATGGTTTATGATCTTCCCTTTGCAAGTGAGAAGACTTACGGCCGGACACACACAACTGGTGGAACGCAAAGCCCAAGCTGGAGCCCGAAGGCTCAGCGTCCTCCGGAGGAGACAGAACCGCTGCCCCCCTGCGCACTGAAGCTGCCCTGCCCACACGCCTCAGAAATCAGGCTTGTCGCCCCAGCTGGAGGGAGAAACTGTCGCCCCATCCTGCTTCCACCCACTCCTGCTTCCAGACTCCGTGGGAGGCCTTGGTTTTGGAGCTGGAGAGGTGACAAATTGTGGCCCAGCAGCTGCTGCTTGGGCACCACACGGGCACACAACCCGCCCTTCCGGACCCAGCCTCCGCACAGGCAGGGGCGTGAGCAGGTGCCTGCAAAAGGGTCCGAAGGGGGCGTGATGGAAGAGCAGGAGATCACGAGGAGAAAGGGTTCTCCACATCACCGCTTATTTCTTTTCTCTTAATATAATATACCGGGGTGCCCAAAACATGTACACACATTTAAAGAGATGTTATCTACGTATTACTTTTTAAAGTTGAATTGAATTACGGTAGCAATCTGTTGCAGAGGGGTGTCCAAACTTTTGGCTTCCCTGAGCCACAGTGCGAGAAGAACTGTCTTGAGCCACACATAAATACACTAACACTAACGCTAGCTGATGAGCTAATAAAAAGGTCCATGCATAATTTTCATAATATTTTAAGAAAGTTTCGAATTTGTCTTGGGCCACATTCAAAGTGGTCCTGAGCCACATGTGGCCCACGGGCTGCAGGTAGGACAAGCTTGGTAGAGTGTGACGTTCGCTCATAATGAGTTAATCAAATGAATGCTCGCGTCACCATGCAGGACAGGCAGGGCAGGCAAAGAAAATGGAGAAAGCACAGTTGTCATTCGAGGAGCGCAAGACCATTTGAAATTCCAGAACGCTGTGGAAGTACAACCACAACGGAGGCATGAGTATGCAACAGAACCTCCAATAGGCCTGACAACTGTACACCTTTGTGATAAGATTGGGACTCATGGTACTATGTGTACTGTGCACAGGGCAGTGCTCAGCAATACGCGTGGACACTTGGGTCAACGTTGCTCAAGCAGTAATTCACCGTAATCAGAAGTGTCTGGACACTGACAGTAACCTCTTTGAGCACTTCCTGTAATTGCAGAAGTCAAACATGACTTGTACTCACCTTTTGTTATTGGTATATATTGAGTATTACAATTTTAATACAGCTTTTTCCTTTCTTGAAATATGTATACATTTTTTGTACCCTCTGTATATCTCCATGTATGGTGCATTCCATTTGAAAATCTTTACAGGAGCTTACACTAACAATGTTCGGTGTCAGTGTCTCCTAAGCAAATTATGAACAGTTGTTAATGACTTCTATGCAAATAAGCAAAGGTGGTCCCTTGTTACCTTTTTTGTTTCCAAATCATTTTTTATGTATTTCAAGGTCACTCGCATTATCCCATTTTCAGTATCCCGAGCTCACACTGCAGACAGTGCTGATAAATAGCTTATCAGCAGAGACTTTGGAAAGTTTCCAATTCACTGTTTCTCCTGGCAAGTGGCCAAAGTTAAAAGTAAATCACATCCTTCTGGGGAAAATTTTTAAAAAGTAAATTACTGTTAGCTGCCATACACTTCTATCATAAAATAGAGAATTGTATCTTCCTTTTAGAAAGAGCTTTCCTGGAGCTCTATTTCTTTCATTTGAAAACAACTCCTTTTATCCTTCTTGCATAATTGAAGGTATCTGACATTCATTTCTAAGAGTATGCTTTTAATCCACTGAAGTGACAAAATTATCCAAGCAAATAATCAATAATAGGCATTAAAACAGCTCATCTTTATTAAAATTAGGTCGCATTACTTGCCTCCAGAGATAGAAAAGCAGCTCTCGGTGGCTCTGGTGATCACTTTCAGAGCGCTGGGAGGATGAATGTAGCATTATCTATAGACGCCTGATGTAAGCCAGGCACGACCCTCAATCCGTGGTTAGTCCCTTTGGCTCAAATAAGGAAGCGAGCTGAATAAAATAAGCTATAGATAATATAATTTTAAGGGGCCTGGTTTCACATGACTCAGAAACTGGGATCTTAAAGAAATATACCCACAGAAATATTTAATGGGGCAATATTACAGATCACCCCATCCCTTGCTGGTCCTAAAAGTTAATGAAAGATAGCCTAAGGAGGAAAAATAAGAAAAGTAAAAATTTCTTTTCTTGTTTTAATAAAATAATTTTTCGGGAGTCCCCTGATGGTGTAGTGACTTAAGGCTTCAGCGTTGGCGCTGTCAGCGCTGCGGCCTGGGTTCGATTCCCAACCAGGGACCTACCCACATACCAAAAAGCAAAAAAAAATAAAATAAAATAAAATAATTTTTCTCCAGGAAGATTCTGTTGAAATGCAGCATTGTTAATTCACATCCTGCAACAGAGAATAGTCATTCCTACACTCCAAATATTCAAAGATGAAATAGAAAGTTAGGTAAGTAACAATGAAAATGAATGATGAACTTTGTAAAAGTTGAACCATACCTTGTATTTCAAAGACAACATCAGCAAGCATTGGTTTATTAAGGAAAAACTTGAGGGAAGTACTATAAAACCACAGAGGTTTTCTGGCTTGATAGGTTTTACAATTCCTTAGGCAATTAATCTGGAAGAAAAAACAAAAATACAAGGGTACATGTTACACAAAAAGCTTGGATAATATACAAGGGCTGTCTGGGGGAAAATGCAGCCATAAATGCCTGCATATTACATGGCTAGATACTTTCCGGACAGCACTTGGATACAGGCTGGCTAGAGAATTTAGAAAAGTGTGCTAAATGTCTAAAGAAATAATGGTTACCTTCCCTATGGCATCTCTGATCACAGCTTTCACAAGAACTCACCCTCAAGGACTACATCTGCTGCCTGTCAGCAAGCAACCCTGCACTCCGCAGCACTCACAGCAGTGAACGAACCAGCTCAAAGAAAACTCAAGTCTGAGAGGCTGTGGGGTCCTCTGTTTCCTGGGAAACAGACAACAGCAGTCCAACCTCATATGAATGCCTAGAAAATTATGTGTACACAGACAAGCTGCTCATTTGTTCACGAATTAAGAAAGTACATACACAAAAGTTAAATTTGTAACTAAGGAAAAAATACATTTTCCCCCTAACACACCACGTCTTACTGCTCACTAGACCACTATTAAAATGCCCGAGAGTGATGAATTGGTGCACCTCCACCTTAATCTACAATTCTGTAATTCTAAGTATCATTCCTAGCTACAGCAGGGACTGCTAGAATCTCTGCAAGGGTGCCCGGATCTCTGACCTGGAGCTCTAGAGCATCTCTGCCATGACCACATCTCTCTGCCCTCTCACAGCTTCTCGCTCTAGCTGACGGCCTCCAGCATCGGGGCCTCTGTGTGACCCAGGGGCGTTCAGCACGCCTCTGCATCTGGTGCTTTGCTTATTACTTCTGTCATCTTTCGGACACCTCAGGCATTTGGGGCCAGCCCCTCCTCCCTCACCGCCATCCATTTCCCCTGCTGAGTCTCAAAACTTCAGCTCGGGTCAGAACTCTGACCTCTGCTTGCCAAGCCAGGGAATACAGAAACATTTATCTTTTAAAAAATATATATCAAACATACAACTTTAGCATTAAAAAAAAAAAGTCACCTACTCCCTCACTATGGATTAATTCACTATGGTGAGAAGTTAAACTAATTGCTGAGATGTGAAAAAGTATTACTCTTCCTCACAAGGAGGAAGAAAACACTCCAGAATTCTATCCTTGAGCAAGACAGGGAAGCGAAATGGGATCATACAAATTCTGGTCCCACAAAGTACATGCTCAAACCCTAAACACAGCCCACCTTAACACACACTGAAGGAACTGAGCTGAGGATTCAGCGGACTGTCACACGTAAGGAAGGGGAGCAGTCAGAAAGCATCACTGCATGTGGCAGCTAGCAGGGGCTTAGGACATGGTCCAGTTTATCCCTCACTTTACAGAAAGCCTCGAGGAGATTGGCTCAAAGCCACAGAGATGATCTGTGGCAGCACAATTTAAAGGGCCATTTCCTGATTCCCAAGTCAGGGTTACATCCCCATGTCATACTTAATGAATGGCAGAGAACATTCCCCCAGGAAAGCACAGGAAGAAAGTATAGAAAGCCTCTTCTCCCCTCCCATGCAAAGGAAGGAATCTACTTCAATAGTGCAGACTTAACACAGCCCCCAGCCTGCCCTTCAGCAGCAAGAATGCATTTTATTCTCAGTACTCAAAGGAACGACTGTGTGCAGAATCGAACCCAAGGAAAGTCTCAGGCTTAGGACAAAGGGCAACACTTCCGTCCTGACCATTCATATACAGCATTGATGCATATTATGTATGAACGTGCATGTGCACGCACACACACACACACGCACATGCACGCACACACACGCACATGCACACACACATGCACACACGCACGTGTGCACGCACACACGCGCGCGCGCACGCACACACACACGCGCGCATGCACACACGCGCGCGTGCACACACACCCACGCACGCACACGCACACACACGCACACGCATGCACGCGCGCACACAGAGCCATATAGAGGTTTGTTGCCGCCTATGCCTTGAATGCAAGGGCAGACATTTAGAGAGGACACATATGTACTTGATTTACATTTCAACTGGTCCATAAATCAGTTCATCTAGAGAATTTTTAAAAAACAGTTCAGGTTAATGTGAACATTTCTACAAAAGCATTATTTAGTTGAATGAGATGGCAAGAGAGCTACCACCCTGCCACACAACTGTAAAACAGGGCAGCTTCTGTACACCTGCTTCAATGTGTTACCGAAACAAGAGAACAAAGGTCTTACTCCTTAATTTCATGTTTGTACTTTGTTAAAAAAAAAAAAAAGGCCATCTTCACAATTAAAGAATAGTCCGGAATCTTCATTAAAAGACTACGGTTTTAGATTTTTAAAATATAAACTTAAAATATTAATAACTTAGGTGGTTGAACTGACAAAGTCATCTGCATAAAAAATAATTTTTTTCTTACATTTAAATATAAACCGATAGTCTACTCAGCATTGACTTACTTTTTAGCTACTGTAGCCAATTTGTTTATCACAGGATCTGAAATAAGACTACACTGGCTAAACTATGTAATGTAGTGGTTTTAAAATGTAATCAATTTACTTTTAAAGACCGTACAAACTCAGTACAATCTAAATCACTAGAGTTATAACATGCATAAGTTTATGACCATACAAAAAGTCTGTATTATAAATAACCTTTGAATGTAACTTATGCTTTTGAACTTATATTAGATGAAAAACAAACCCTTAACTGTACACTTGCTCAGATTTCTCAGAACTCTTAAAAAGGCATACACAGAAACCACCTTGCTCCTAAAGACTACGTGGGTTTAAAGTCTGAGGAGTAAGAAAGCACTCCCTCCAACAGGCCTAACTGTAACTAAACAAATACAATAGTCCTTTATTCCTGACACAGATGGCATATTCCCGGAGTACAAGGGGAATGTTTCAAAGGATGGAATCCACATGTCAGCATTTCAAAGACACGATTTATACATATTTTAATTCCTACGTGAATTAAAATCTGAGATTGTGAGAAATAACGTGTTCACATTTAAAATATTTAAATGACAAAAATACACGGAAGGAAAACATATGAGGTGTGTTATTGAGTCTTCTCGTGACTTGGGATTATATTATTCATCATCGTACACCACTTATAATTCAGAGAAGTCAAAGTAAACTAACTTACAATAAAAAACTTACCTTTCCTGGTGTTTTTAAAATGCATTTAACTTTCTCAATTACATTTGAAACATCCCCAGAATCTTTCAACTTCTTCCTGATATCTTCTTCTAATTCTTCCCACTGGAAAGCACCTGTAAACAAATGCATATATGCTGGATTCTTCCATTAAAGCAGGAAGAAAATAAATCTCTTAATAGATACCAATGTTGCCTCTTTTTCATTCTAAGTTTTCTTTACCAAATATATATCCTTGTAATTATACTAACACACTTAAACGCTCTCACATGAAAAAATGATTAGTGTGCCCTCCCTGAAATTAGTCAAAACCTGAAGTCTTCCTTCTTAGTCAATTCCCCCCTCTCTGTAGTCGGTGGTCAGCCAGTGCTAACAGTAATGGCCAGGATACGAGGTACTGCCCCGAGTGGTCCAACACCCCAGTTATTTACTTAACCTGGGTAAGAAGGCAGAGGTGGTCTTTTCTAAGGTTGAGTTGCACCGTACTGATCGTGCAGAGCAGTGACTGCCATCAGGTAGAGGGACAGGCAGAAGGAACTGAATACATTCAGAAGGTACCATGCGTTGGCAGGGCCACACGTATGTTCAAGAGCTTTCCCTACAGAACCAAGAAGCGAGCTAATTTTCTGATGAGCTACACACGACCGTGACCTTGGAGCAAAATGCCCCCACCGCTCCCTCCCAGCCGGTCTTCACCTCCAAGCTCTCGTGCCAGGCTCACTTCACTGCTGTCTCACACTCGGTCAGCCCCCTTTCCCCAGTGTCTTATGAAATTCCTACTCTGTGGTCAGCAAAGGTTTAGCTGTTCCCCTAAGCACTCCTCTCATTTGGCCCCAGCAGCCTCCCTGCTCCCCAGTGGCCTTTTGCTCCTCCAATCTTTCCATTACTCAATGCTGATAAGTTTCCCAAAGTACAATTCTGATCATGATATTCTGAGAGATTGCCCTATTCATCCTGGGGTTTGTGGAAAATCCTAACTCCTGAATGTGTAATTCAAAAAGATACAGAGTGGGGGCAGGCAGAGCTGGGAGGTCCAGGTTCTAGCTCCATCTCTGCCATTCATTACTGGTGTGACTTTAAGCAAGTCACTTCACGTCTCTGGGTAACTTGGGGTCCTTTTCCACCTGCTGTCAATCTCTCTCTTCCAGTGTCTCCCTTCACGTGTCTAGAACCTCATCAGATGCCCTTCATGGATACTGGGGAGCGGCGAGGGCAGCCCATGATAAACATGCACTGAATCAAGGAGATCAGGCAGTTGCAGCCAGTCTGAACCAACAAGGCCCAAGCTAATCGGAAGAGTCACACCGACAGCTCAGAGGCTCTCAGGCCTCAAGACAGCAGGGCCCTGCAGCACTTGGCACGTTTGCATGCTTTTAAACTTCTCCCCTGACCTTCAGGGAAGTACAGTGTATCCTAGAGGGACAGGGATGGGGGAGGAGAGCCCTGATGTGAGCCATTTGCTATTTTTGTGACATAAATGCTCCGACCAGGGCCACGTTCAAGCTACCAACATGACATGGGAGAGCATGGAACTGGGAATAAACGCACCTGCACAAGCTGGTGCCAGCTGGCTCCTGCACACCACGCTTCCTCTGACCTCCGATCACTCCTTTTCTGACTTCACTGATAGCTCCCCTTCCCCCTCAAATGCCCGAAGTGTGCAGTCCAGAATAGACCTACAGGTTTTTTCTTCTTCCTGCACTAATGACTTTTAACTTTAAGGTCAATACTCTTGTCATACTCTGATAAATTCTTCGGATCGTCTCTCCAGAAAATATCACCTGCACACATCGACAAAATCTGTATAAAACAATGTCAGGAGTAGAGGAATCCTTTAGAAGCCAAGGGACACGACATCAAGATAATCTACTTATGCCAGTGATTCTCAACTCTGGCTGCGCATTACATTTATAAATGAAGTACTTTTTATAAAATACCATCGGCAGAGGTCTCACCTTCAGACCAACTGAATTAAAATTTCTGGTGCCAGGGCCCAGACATCAATTTTAAAAGCCTCCTGGGTTATTCAAATGTGCACTGAGTGTTGAAACCACTACTCTTCCCTTAGACATTTCATTCTTTATCAAAACCCAGGGTTAGTGGTATACAGCCAACAGTAGGTTTCGGTACTTTTAATTGTCTACACTAACGCATGTTCAAGGAGAGCACAGGCATTGTCTTTTAACAGTAAAATTTTGTTAACTAAAGAACACCTATATATTATCTCCATTCAGAAGATTACTTGAAAGAAAAAAAAAATCAATAAATATACAGGATTAAAAGCAGGTAAATCTTTACAGGCCATGATGTGTTTGAGAACAGAGAAAGACTCAAGAACTAAAAATGAAAGTTAAGACTAGTTCATAAGGGGACTCCAGTGATTGGCCTGTTTTCATAATTAGAAATGCTAATCAAATAATCTTTGACACCTTTAGGTCCTAATAAGACAATAACCCTTAGTCTGGGATTTGTATGTGTGGGGTGGGGGTGGGGGGTAAGAACATTTAATATGAGCTCTTACACTGTACTGAACACTTAACAAAATTATAAATGTTCAATACAGTATGGTTAACATTAGGCATGATGTATGTACAGCAGATTTCTGGAACTTACTTGTCTTACTTACATAACTGACTGGGATTTTCTTAACTCCTCAGAGTATGTATTTACTTTGCTTAAGTGGTTCTCAACCTTCCTAATGCCGCGACCCTTTAATACAGTTCCTCATGGTGTGGAGACCCCCAACCATAAAATTATTGGTAGCTGCTCTCTACACATGTGTGACTGGTTTGCATAAGTACATTATGTGTTTTCCGATGGCCTCAGGCGACTCCTGTGAAAGGGTCGTTTGACCCCCAAAGGGGCTGCAACCCACAGGTTGAGAACTGCTGGCTTAGACTGTTAGAGAGCACAGTATACTCAGACTCGTGAGTCCTAAACTGTGTTATTATGCAGCATGGAAAAGAGCATGCCACAGGATAATTCCAAGAGCTGGAGAAGACTATGCAAACTGAAGATAAAAGCGTGCTTTACCCAGGCTGCATTTCAATAAGGGTGTGAAATTCTAAGGCCCATCTGTGGCAGGAAGAGCTCAATGCTAAATTCTTGAGGTTTTTACAAATGTTTCAATTCCTAACCATCGAGATCCTGTGAGTCAGGAATCTGCAAGCATAAAGATTGTATTGAGTAGTGTAAGAATGTTAGTGTAAGAATGCCATTTAAGGATTACTCCATGAAGACCAGGAAACTGCTACCCTCACTTTGCAATGACTCCTTATTTAGTCTTAGTCACTAAGTGCATCATGCAGTGCTAGTGGTTATCTAGTGGGAGACTGACATACACAAAGCAGACATACTTTTACAGTGTCTACTAAGAAACCTGAACAGGAAAATAAACTGAAACCTTATATATAGGTGTAATAAGTTAACCAGACTGTTAAATAGGCTCTTCCTAAATACAAGAACCAACTGTCCTATGTACAAAATTTCAAATTCCTAAACATTAAAAAATGATGACATTTTTAAAAATCCTGATGTTCTTTGTAATTTGGTTCATTAAAAAAAAAAAAACAAACAAACGAAAGGCAGAAGCTAGGTTTACTATGGTTTTCACCCCATGTTTGCTCAGAGCAAATATTCCTGAAGGTGCCACGTCACGGAGTTCTGCCTCTGCTTCACCACCTCAGCTGGTGTGAGTACACACAGCTCCTGCCGTGGACAGTCCACTCACACAACCTGTGGGCAGGCCTGGGCTTCTGTGAGAAAACCATTACATAACTGAGTCTTAAAACCTGTGCTTTGTTCAAAAGTTTTCAAATGTTTAACAAGGAAAAAAACCCCATGAGCCTGACCTCTTTACTGAAGTTGCTAAGAAAAAAATGTACATTAAAATTTTTGTTTGATTTGATAAATTTTAAAAAAGCAGTCACCAATTTACAAACAAAGACTAGAGAGAGAGTAAGATAAAACATCAATGAATGTTCAGACACCTGAGAATGGGAATCAGGCTCATTTTTTTTTTTCTCTCAATAACTTATCTGTATTTTTCAAAATTGTCTTTACTATGCAAATACAGCCTTGATATCTTTTAGAACACAATTTAGACATAGTATAATTTTTGCTCAAGTCTGAGGTTATAATCTGTAAATAATAAGGGAAGAATTCATAGGTACTTGGTGAAGCATTTATATTCCCTTCTCCTCAATCTGCATCAAGGTCTCCCTGCAGCTCCAGGTCATGGCCCACAGCCCTGCTCATACCAGGCACCACCTCTTGCTGGGCTGTGACAGATGAGGAGAGATCAGAACAGAAGAGCAACAGCTCAAGGTGAGATTAAGAAGCCGGAGCTCTAACCTGGTCAAGGGCTTAGAGATCAGCAAGCTCTCCTTGCCATCATGGCCCTTGGCCCTCTAATCACTATTCCCAGCCCCACTTAGTTTCCACCCAACCTCTAAGCATCCACTTTGCCCAACTTCAGGCCGAGGGCACTGACAGCTCCAGTACCAAACAGCTCTGCATCCTCTGCATCAGTCAGCCTTGCAGCTGGCCCCACTTGGACTTGTACCCTAAGACTGAGAACTGGGTTCTCTTCCTGGGCCTCTGGGGTGAATTCCAGGCCCCTATCCCCTGGCTGTGGCTAGTACCCAGTTCTTCCAAGAGCAGGTATTGCAACTGCTGGTTCAGAGCATCAGCCTAGCCTGGGAGACTGTTGTAAATGCAGAATCTCAAGCCCCACCCTGGGCCTACTGAATTGGAACTGCAAATTAACAAGATCCCTGAGTGACTTATACACAATTTCAGGTATGAAAAGCACTAACCCATATGATGGACACACTGCAACACCAACCACCGGCTCTCAGAGTGTCGGCCTTCCTGAGGCTGACTGCAAGGGGAGGGGCCTCCTAACCTGACTCTGGTCTTGTCTGCTCTATTCATTCCTCCCACCGTCATCAGAGATGAGTTTTCTAAGGCCCAGTCTGACCATGCTTAAGATTCCAGAACCGCATGTAAGAATGGCAGGAGCAGGGCCCACCACCAGCCTTACTACTAGCCTCATCTCCATTCACCTATCACCTCCCACTCTGTGCCCCAGCCATGGGGAATGACCTGTGGTTCCCCCCAAAACAGGATTACCAAAGATTACATTGTCATTGATGCAAATTTCCCAATATTTAATTTCTTTCAAATAGTGTCAGAGTGCACATATCACAAAATGACAATAAGGAACTGACTCTGGGGAAGGACAGTGGAAGATGAGGACAACTTTTTTTCCTTTTCCTCTTTCCTTTGTTCCCTCTGCATGTATCCATTCTGCAATTTAAAAATCACTACGTAGGAGAGAGACAAGCAGGGTCTGTGACGGGAGAGCCATCTAGCAATTTAACTGCCACCAGATCAAAGGGGATATAACTGAACTCAAAGTGTTCATGTGCCCTTGAAAGTATTCAATGGATTTTGTGGGAAACTTGCTGAATAATTCATCATTTCAACAGTAACATCATTGAAAAGAAAAGCCAAACACTTCCTTCATAGTTCTCTAAACATACCATTAAAGTCATTTCTTTTCTTTTAGTATGCAAACATTTTGGTTTTTCAAAATTAGCCTTAAATTCCGAACTGTGGAATTCTAGGTTTAAATATAAAACTCTGTAGTACTAAATGAAGTCCTCGGTCTGGTTTACTCCTATGATGATTTGCAGCTACTAGTCTCCTCTTTATCCAACTGACACTATCAGAGACGTGCCAGGTTGAAGGCTCTGTGCTGGCATTCCCCCTAGGAGTGGTTATTTACGCCTTTTCTGAGCCAGTATTCACTGAACAATGGATTGAACACCGACCACCACATTCTACTTCTACATACATATTTTTAACCACTTACGTCTGCATGCTGCAATGCTACTTTTCACAACCATTAATTTTTAACTTATAAAATTATATAACCACCACCCAAATGAAAAAAGTAAAATCTTATTTTTAGCATCCATCATTTCAACTGAAAGTCACCCAAAACTTTCTTACCTATAAGAAATGATACTTCTTTTATTTGTAAACCTTTATGAACTTCTTATCTGCACCCAATTCTGAAGTCTTAAAAAGAGATTACAAATATTTCTCCAGACACATTCCAGAGAAGGAAGGACCCGAACCTAGTATTTCATCAGCACATGATTCCAAGTGGGAAAAGAACATTAAAAAGAGAGAGGCTCTCAGAAATTGTATATTTAGGTGCTTACTTTAAAATCTACTTTATATTCACTGTTTTTTTTCTTTTAATTTTTATATGGGACACTTCAATGTGAGACCTTCAATTCATTTGCCGAAATGACTCAGATAAAACTCCTATTCTTTAAAATATAGTTGCTATCAAACTTTTAAAAGGACGAGGAGAAAAATAATAGATAAGCAGAATCACAAAAGGATAAAGGCAGAGTAAGAAAAAAGTTAAGTCTAAAATAGCCATAGCCGAAGCCGATCCTATCTCAGCCTAAAATACCTTTAGATACTGTTTACAGTTCCTAAATTGAGTGCAAATGACCCTGCTAATTTTTGTCTTCAATTTCTTCCAAAATCTAAGTGTCAAACAGAGAAGTGAATAGCTAGGTTTTAGGATATAGGCACTTATTTTCATATACACCTCGAAAATGTTATTTTCAAGTTAAACTGGACAATAAATTCTTTTATTTTCACACTTTGGGCAGTTCTCCCTCAGTAGGAAAAGAGATTATTGTTTTACAAGTAGATTTAAAATCTAGGCAAGGAAATTTGTAAAGAAGATAGAAAGCCTGGACCAACTCCTGTATATAAAGCAAATACTATTTCATGTATAATCTTCACTTCAGAATGCAGGAAGATAAATGTCAAACTAACCAATACGGTTAGGACCACATTTCAAAAACTTAAAGAGAATGTAGCAGAACCATCTGACAAGATACCTGAATAAATGAAGCGCAGAATGTCTGATAAACAGGAGCAGAAGAGGGCATCTTTAACAATGACTCGTAATGGTGGGTTGCCTGGAGAATCTTGGCTAGCACCTGGAAATGCAGTATCTCTGTTTACAGCGAAGAGATCCTGGGTAGTTCGGATGATACTGGCATCCTGAACGTCAGCAGGGCTCTTCACATTGAAAAGCAGCATGAAAACATGGCTTACGGCGCAGAGAACTATCTTGTGGGCCTCTCCAACGTCCTTTAAATCTGGGCTGTAAAACACCACATCCACACACTGGCAGCAGAAGAGCAAGTTATTTAAGTCAGCGTTATAATGCGAGGCTTCGGCCTTTAAGACGGGCATTTTTTCTGTTTCAAAAAAGAAAATAAAAGTAGTAAATTACTCTTTAGGTCTATAGAGTCAACACATTTACTTTAAATACAACAAATCAGTATTTTTTAACATTATTAGGTTAAACCATATGAACTTGCCAATATTTGGCCATTTTTGACCTATAAAGAAAGCAATTTTACGCAGTTTAACCTGATTAAAAACATGTACACAAAACATATATAAACTAATTATCCAGGAATTATAGGATTTCGTAACACAGACACACAGAAATGCTGTATTTACTTTTTATAGTGCAAATGAAAAACGTACTAATACCCAAGGAGCAATAAAATAACATTCCTCATTCTTTCTATGTCCCAAATAAATTAGTCCTCCAAATACTGAATTTTAGTATGTTGGTAGTCATCGTTCTTTATTATTGTCTGATTAAAAAATCCAAACAAATTACTGAATAAGTCCTGAAGAATCCAACCGCACATCTGACACCCTTCTCCTCCTGGGACTAGGAGGGGCGGTGGGGCGATACTGTTAAGACGGCAACTTCTCAAAGCCAGGGCTCAGAGTCTTGGACTGTATCTCAGGAAACCATCTTGACCATTTTATTTTTATCCTAAAATTAGCATTTTTTTTTCCTCCTAGTAAAACAATATGCTTCCCAGAACCAGCTTTTTCTCCTCAGCACACCTCAGGTAGTGTTGTTGTCTAGGCTCCCTAATTTCCAAAAGAGGACGCAATCTTCCATTTCCTAGTTTGATTACTGACAAGATAGATTAGCCTTCAATCAGTTCAGAATATCCACATAGAAGACCACGTTCTAGGCCCCCCTCATAGACTCTAATAGTAAAATGTGTGCTGTCTGACTTTTATCCAAAGCTGAGCTGAAGAAATTGTTATCTGTGAAGGGGCTGCTTAGAGGATATGCAATCACCTACATCAGTACAATTTAAACTTCTGTAGCAATGAAAAAATTTTTTATTCTAAAGCAAAAACTCCAGTCTATACAATGAAGGTAATTCTGGGGGCCAGGCTTATTTCTGCACTGACCACCCATCCCCCTCTCCACTGCCTGAGACACCTCACAGACACGTAAAGGCTGAGAACAGTCTAAAAGCCATGAGCCCCAGACCCTCGATCTGTTCTTAGAACAAGTGAGAACCAGAGTGAATGTATACCCAGACCTGTATCGCCTGGCCCCCTGGGTTACGTTCAGGGTGATACCCACAGCTCTCCGTACAGAAAAGAACAAGAAACAGCCCTGTGAAAGTTTACACTGCATTGGCTGATGGAACACTTTGAAGGCCCTGTCCACAGTACCCCCAAATGAAGGTCTGCAGGAGAAACTTCTCTTAGTGCTAAATGACATGAAACGCTGTGCTTTCTCTGAGGAATGGGTATGTTTTCTCTTCTTGATTAATAAAAAGTAAGACATTATCTATCTGCCTTTATTGGGCTATTCTCCATCCATCCTTTTGTGATTGCTACATAACAGACCATGTCTCTTCTTTTACTTTGTACACCAGAAAGTTCAAAGCCAAGTGTGTATCATTTATGGTCTAGTATCTGCATTTTTTAAACCTGGAATTGACTTCTCTTAGTAATTTATATTTTGCTGATTTTCAATTTACATTTATCCACTCAACAAATACTTATCAACACTTGATCTTAGCCAAAAGGCCAAGAAGTGATAACAATACTTAGCAAGTACTTACTTTTTAAAGAACGGTCTTAATTAACTAAAAAAAAAAAAATTAAAAAAAAATTTTTTTTAAATAAATAAAAATTAAAAATAAATAAATAAATAAATAAATAATAAAGAATGATCTTAGCAAACTGATCTCATTAGAGTACTATTCTACTACTTCTCTCACAAATTATGCAAAAAAACTGATGGTTGGTATAATTTTATTAATTTTTAACTTAATTTTCTTCTAATGTTATATTACAAACATTTTCACACACTCAAAATAGTTGAAAGAATGATACAATGAGCACCCATATATCTTTCCCTTAAATTCTGCAATTAACATTTTGTTATTTTTTTTTTAGTCTTTTCTCTAGATACACACACATTTCCCTGTCTCCTCACTGCTGACCCATTTTAAATTAAGTAGCAATCATTGGATATTTTGGCTCTAAATACTTCCTCATTCATCTCCTAAGAATAAGGACATTTTTCTATTAACCACAATAGCATTATCATACATGAGAAAATT
Organism: Lyroderma lyra; assembly: GCA_004026885.1. Classification (NCBI taxonomy): domain Eukaryota; kingdom Metazoa; phylum Chordata; class Mammalia; order Chiroptera; family Megadermatidae; genus Lyroderma; species Lyroderma lyra. The sequence goes on along the minus strand of PVJL010000739.1, from coordinate 32,349 downwards.
AACAATTTCATCATTTCATCTAATCTTCACTCTGTATTAAAATTTTGCCCAACTGTCCCAAGAACATCTTATAAATGTTTTATTGAACCAGTATCCAATCAGGGTTCATGCATTGCATCTGGTTGTTATTTCTCATTATCCTACAACCTAGAACAGCTCTCCACAACATACACTATTTCTATGAATCTATAGGTTCAAGTTTTTAAGACCATAGTCCTGAAAATGTGGGCCAAGTACCTCCTGCTTCAGTATCACCTGGGAAGCTTGTTTAAAAAGCAGAGGATCCATCGCAGATTTACTGAATCAGGACGCCAGGTGAATCCCAAACATACTCCAATTTGAGAACAATTGCTCTAAGACTTGTGAAATAGTCTATAATAAATACGAACTGAATGTCTAGATATTGGCTAATAAATGCACCTGGTTGTTCAAGCTGAGGTGGTCTAATTCCATGAAACGAGCTGCTCATTTTCCTTTTCTTCATTTTTTCACTTGTCTTCTGATTTAAGGCTTGAATCATAAAATACTCCAACTAAAACATGAATCAAATTTTAATTAAAGCTCCAACAAAATTATGTATCTGACATAATTATTTGTACCCCAAATCACATTTGCCAAATGTTTTTAATGCCAGTATCATCTATGTGTAAGCTCTGGCAAACACTTTTAAACACTTATTCTCATTATAAAGAAATACTCATATATCAAGTAGAACAGATTGTACCTTATCTAAACATAAATAAACTATCCATTCAAGAAGAAACTGTTTATTCTCTTGAAGCAGGCCAAGCAATAGAACTGTGGGACTGTCAATACCATCTCGTGGGCAACCACAGCAGTTAATATTGGACAAAGTCAAGAAAGGTACAGGTCTGGTTCTGTGTCACATACACTCATGTCAACTAGGGAAGTTCATATGCACTCTATTTTTTTTTTCATGAATAAACTACTTTGATATATATCCTTTATTTTCTAAATGAAAAATGTTAAGCACATATACTTACACAGCTCCAGGCCTGGGCTTTACATTGTGAGGCCTGGGGCAAAAGTACACATGGAGGTTCAGGTACCACACTCCTAAATATTTAAACTATACAAATTAAGGAAATGAACAGTTCTGTAAAAGACATTCTATCCTCCTGCTCTGACTAATATATCATCACAAAAGCCTGAAGGCCAGGTTTGGATGCAAAGTCTCAGATTCACTCCCCAGCTCTCCACACAGCACAGGGAGAGCTGGTCTCTGACCCCTGGGTCCCCAGAATGCCCCTTCTCTTCTCACCCCCTGCTCCATCCCATGGCTCAAGGAGGTTGGTGCATGCAAGCAGACATCCACTCTCCCCTCCTCCGATCTGTATACACAATCACCCCTCAGCCACCTCTCAGGTCTAGGGGTGCATACACCAGCAATGTAGTCCACCTTCAGGAGGATGGACCCAGGAAAGAGGCCTGCACAGGCCTGGGAAGCAGAGTCAGGGCCAGTCACCCAGAGAATTCTGAGGTCCTGGGTTTTGGTCACAGTGCTGTTTAATGTAACTCTCTGCTCTGTATTGATGGAAATGTTCTGTAGTATCTGTGCTAATCAACACAGTAGCCAGTGGCCACATGGAGCCATTGAAATGTGTACCTGAAATGTGGCCAATACATCTAAGGAACTGAATTTTTTAATTAATTTAAATATAAATGGCTACAGGTGGCTAGTGGCTGCCATATTAGACGCCGCAGGTCTAGAAGGCATCACCAGCTCTAGTGGGCACATGCCCTTCGCTCCAATCATCTTGTACCCGGGTGTCGGGGGGGGGGGTGCAGCTAGAGGAGGTACAGGTGGGGCCCTCTGAAGCTCGAGGGCACATGCCTCTCTTGTCCCAGTCTGAAGGTGGTCCTGTGCAGCCCTTCGGCCCTGACTCTTAAACACAGATTTTTAAATGTTCCTTTCACTGCGCTATTATCATGTCTACCCATATTCTTGCAAATACCATTATTTCTTACACTCGTGATCTCAGCAGTGCTTTACTTTTCAAGAGTCTAAAGAGAAATTACTCTGATCTTATTTACATATTCTCATTCGGTCTTGAGTTAAGGAGAAAAGAAATTGCCATGGTTTTCTCCCAACCTTGACCACATCTTCAATCCTTATCACGCCTCCATCGCTAACTGCAACACGAGGTAATGGGAGCAAAGAGAAACAGAGAGGAGAAGGAAGAGACCATGGTAGTCAGGAGACTGGAAGGGGGATTGTGAGAAGTTCAGGTACACAAACCTGAACGCAGGCCAACAGCTCCCACGAGAGAACCAGCTCTTCTCCAACAAATGAGACTGAGCTAGCTCCTTTCCCAACCCCAGTCTTCATAGGTATTTCAGAAAAACCTAAGAGTTTTAAACCAAATTAAGATTTATTTTAAAGCCCCTACAATATAATCTGCTTGACAGGCAAAATTAGATTTTACCCCTCTTTGTCTATCCGCTGCTTATCAAGATAAGTGAGTACGACAAGTTTCCCAGTCATTGACAGTATCAATGGTGTGAGTATACCTCCCTAACGGTTCTTACTTTATCTGTGGTCCTTATTTGGAGTTCAGTAACTCCCGAACACATGATATTTCTATAGTCATCTGTGGAAACCTCCACATTTCAACATGAATCTACCTAATGAATATTCCGGCATACTGGGAAGGGTACTTGATTAAGTGCTGGGGAACTGATGGAGAAGTCCAAAATGGCCCTGCTTAACGCAGTATTTATGTGTTTGAACCTCTTAACGTTTACTAGATGTTAGTTGAAAGGAGTCTCCTCGTAGAGGCTTGGGAAGGTAGTTCCAAAGTCAGTTAGTATGAGTACTTAAATGATACAAGTCTATTCTCCAAGGACCACGCAGTCCTAATACTGCTGGGGAAGGGATGTGTGCTAAGGCGGGCCTCAAGAGGCCTGCAGAACCCAACAACGGCCACTGCGACAGAGCAACAAACCCTGCCTCTCTGCACAGCCACCACGAGGCTATTGGCCTAAGCAGTTCCTCCGGGTATTTCTGAGCTACACCGGGATCAGAAGCACCAGGGCTGTCCGGAAAGTATGCAGCGATGCAACATGAAAAAGAGGCATTTATGGCTGGGATTTTCCCAGACAGCCCTCGTATATGAAATCTTGCTGAAACGCAGATGGAGAAGAAGAATGATTCCTTTCAAGTAGCAGACAAAAATGAAGGAGGGCTTGCAGGGCCCGCTCGTGCAGGCTGCCAGGCTCAGGGAGTTGTTTAAAGACTTCTATTAAACCTGACCTCACGGGTTTGTGTAAAGGAAACATGCTTTAATAAAGTTGCATCAAATGGAAAATTCCAAAATACCACACTAGACGACAGAAAATGTGTCCTTTGGAGAGATAAATAAAATTATAATTTTCTCACAAAACCTTCTTTTCTACTTACTCTCATGTTATTTCTCCAGGTTAAAACGAATTGTGCCTTTAAAACCAAAGTCCTAACCGAGGTCCGGGAAAACAGCTACAGAGCCAACCTGACAGATGACTTTAATTTAGGTCACAAGAACTTCCACTCACCACGCCTCCAAAATATTTTCCTATGTAGAAGTCATCCAGGCTGTGCAGCTCCAGGTAGGTGGCTCCTAGCTCTTTAGCAAGTTGGATCCCTTCAGTCGTACTGACACAGCTCCCTCTGTCTGAGGTACACAGTGGGCATGTGCAAGGTAACTCTTCTGAGAAAATGAATGTGAACAACAAAGAGCTTTGAGTTTAAATAGAAAAAATACATACACATACACACACACACACACACACACACACACACACACATATCCATAGACTATCTGAACATTAAACAACAAATTAAGAGCTCATACGAGAATCAGAGTTCAAGGGCAGTTAGTATATCTATCATCCACTAGATCCAGAATTAAAAAGTGTCAATGATAAGAGAAAGGTTCCTAAAATAGACAAGCTTTAACTGCAAGAAAAATAAACAGTATTTTATAAAGCGGAAGAACTTAAAAGTAGGTGAATGGATATTACCAAGGCCATTACGGCAATTAGACCAGTGAGTCAGTAATGGCGGGTCTGCTTCCTTTTACACAACCTTGACGTTCTGAGTATCAATACAAATTTAACAATCTGATTGCCCACAGAAACCATGGAAAACGGTGGGCTGACTCTTTTTTTTTTTTTTTTTGTAATAAACTTTAAATATATTCATCAAGTTTGAACAGATCTTATATTTTTAATAAAATCCTCAATTTGATCTGAATCTTCAAGGCTGCAAAATTGCCACTCTCTTTATAGATTCCATATAAAGTATGTTATTATTAATTCAGACATTTCAATTATTAGACTTGAAAGCATTCGAATGCAGACCAAATTTAATCACTCTTTAGCTTTTTCCTCAAGATTAAAAGTTTTAAAAATGAAGGAATAAAATGTATTTATTCAAAATGTGAACTGTCCCAAGATTCACGGTTGGACCATGTACAGATCTATGACTGGCAAGGTGGTAGATCAAGCCATCTTCAAGGATACTCCTTAATTAAGCTAAAAACATATGTTCAACTCTGTATTTGTTAGCTAGCTTCATTTTGTCACACACCAAAACATCAGATATGTGCTTGTTCAAAGGCAGCCAAGTCAAAATTGGGTAATTCCATTTTTGGAAATGCATGTTGTTGTGGACTGGCTTCCCTGGGTAGCAGAGACTCTGAGATAGAGACTCACGTGCAGGAGGTGTAGTGGCGTGGTGGGGGTGGTGCTGATCTTGGGAAGAACTCTTTGCAGCAGTGATGGAAGTGGGACTGGGCAGAAGAAAAATTCGAACTGCAATATACTCGCAACCGAGATCTCAGCTGGTCCTACAGGGGCTCTAGAGTTCAGGTAGCCCTGAGAGTGGCTCACCACCATTTGGGAAAGGCAGCTGGGCCTTTGTATTCCTTAATCCACCAGTAATTAGAGGAGAACTGCCCCTGTGGGTCAGCAGCTTCTATCAGCAGAGGGTAATGTGTGAAAAGGGACTCAGCTGTGTGCCATCAGCAGCCAGTAAGCCTAGTAACTGAGAGAGTGAGTACACTGGCCTTGAAAGGGCATTTGGGCAACTCCTCACAGCATACACAACAAATTTCCTAGCAATGAACCGCATACGGGTAGAGCACCTACATGTACATACAGGGCGTTTACCAAAGATATTTAGTGCACATGTGTACTATGTGCGTAAGCACGTGTGTGGGCACACATACATGACTTAGATCACTTTTGCTTCATTGAAAGCATTTTAGGGCCTGAAACCAGGTATATATTCACATCCTTGTTTTACAGAGCAGGAAGGTAAGTCTTAGAGAGGTTAAGTGACTTGTTCAAGTCTCCTCATGTGTGACAGGGAGAAACAATAATAAAATTGTTACTTGCTCCACCTGATAATGGGACATCCAAAAAACCCCCAAAATTTAGTTTGAGTAAAGAATTATTGATTCCAAACATACAGTGATTTAAAAATTAAGCTTGCAGTCTTCCTCTAAATAATGCCATAAATTTTGAGTTTTTGTATTTACTTTTTCCAAGATCATTTTAGGTTTGGAACAAATAAAGTTTTCATACAAAATTTAGCCTATCTTGAAAAATATTAATAACACATGGTAGTTCACATTCTTTAGGAAGCCTTCATAAACAGCGCCTTTGATTTTCTGAAGACAGAGGCATTCTTGTGTCTACAAAGCTCTCCTTATGTTGATAGAAAGGAGTGGGTAGCAGGTCATCTTATTAAACTTTATATCGCCAAAAATAAAGCAAAGTCAGTAGTGTTTCAAGTGAAAAATTATGTGAGCACAATGCAAAATAATCTTTAACAAATAATTCTGATTTGAAGAAAAATACCACTGTTTCAGGTTTAATCCAGGTGAGTGGGGTTTTGCATTGTGAGTAGCCAAAAGCATTTTACTGACACGCCCAGAAAGTTCCTCCTTGTATCCAATCTCTATATGGCCTCTGTGGCACAGAAGACATTTCTTTGTGCTCACACACACCCAAAAGGAAAAGTGCCCAGTCATTCTGAGTTAGGCAGGTGAATCAACAAAACATTTATGGATTAAATAAATCTTCATCAAGCATTTCATCAGGAATAATCAGAGGGCCCAGAATAATTTTAAACTGTGGTGCCTTCTTCAAGAGGTTAATCCTGTGAGCCCACCTCAGGGTCATAGGAACCCTGTGAATTCGTATTATGCTTCTAGTTAACACTGTAGTTTTTCTTTTCCTTTCTTTCTTATATGTTGTCTTTTAAGGTGTTATCACAAAATGTCTATTATTTTAAAGCAAACACAGTGTAACTCAGGAATTCAAATGAATGGCATCTCTTTCAAAACAGTAGCTTTAAGAACCTATAGGGTGATTCTTACAATGTTGCCAATACTTGAAACCTTTGGAAATTCTTTAAAGAATACTAGCCTAGTATTCTACACTACTAGATTCTATCAGAGCTTCAAAAAGATAAGAAGACAGGATGCCAGTTTTCAGGAGCTGAAGGCTATGAATATACCCTAAGCATGTTTGGAAAAAGTTTTCTACCTTAAAGATACATTCACTGTTTAGTAAAAGCCAAAATTTATTCAGAGTCTAAAATGAAGAAGCTATACACAGACAAGCCTGTCAAAACATGTGTAACAAAGGAAAGAGATGAGACATTGAGTTTGCTGAACTAATTCTAAAAAGAGTATCAACAGAGGAGTTTCCAGGAGAATATCCAACAGTTTATGTATTGAGGAGATTGGTGGGGGTGGCCGGACAATAAATGTCCTTGAGTTGAACAGCCAGATTTGGCTTTGTAATTATTTTGTGATCACATCTTGTATTGTAAATTAACTCCATCTCATCAGTGAAAGGGATTGTTTTCACTTGCGTATGTCATTCATAAAACTATTCACTCACTCACTGAACAAATGTATCTTAAGCACCTACCATACTTCAAATACTAAGGATATAAGGACACACACAGATAAAAGAAGTTCACAGTCAACTGAGCCAAGATAGTCACAACTGCAAAGGATTATAGCATGTGATTAAGTGGTGTTATGGAAGGCTTCACAGAAGAGGTAACAATTAAAAAATAAATACGAATTGCTATGCAGGTTATGATGGGCTAAGTGCAGAGGGGCGCTGCAGGCAGAGGATACAGCATACTGCAGAGGCCTGGACCTGAGAGAAAAAGGGGAATAGGCTCACTTCCGGTTTCAAGATGGCAAGCTAAGCCCACACTGCAATCTCTTCTTCCTGCCAAATCATGAACTGATGAAATGAAGAGAGGGAGGGGGCAGGAGAGGGAGGAAGGGAGCAAGGAAGAAGGAAGAAAGGAGGGATGGGAGAAGGAAGAAGAGAGATGTACACATACAGCAACAATGAAAAGTCAGAGGAGAGATTATCATCAGCCCAGAAACTGGAAGTGCCCGAGAGGCTGAAGGCAGATGGCACAGGACAGAAAGGAAAGCTGAAGCTCACAGTACAGGTGAGACACCAAGCAGTGCACAGTGGCAACATCAGGAGTGCTTACTGCTCATGATGGGCAGTGGGTGGGGTGGGGGCGGGCAAGGGCAACTGAGTGGGAAGTGGCTGGAGGCCCCAGGGAAGGCAGCTGGGCTTGGGGAGTCTGCCTGTGCACCCACTCCCACTCCCACTCCCAAGCCAGCGAGCAGCTGGGCAGAGGAGGAGGAAGGCATCCATCCAACGGGGAACCCAGAGTGCAAAACTAGGCAAACTAAGACTTAACCAGTTTTTGAGGAGCATTCGTACCATGAAATAAAATGTCATCAAATGGAAAGACTTAGAATGCTCCCCTCAAAACCAGACTTGATAAACCAATCGAATCAGACTCCAAAAAGAAGTAGTTAATTGGGAGGGTGTTCTTTTAAGTATTTATATCCTTAAAACAGGAATAATAAATAAATTATGAAAAAATAACCAGTTAGAGATCTTTGATAGGAAAAACTGTTGAAATTTAAAAAAAAGTTTAATAATGCAAAACAGTAAAAGGGACCCAGCAGGACTTACATGTGAGTTGAAAAAAAAACCCAAAAAGGCAAAGAAAGAAATTCTCCCATAATGCAACAGGGAGAAATAAAGGGATACGAAATATAAAAGAAAGATAAGAGACATGGAGGAGAGATCCAGAGGTTTCACTATCAATCTTAAAAGAGCCCCCAAAGGAGAAAATACAGAAAATGTAAAAAAGGTGATATCTGAAGTCAGAAAGTTGAGAGTTTCCCAAATCCAAAGAAAGACATTAAGTTCTTCAAGCAGTTCAAAGTGATGAGCATGTAAGATACAGAGGATTGTGTCTTGTGTTCTACAGGGTTCTAGAAGGGGCTATGTCATGAAGGATCGTATATTTTAGGTGAGATTTTACAGTAGAAAATTATTGAGGTGAAATAGAAATACTGGATTGGAATAAGAGTATCAATGGGAACTCACAATTTAAAAATACATATATAGATATCTATATAGATATATATCTGTGTGTTTGTATGTATGTGTGTGTGAATACATACATATATATACACATACATATGTGTGTATATGTACACACACACACACTCTAGCCAAGAGCCTAGAAGCCATGATACTAAAGTAATGAACACCCCTAGAGCCCAGATCTTGGTTTCTAAATACTGTTTACTCACTACAAGGAACCAGGGTCCCCTGAAGAAATGACTGTGATTCCAGGACTGAGGCAGGAAAGTCTAAGGTGAACTTGGAATATTCTTGTGCCAGAAAATCAGGAAGGACTCAAAAATTAACTGGAGCTAGCTTGAAGAGGTAATTTGAGCATCAGAAAGAATAAGAAGAAGAACAGATGATAAAATATTGAATTAAAGAGCAAATCCACGAATGATAAGGGAGCAAAAGGGAAAGCTCCATTTACAGAAGAAAACCAACTAGTAAGTGCAGAAGGAATGATAAAAAAATCACCATTGTGCAACCACAGTTACCAGACCTGAAGGAACTATACAAAATATTGGGCTTGGATTCTTTAAAAATGTCATTGTCATGAAAAATACCTCCTTCTCTTCCCCATACCCACCAAAAGGCTGGGGATCTGTTCTCGATTAAAAGAGACTACAGAGACATGACAACTTAATGCAATGTGTGTAGTCCTTAATTTGATCCTGGATGTGTTAAAAAAAAAAAAAAGCCACCATAAAAATAAAAGGTCAGCTTTGGAACAAATGATAAAATGTGACTACGAACTGTATTTTAAATAATGGTGTAAGAGATAATAGTTATGTTTGGGTGATGACTGCATTATGGTTAATAGGAAGATGGTTTTGTTCTCAGATGATGCACACTTAAATAATTATGACTGAAGAAATCCCACAATACTTATAATTTATATTCAAATGGTTCACATGAGAAGAGAGCGAGTGTGAGTGTGAGTGTGTGTGTGTGTGTGTGTGTGTGCGCACACACGTGTAATTTCTGGGGTTCACTGTCCTATTCTTGTCAATATTCGTAACTTTGAAATTTTGCAAATGCAAGTTAGGGAAAAAGAAGAAAGAATTTAAAATACTGAGTATCATGATCTGATTTATATGCCAGGATGATTATCATGAGAAGATTTATTTCAGAGAGAAGCAAAGCAGGACAGGAGACTAGAGGCCAATTTACCACCAAGCTGATACAGTTTAAGCCTCAGGTCTTTTTCTTGTGGGTCTTTCCTACGGCTCTGGGAGGAACCCGAGGAATAGATTCTGTCCAGGGTCATATGCTTTTGTAAAATTTGAGAAATAAAATAGTTTAACTACATTTGGTTAAGACTACTGTCTCCTTCTACTCCAACTCACTCCACCTTGTATCAGGCATCTCTGGAGTAACCAGGGGCATTTGGGGTATTGTGCTAAGAGGACTTTAAATTTAGGTTTAGTGAGACATTATTTGTGGTTTGCAGTCATGTCCTTATACACTTAAGTGTCCTGGTACACGAGGGGCCATCAGGAATGCTTCCACCACCAAGTGCTAATTTATTTGGTGTCATGACACAAAGATGCGAAGCTGAAAGGCACACAACACAGACCATAGTGCCCAGAACCAATGTGGAGAGTAAAGAAATACTCTAAAAGAAAAACCAATTATCATTTTCTTCTCTCTATAGAAAGTATTAAAAAGTGGTTATCATATGAAGGGGTGACCAAAGACTATGCAGCCCAAACAATACAAGAAAAGTTAAAGACATGTCAAGCCATGGGCAATGGGAGAGAAAGCTGGGTTGGATAACTCTAGTTCGGGTCAACGGAGAGGTTTGGCATCACTCACCAAGACAGGGAATCAGGAGAGAGAGGAAGCTGTCTGTGGAGCTCTGGGTCATGAGAGAGACTGGAGCCAGAGAAACAGACTGCGTAATCATCAGTCTCTACACAGGGCAAGCTAGGGCAAGAGATTAGCAGTCAGAGTCAATAGCAAGAAGAGGTGAAATCCAAGGATGGGACTCAGAGCAACAAGTACGGGATATGAGGGTGTATGTGTGTAAGGCAGGCGGTCTGGTGGGGACGTAAAGAAGACAGACAATCAGAACAACTGGAAAAGAAAGAGTAGCTTTATTAACAGGAGGAAGAGGTGTGTTTGAATAATTTCAGAAGAGAGTATTATTATTATTAAAATGTATTAAATTTGGCAATAAGCACATAACCAGGTAACCCTGAGTGAGAATGAACTCAGTGTAATTGTAAAAGTCAAAATCAGACTGCAGTGGACTGAAGAAGGAATGGGAAGTTAGGAAGTGGACTCAGGAAGTGTGGATGATTGCTTCAAGAATCATGGCCAGCAATTAAAAAAAAAAAAAAAAGGAAACAGAGAGGATGTGGGGTCATTAATACATTAGTACATGTATTAATGCTAAACATGTACCTACCCTATGACCCAACAATCCTACTCCTAGGTAACAATCTAAGCATCATCAAAAGGAGAACGGATAAATCAATGACAGCATATTCATACAGTGCGGTAATATGCAGCAATAAAAAGAACCAAGTATGGATAAGCACAAGATATGAATCTCAAAAGTATCATGCTAACTGAAATTAGTCAGACACCAGACACTACATACTGTATAATTTCATTTATATGAAGCCCAGGAATAGGTAAAACTAATCTATGTTGTTAGGTTCAGGAGAGGGGCACCTTTGGAGAGGGGTGTTATTAACTGGGAAGAGACATCCAAAGGGAGAGCGTTCCAAAGTGCTGCAAATGTTCTATAGCGCTATCTGTGTGACGGTTGCATGGATGTACGAGTACATACATATATAAAAGTACAATAAGCTGCACGCTAAGATTAGTGAATTTTATGTCCTTTAGATTGCTATACCTCAATAAAAAGTAAAAAATAAATTAATGAATAAAAATAAAATTTTATAGGCGGTTTTACTGAGAAAATACCACTTTCTAGTAAAATACCACCAAATAAATTTTGAGTTGGCCCTGAGATAACTGACAATACTATGCACACCAGCAAGTACTGAAACAGACTGAACCAAATTCATTCAGCAGCTATGGAGTAAGCAATGTTCGCTCTGAGGCAGTGTCGTCAGTGCACTCACCCACTCACTGCTATCGATCTAAAAACCCTTGCTCCCAAGACCTCGTCTTTATGTGGACAGTCAACCCTTCCCAACTGGACAGACCTTTAGATTGTCAGAAACAGTTTCCAGGGTTCCACACCGAAAACCTCTCCTATGCCAAAACAAAACAGTTACTGACTTCCCTCACTTCTGGAGAAGAGCATTCTAGAAGACAGATTTGTACCCACCACAATCACAGAAGTCTGCAATACGTTCCTTTGATACCTCGTTATCCTATCCAATGACGAAGAGATAACAGTTGGCATTTGAATCCACAGTTGTTTCTTTTTTTTAATAAACTGTATTAATCATTAATAAACTTAGCCTACTTAAAATTAATTTGGTACCTGCACTCTCATTATAAAAAAGAAAATGAAATACTTACCATTTTGTCTGGTACCAACAGCAGCAATGATTACTGGGACTGAATTTAATGCTCTCTTTATCACAGGAATATAATTATCCTTCACTTCGTGGAACGAAAACTTGTCATTTACATTGTATTTGATCACAATGATGTCAGCGCCCCCAATTAGATTTCGGGAAGTATACCAATCACTGTCAAAAATGTCCTAAACCAAAAGGCAAAGAACAATGTTTAGTCTATCTGCAAATCAATCCTGAAATAAACTGTAACATTAGTTTAAATTTTTTGTTATATTTTAACTTTTCTAATTCATAAAATGAATTTTATTTTACAAAGGTAACTACATAAAATTTAAAATGTTTGAAGTCTACTAACTCTTTTTTTAATTTTTTTGACTTTTTATTTATTCACTTAGCCTAGACAACTATGCAGTGGTTAAACAGAACATCTAGAGAATTCCTGAGAGTCTGATGAAATAAGTAACCTCTTTCAATATCTGTGTTTAACGCTAAGTATTTTTAAAATTATACCTTAATTACCCCTATAGGAGTTGTCTGGAAAAAAAAAAAAAAGATCCAGCCATAAACATTTCTATTTAAAAAAAATTATACCTTATTTTTATCACCTAATAATTTCAAAATTAAATTATACTATACATTAGATACAAAAGCATCAGTATGAGTAAGGAAGCTTCAGAAGATTTTGTGTGACCCAGTTGGACACCGCAGAATTGTTCAGTGTCTTGAATTGTATGTAATACACTATGAATTCTGTGCAGTTCCATATATTTTATTCATATTTTCAAATGCATATATACTTTTCAACTTTATGGTGAAGTTGTGGACAGCACTGCCTACATACAATGTGTATATCCTGTACATGGGGGGGTGCCTCAATAAAAAGGTACTGTGTTCTATAAGGTGCTTAGATAGCAAGGAATATATTTGCAATTCATATTATCTTGCTTATATAAAGTAAAAATTTAGGATAAATCTTTCTCATTTTGAAATCTTTGCTTTTGGGCTACAGTTACAATACTTATATTTAGAATAAGAGCCAAGAGTAATTTATTAGAAACAGTACTTGGTAAATTTTAGTGCTTTAATATTTAAATAATTTTTCAAAGTTTTTGTGTGAATAATGCTAATATAAGGAAAATATCTTTATGTATGTTAATACCACTGCTAAATATGCATAAGTAGCTTTCTACCATATTCTAGTCAACTATTAGTCATTATTTGTCCCTTCATTTGTCTTTTAGTATATATTTCTAAGACGTAATAAAACTAGATTAAGAAAATATACAGTTATGCAGGCAAATCTGGCCCAATGACTTTTTTTTTGTGAATAAAGATTTGTTGGAACAACCCCACCCTTTAAAAAGAAAAATGTTAGATGTGTGGCCAATGGGTCCAAAAATTGTGGAGCTATGAAAGTTTACACTCTGAAATATGAGTCTAAAACAGGGTCAATAGTGTTTGAATCAATCAAGATCTGTGTGCATGCGACACAGCTTTTATCCCATGATGGAAAATTCTGGAAAAGTGTTATACAGCAATGCCCTTTTGCAGAGAGAGCTTCTTTTCACTACCTCCCCAGCCCCAGCAAAGCCTTTCCCAATTCCCTATAACCTCCCAACCGCTGATTTCCTACAAGTACACTCACAGTAACAAGAATTACAGAATTTTTAGGTATGAATACCCTCTACTGAAAGTAGGATGAATACAGCATTTTTAAAGGAAGATTGAAAGAACAACAATAATAACACAAAAAAGTCAAACTACGGAAACATGAAGTGCAAAGTCCAACACGTAGCAGGGTGTGTAAGGGGGGGAGAAACGAAGTGAGACACAGATTAAGAAAATGCAGAAGCTTCCCAGAGGAGCTCTACGCTAATTTCCACATCCCAGAGCACAAAACCCATTCAGTTCCACCCGAACCTGTTGCAGTATATTCAGCCTCAAAGTATACAAGTATAACAGAGTACATAAGGATAACAAAGGAAGAGGACAACTTCAGGAGGAAGGGGATACAACTACTAAACATAAGGGGGACCAATATTAAACAGCCATTTCACTTCGAGAGGAGAAATCCAACATAACTGCTCTTTGCATTCCAAATAGTTCAGAATTCCAGAGTTACTGGCGAGGTATATGGGCGGGAGGAGGGAAAAAACCATTTAAGGGAATAACTCATGAGAAAATGGGCTTTGGCATCATTAACACTGTGGTACTCAGGATGTAAAGACATAAATAATTTTATTTTTAATAACATCTGAGCTTAAAACCCTGCGTAAGAAAACTACGTACATGACCTCGCTGCTTCTTGTGGAATATTTTTAGTCAACAGGAAATTATCTAGAGATGAAATAATAATGTAACTGTATACAAAAGGGGTGGGTTTGAGAGGCATACTAAATAATGAGCTACATAAAATGAATTTGAAGCACATTTATTTTAAAAGTGCCAAGTACATATGGCAAGGATCCAGAGTAAGGATACAGAACTATAGAAGAAAACTAGACAAGAGAAGCACAACTATCTCATTCCGATTCCAAGGAAACAACAATGCATTTCTTCTCAAACTATGTCAAAAGAGAAAATGCTCCTCTGGTTTCTAGAACTATGAAGGAAATCAAATTCTCCCACTCCTTGTAAATCAGTTCCAGGATTTCCTCTAGGAGGTTATGCAACACAAGGATTGGAGCCACATTTGGAGAATAAAACTCATCTTTCAAAATAATCTGAATTTTTAGAGCAAAAACAATTTTATTCTACTTGACCATGGGGCTGCAAATACAACATCTACTAACACTGCTGCCTCAATGTACTGTATTTATGTAAATCTTGAATGGTGTGTGGGAAAATTTACTTTTGCTTAGTATAAATGATATATGGCTATACTAGAGTTGTAATAAATGCTCCATTAGTATAGTAGCTACCACTTAACTGAGTACCTATTACCTGCCACCCTCTATACTAAAAACTTTACATGTAGTATCTTGCTTACTCTTCAGCACAGCTCCAGGAAGCAGGGAGTATTAGGTTTATTTTATACGGGGAGAAAATAAGGCTAAGGGAGGACAAGTGACTTACCAAGGAACACAGCCGCTAAGTAGTAGGGGAAATCAAGTCCTTTTGATATCAAAATCCATGCTCTATCTGCTCTGCTATATTTAATATTCTGATTCAGTACATGTCAAATATCAGCTGATGAATACAATCAACTTCCATATCTCTGATGGGCTTTTACTTACCACCAAGGGAAGAAAAGCACTTTATAAAAAGAGTAACTCCACACATGTATTCTATGTCTGAAGACCATTATAACCTAGAAAATTATACCTGGTTACAAACTCAGTGCCTTAAATACGGCTAGAGTCTAACCAAACAAAAGGTAATTAGCATAATAAAATACACAATTAGTATATGGCAAAATCCCAGACACTGAGGCTTATTTTAATACATTTGGAAGATTCATTTACTATAATACATGGGTGCACATGTATAGCTTTTAGCTAAATTAACAACATAAAGGAGAAAGAGTTAAGAGCTCAGAGAAAAAAAGGTAAAAAGTAATCCCAACATCCTAATTCCACTTATTTTCTCTATTTTTATTTCCTCTATTTATACATTGTTTGTTCAACTTTGTGTAGAACCAGTAAGTTTTTAGACTTTAAGATTGCTCACAATGAAATGACAAAACTTAAAAGAAGTGTTTCATTTGTTCACAGGGACTCAGGATGATAAATTCTTTATCAATGCTTCTCATAATCAGCATCATCGGTGTCATAACTAGGAGTTTAATAGCATCCCTGTTATTGAAAATGTTTATTTATAATTTATTTTAGCCTATTAACATAAATTTCCTTTAACTGAGAATTTATTTGGGCAAGTGATCTTTTCCTTCCATAATATGGAAATCTGTATAAAAATTTTTCTATGTACATTCTATATGTTTCTTTATAAAGGTCTTTTAGTTCCCTATAGCCCCTAATTCAGTTTTAACAATTGCTGTTTAAATGTAAAATCTCACAAGTTTATTTTTATTTTCTTTTTCAGATACAATTTTCTTCTGCTACAAAATGTAATCTTTAAGAGCAATATAACTCCAATGCCAGTAAAGAATCAGACATTTTCAAATAAGATTAAATGAAAACATTGAAAATATGATGTTACTGTGTACTGAAAACATACGTCGAGAGAGTAGATTACTTTCTTTCATCAAATACTCAAGAATTAGACTAGAATTTGTCAACTTCATGACAATTTCTGTCAAACACTACAAATCTTAATACTTTTTAAAAATTCCAATCTGTGTTAGTAATATCACTTCTGAGTTATAATCACTAAAAACAAATGCGTAATATAGTAAGAGTATCTGCATTATTAAAACTCAAAATGCTAATTTAAAATTTCCGAAGGTAGACAGTAACATGAATGAGTTCTTTGCAATGAGTTCTCAGTCCCTGTTTTCCCCCTTGCCTTTCCGGGGTTCCTATTTCTGAACTGTCCACGTGCAAAGCTTTTTTTTTTTTTTTTTTTTTTTTTTTTTTTTTTTTTTTTTTTTTTTTTTTTTTTTTTTTTTTTTTTTTTTTTTTTTTTTTTTTTTTTTTTTTTTTTTTTTTTTTTTTTTTTTTTTTTTTTTTTTTTTTGCTCGTGTTGGGCTTTCAGGGGGTTTTATTTTTAGAACATTATTACACTGTCACCGAAAGGGTAGGCATTAAAAAACATTGCTCTCTGCCGGTGAAACTTAGTGACCCCCGTCCCTTGAGGGTGGCAATTTCAAATGTCAGCGTGTAGTAAGGGACAACCCACAGTCGTGAAGTGTAAGCGGTCCACCTTCCCGCTGGGGCTTCCTGCATTCCGAGCGTGTTCTCCGACTGGGCTGCCCTGCCCGGCGAAACAAAGAACCACAGATTTGCCCCCAAATGTTCGAAAACCCTACCCAGGTGATCCGGACACCTCACCTTCATGAGAGGAGGAACGGGGGTGTCGGGGGGGGGGGAGGAAAACATTTTTAAATAAAAGTTCCGTGAGCCTCGTCCCAGAGTAGCGGCCGCCCCTTACCCAGACGGGACAGTCGTGGACCACCAGCTTGACATTCCCAAACGCGCTGGCCTGATACTCCGTGAACACCGGACGCGCGACCGTGCTGGTCGCGTTCAGCAACAAGCTGCTCTCGTCCCCCGAGACCAGCGGGCTTCTCCCCAGGTACGTGCGGATGAGCCCCGACGGCCGGCTGTCCTGGTGAAACGAGTCCCCCTCGTTGCCCAGCGCCACGATGTGAATGGACCTGCACGACAGAGGGGCGGGCGAGGGGGCCCAGACGCGCGTGGTCAGCGCGAGGAGCACTTCCATCCCCACAGGAAGTGCGGGGAGCGGCGAGCCCCGGGCGTGGGGGGCTGGAGCCCCTCGTCCTGGGGCGCAGCCCATGCGCTGGGGCAGAGACAATGGCAGGACCGCGACGCCTACGTACATGATCTCCAATCCAAGGGCAGCACGGCGACTCGGAGAAATGCAGCTCCTAACGGCCTCCGGGCCCGTCGGCGGCGTTATTTACCCGCAGTCAGCTCATCCCTGGCCGCATCCCCCTCCCGCACCGCCGCCGCGGCGCGGCCGACGCCGAGCGGGCCCCCGCGAGCGAGCCCGCCACGGGGCCGGGGGCGAGCGAGTCGGCCGAGCGCGCGCTGCCGGCGAGCGAGTCAGGAAGTGCCGCGGCACACCCCGGGCGGCCGCCGCCGCGGAGGGTGGCCGGGCGCTGCAGCCCCTCTCGGCTGCGCACCTCCTCGCCGCCGCCGCCGCGCACCCCCGGCCGGGCAGCTGTCGTCTTCTGTGGCCGCGGCTGCTCCTCCTCCTGGAGGGTGAGGAGCAAAGCGGGGCCTCCGCCCCCTCGGCTGGCCGGGCAGGCGGGCCGGCTGGCGCAGCACGTGCCGGCCTTGGGGGTCCGGCGGCCGCGGGGAACGAGCTCCCGGCGGAGGCCCCGGAGCCCGGGAGGCGGCGGCCGGATACAAAGGAGCGGCCCGCGCGGAGCGCCGCCGAATATAAATTAATAAATACAACGCCCAAGCCCGAGAGTTCCCGATCGCCAATCCGCCTGCAGCAAGTTTGTTCAACTCGAAGGGCTGTAACCAGAGCCAGGGGAAGGGGGGTGGGGCGGTGAGGCCCCCGCTCCCTAAGGACTGGGAGAAAGAGGCCCCTTGGCCGCTCCAGCAACCCAGTTTTCCCCCCTCTTGGCCTTGACCGAAAGTGTTTTACCACTTCTGCTGCTTTGTCATTTGTCAACATGCACTACAGCTGTTTTCGAAAATCATGCTTGTGAGGGAAAAAAAAAAGGGAAACATTCATGCTGCTTCAGAAAGGGCTCTTTGTTCACACACCGACTTGCTAATATCGCTCTGAGGGGATTATTTACAATTTCAAGCTATGTTTAGCGTATTTTTACCAAAAACTAGGATTTTAAGTGCTGTGATGGTTTTAAACAAGTTTTGCATGAGGTATTTCACGTATTTGCAAGCTAAATGCTACTCGGAGATTTTTCAGTGCACATTATGGCTACATATTTCATAATCACTCCTCAGACCAACAGCAAAAATAATGCTCATGCTAATGTAAGGATACTTCAGATTCCTTAATAATAACGCACTGAAGTGGGGGTTACGAAGGTCCCTAAAGGGCCTCAGACTGCCTCCGCGAATGAACACCCCAAGGGCCAGAGGTTCCTCTGGGCTCCGCTTCTCCATAAACATGAAAATTCTTACAAGTGCTCTGTGTTGAAAGAGTTCTTGTTTGTCTCTTTATTCACTTATTTTGCCCTACTTTAAAATGTTGCTGTTTCTTTTCTCGACAGAGCAGTTATGAGGGTATGAAACGGGAGGTGCTGAGTAGGGCAGTGAAAAGCCTAGAGTAAGAGGCCTTTGGAATGGGACAGTAGTATGAGCCCTCGTAGCTCAGATGAAAGTAGTGTCTTACGCTCAGATAGGGGCTGATAGGAGACGTTCTTTCTGTAGTCACTGATTTTTAAAAATCTAATTTTCCTTTGCACTCAGTATCATTTCTCTTTTAGTGTCCAGAACCTAATCTTCCTGAAATATTTAAGAGTACAGATCTCTTTTCCCCTGCAATCAAAAGCAAACACATTTTCTTATATGCCCTCCTGTAACCGCAGGTAAAAAACAAAGACACATGGATGAATGGATAAAGAAAATGGGGTGTATACATGCAATGAAATATTTAACCTTAAAAAAGAAGCAAATCCTATCATATGTTACAACATGAATGTATCTTTAGGGCATTATGTTAAGTGAAGTTAGCCAGTCACAAAAAGACAAATACTGCATTTCCCCACTTACATGAGGTAACTAAGATAGTCAGACTCTTAGAAACAAAGTATAATGTGGTTTCCAGGGAAGGGGAGAGGAAAATGGGGACTTGTTCAGAATATAGTTTCAGTTTTGCAAAATGACAAAATTCTAAAGATCTGTTGCAAACAAGGTGTATATACAGTCAACAGTCCTGTAAGGTGCAATTCAAAATGATGAAGATGGTAAATTTTATGTTATTTATTGTGTTGTTACTGCCATACCAAATAGAGAGCAAGAGAGGGGCACTGGGAAGTGGCAGGAAGTGGCAGTATATAGGCAGGCAAGATACTAAATACACACGACTCGGTCCTTTCCCTTGAGAAGCTAAGTCTACTATTAATGGTCACTGTGTTGTGAATATTAATGCACCTGATCCTTTTGAGAACATACTGGTTCCTCAAATAATTTTAATACAGGCTAATGAATCTAGTAATAGAGGTAGGTACAAAGTAAAGGGATAAAGTCCAATTAAACAGTAAGAAGAGATCTGTGCCTTTTGTGCCATGAGAGAAGTTCATAGAGGAAGTAAACATTGTCTTAGGTCTTCTAAGATAAGGAGGAGGCTGCTGGATTTGGAGGAAGCAGAGGCTGGAAGGGAAGGAGTACTGGAAAGAATGGACAGACGTCATATGCAAATCGCATGCAAAGGTGTAGAGACATGGAAGATCATGGCTTGTTCTGGGAACAGTAAGAGCTAAAATTAGTGCTAGCATGTAGATTCCTATTATAGCAGGCAGAAAAGAAAGTGGTAGAGACATCCCAAGAGAGTTTCAAAGGGAGACGGGTGATATTCGAGGTATAGATTGGGAAACCCTAGACCAACTTCTGTATGTATAACAAAGCCCAGCCAGACGCTGACCAAAATCCATTTTCTCTTCTAGGACCCATAGCTAAACCACATTTCCAAAAGTTTTTGCATGTAGTAGGGCCCCATGGTCAGTTCTCATCAGTGGAACATGATCCCTGTTAAGCAGTTAAAAGAAGGTGTGCCTTCACCACTCTCTTATCTTTCTATCTAATCTACCAACTGAATAAAGCCAGGTCACCTTGACACCATGTGCTTAAATTTGTTTGTCTGCAATATGGAAGAATCCTGGGTCCCTGAATGACTGGGTACAACATTTTGCAGTTAGCATGTATTGTTTTGTGATAGGAGTGAGAAAATAGACCCTTATTAGAGTTAAGCCAGACATTTTGGGATCTATTATTACAGCAGTTAGTCTTACTCATCTTGAGTAATGCAATATCACAGATAGTCCATCTTCTGATATCTTAATGATTCTTTTTATTACTAAGACTTTTTGTAATTATTTCCTTTGTATTTATTATTCTTATTTGGTTTATATATGTGTAGTTTCCCTCATTAGTAGCATTTTCATTTTAACCAGGGTTTAACAAATTGGATTATCATATGTCCTTCAACCTCAAGGTTACTGGGGAATACACAAAGGAAGGGCCTCCCGCCCAAACAATATGTTTTCCTATTTTCATGGCTGAAATACTATTTCATGTTCATTTTGATAAATGTTCTTATGCTCAGATAACATGTAGCCACATATGAATGTAAGGTATCTGTGAAGTAACTCAGTGAGCTATTAATGGTCCCCAGGTGGTGAATATTGATATGCCAGCTTTTGGAAACCATGCTGGTTCCTAAATGATTAGAGAGGAAGCAAGTGTTGGTAAAAACAGGTCTGAAGAGCTAGGCTTGGCGTAAGATTTTTCCAACTGTGTTTCAAGGAAACTTCAAATCCACCTGAAGAAGTGGAGGAGAAAAATGCCTGGAGAGGTCTGAGCATCTACTCCTCCTGTCTCAAAGTTAACCAGCAGTCATACTGCATTCTCTTTTATTTTTTACAAAAAAATTAGAGGTTCATGTTCATTGTCATTAAAAAGAGGGGGTTTCTTTTTAAAACTACTTATCTAGAACAAGGACTTCAAAGTGGGGTGCAGAAGATGACCTGTGGAATTCCAGAATAAGATATTTCAACTTCTATTTATAAACATATATGTTTTTGTTTGTTTTTTGTTGGTTTTGTATTTTGTTTTGTTTTGTTTTTACCATAAAAAGGGAAAGAAATGAAGCTTTACTAATATTTAAAGTGAGGATTGACACTGGCACCCCACTTGGTCGGTAAGTAGGCAGGCACCTGGTGTTCTTGGGAGTGGGTGGGAGTACAGCACAGGGTCAATGAGACAAGGGCTCTAGCCTTCCTTTACTTGGAACATACTGCCACATTTTGCTGTTTCTGTATCTAAATGGACTATGGGTGATAGTTAAGTAAACTGACTGCTACAGCATGAACCCATGGAGACAGTGTTAATCCCGCAAGAACAGGCAAACACAATCGTCTGAGCTGACATTTCTGACACCATTTGGGAGACACACAGGAAGGTGAAGAACTAATCACTAATCAGATCTGACAATAAGTTGGCCATAATCATTGAAATTATAAAGAACACTTACAAGTGTGAATTTACATCTACTTTTGCTGACTTCACTCTAAGTGCATATTATAGTTAACAGATAACAATATTCTGATCACAATTAACTAGATATTCAAACATGCAGATAAAACTCAGTAATATTTTCAGGATATTTAAGTAACATACTATTCAAGCTAATACTTGAAAGAAAATTCACCAATTATAAATGCTAAAAAACTTGTTCTGAGGTTTCTTAAAAATGGAAGTCAAGAGTGACATACAATTGGCAAAATAATTTTCTTCTTGCCAAGATAAAAATGGCTGAAATATATATGGAAGACAAATGGAAAAAAACAACTGCATTCTTTTGACAGCAAATTCCTTGAGAATATGCATATATAATAAAACATTGTTCAAGACCCAAAGGCAAAAGTCTTAGAACAAGGTACAGAGTGTGGGAAGTTTACAATAAGGTTAAGCTGAAAGCACAGATGCTTTTATATATGTATCATGGTATTTAAAAGATTCTGTTGCAGTGTGGCATTTACTAAATTGTGTTTCAATGAAATACATTTTAAAATGACATTTTTTTGTGAGCCATTAGAGGACAGCTGTAGTAGAGAAGATACTCTTTCTCTACTACATCTTTCAATGATAAACAATAGTTGACTTTTTAAAAATAAAAACTGTTTTATGCAAAACTTGAGTAAGTGTAACCACTGCTGGATTAGTTATTTAGACTTTTTTTTTTTTTTTTTTTTTTTTTTTTTTTTTTTTTTTTTTTTTTTTTTTTTTTTTTTTTTTTTTTTTTTTTTTTTTTTTTTTTTTTTTTTTTTTGTAATAAAGGAAGGACTCCAAGCTAAGTTTATAGTGAAAACAACCACTTGAGAGTCATTCATGGTCCATCTCATAGACACTTATTCCAGCAAAAAAGCTGGAGCCAGATACACAACTATATAGGATGTTATCAGTGCAGTTAATTTTGTGGAAATAAGACTTGTATAATAGTTTTTAAATTTTTCTTAATTGAGAAATGTAACACACATAAAGAAAAATGCATACTACCAATGTACATAAGATAGTAAATAATTATAAAATGAACATTTCTAAACGCCTTCCCGGTCAGACAATAGAGCATTATCAGCACTCACACACACATATATACACCCCTGGTTGCCCTTCCTCAGTTACAGTCCTCTTCTTTTTCTCAGTGATAACATGGGTCTGACTTTTGTGATGACTATTCATTTTCCCTTATAGTTTTACTACTAAATATGCATTCCTAAACTAATATTTTGGTTGTACTTCTCTTCAAACTATATGAGAGGCATCACAATGTATATACTCTTTTGTCTTGGTTCTTATGCTAGTCACCATTTGTAAGATTTATCCAAGTTGACGTCTCTGTGATTTGTTACTTTCATTTCTTTTTATTGTTGAGTAGCATTCAGTAGATAGGTATGAGACCATTCATTTATCCATTCCATTGTAGATGGGCATGTGAGTTAGTTCTAGCTTTTTCCTAAACAAACAAAACCACTAGGACTACTCTTGTTTTAAAATACTGTTTCTTGGTGGGTATGCTAGGTCACAGGGTTTGTGTATGTCCTACTTTGGTAATAATACTCAACTGATTTTGGAAGTGATTTTAATAATTATACTTCTAATAGCAGGGTATGAGAAATTTCCTCATAATCCTTCACATACTTAAATATATTTGCTATATACCAGAGATTAAGTGCTTTCCAAACATTGACTTACTTAATTTTCATAATGACCCTATTGAGTAGATGCTGTTACTATCCTAATTTGCAGAAGAGAAAATCAAGACATGAGGAGGATAAGTAACCTGCTCACAACTACACAAATAGTGAGCAGAGGAGTTAGGTTTCCAACTTAGACAACTGGTTCCAAGGTCTGTGCCCTTACCCACTATGCTACGGTGGTGTTCGATAACATTTCCTTTGTTATGTGATTTTTGTGGTTGAAAATAATGCATGTTGCTTATAAAAACTTGTATCTTATAGGATTTTTAACCAACCTAAACATTTTCTAAGTAAAATTTCTACGGATTTTGAAGCCATATTGTTAAAAATATAGAAATGTGCACTACCTTCTAATTAGTTTACAGGAACAAATGAGTAACAGTAGACCAGATGAAAATGTATTCACTAGATTTCAGCCAACATCTCTGCATAATGAGTGATGGGACTGAAAAATAAGTACCATGATCTATAATAGTAACCCAGGTAATGAAGCAGTGCTTCCATTTAAATCCACATATCTTTGTTAGCTCTTTTCAGAGAGCCTTTAAATAAACTGAACATGAAAGCAGACATCTGCTTTGCTGTATCAAAAAGTTAAACCAAGATTTTAAAAATAATAAGGCATTTTTAATTATTGTTCTCCCTAAAATGCTTTATTAACAGTAACATTTTAGAGAAAAACATTATTTTGTATTATTATTAATACATTTTAAATGATTTAAACAATGATTTATTTCATCTTTATATTATCTATTGAAAATTTTCTATTTCAGTATGCTTTGGTGTGATCATAATATACTGACAGTAAGGTATGCATTTAATTTCTAAAGATATGGGGGTGTGCTCAGAATGCTTTCTGATACCATGCTCCGTCAAAAAAGTGTGTAGATCACTCTGTAAGTTGTATAAGTGCCTAACTATTAATACTATGTTGTACACCCAAAACTAATATAGTATTGAATGTCAACCGTAATTAACATTTTTTAAAAATAAATTAAAAAATAAAGTTAGCAGACCAACAGTCTGGGCCTGAGTCTGTGATCTAAAGGGCAAGCCTGGAAGGCCACCATGGTGGAG
Organism: Lyroderma lyra; assembly: GCA_004026885.1. Classification (NCBI taxonomy): domain Eukaryota; kingdom Metazoa; phylum Chordata; class Mammalia; order Chiroptera; family Megadermatidae; genus Lyroderma; species Lyroderma lyra. The sequence continues at coordinate 7,761 of PVJL010000739.1, read as the reverse complement.
TTCGGGGCTGCCAGGAAGCAGATCAGGGAATCTGGACTCGCCACTGGGGGTGAGGGAGGCTGTGAGAGAGGAAGAGAGGAGGCGATAGGAGAAGGCAGTACAGATAAACTGCAGACCTGCTTGCCTAGAAATCAGCCCAGTGAAAAAATGTGTTTGTATTGTATTAACTAATCTAATGAGAGATAAAGTTTGCAAATTTACACAAAAATCATAAAATTCAAGATTAGCATTTATTATTTTTTTTTTACAAGAGCTTGCACGTACTTCATATATAGAGTAACCCAAGCAAAGTCATGTACCAGAGTTCGTAACCCTATCGTTAGTGATAAGAAAAGTTGACTTCATTCGTTTTATTACCTTGGTAATTTTTCCTATATAATAGGCAACAGTCTTCTAAATTGTGGATTTCTTATAAATTGCAAGGCTACAATATCATTTCTGTTCAGAGAAGCTAAAGTGAGACTCCAGAATGTTATTTATGTGCAGAATACAACTACCCTAAGCTATTTCAGCAAAGGTCTAAAATGTTCACTTGTTTGTTTGTCTGAACTTATGTTATTCACCCGTCTATCATTGTGCCCAATCATAGTTTCCTAACAACTGTTCTGTTTTCCAGTTAAAATATACCAGAATATGTGTTCCTTTGAGCCAGGAATGCCTATTTCTACCAGCTTTTTTTCAGAAGGTTGAACTTCAAAGAAATCTGGTTGTTTGGCCTTTAATGTGCCTGCTCTATTATTTAACCCTTGAAAAAAAATACGTACAAGCATCATAATCAAATACTATTGATTCTATAACTTATTTACACATAATGTTTTGTGAAGTGTTTCATTTGTAACCATAAAGAAAAATAGGACACTAGATTGAAATGGTGTAATACCTTGCTGCTAGACCTTCTTTTTGAAGAACTCAAATACATTAAATATGTTTTTTTCTCAATATTACCATAATATGGCTCTAGTTTTAACTGTCCTAAAGTTGTACCACAGACAATGGTAAGTTCCTGTTAAGTCTTCCCCATCTTTTGTACTCCTGTTCCTGCCTTGTCCATTGATCTCTGCGATGGCCATCCATTGGGTATTATCTCAACTGGGGCATTTCACAGGCATGCTTTGAAATGTTTTGCTTCTTTCAACAGTTAATCACCTGACTTCTGCCCTCATATGATACTTCTGATCCTTACTTTTCTTAACTTGCTTTTTACTTTTCACTTTTATCTATAATCCTGTCTGCAGTGTAAATCTCTTATTTTACAGTGAACAACAACTGGTTTTCTTACAGATTTTGTTTGTTTTGAGAACAGCCCAACTGATACCATTAAGTATGAAGTTGGCAGCTTGTATCCTTGGTGAATAGTCCTTTTGGCATTCGAACAAATCACCAGTTGAGGCATTTACATTTATTTCCTTATCTGAAGGACATTCTTTTTCTCTTCCTTTTCTCCTCCTTGCCACTTTCTCCAGAGATCCCCTTGGGTACATTCTCACTGACACTGATTGCCATGCTCCTCTTTAGAGCCCATTCCATCTTCTCAATCTTGATCTGGGACACCAGTATTATTTTTGGTTGATACTCTCTCCTTTTACCTTCAAATTAAAACATCTAGACTTGTGTAATATCATCTCTCCAGCTATGCTATCAGCTTCTTTCTTCACTGTAGCGGGATCCAAATTCCTTTCTCAGCCACTAACAGCTCTTCTCCTAGGGCTGGCGCGGTTTCTACTAAGGAGGGGGCTTGTTCCGGGTGCTTCTTAAGATGTTCCGGCATGACAAGCTCTGTCTAGTGTTAGGAGCAGGGTGGCACAAGGGCCATTCAGTCCACACTAAAAAGCATTCACACCTCTCTCAGTGAAGTGATAAGAAGGGAAAACAAAGGAAAGGTGCTTTGGGACTAATCCCAGTGGCAAGCAGTTTCTCAAGCTTTCCTCTGAAATATCGCCCCCAAGGGAGGAGGTACTGGAACCACCTCCCCAGGATGCCCACCCCTAACCTCCCTCCCATGTGGCAGTAGTAGTTGCCCACTGTAAACCCAGGATTTTTTGTGAGTCTTCTCACATTTTATCTTTAAGCCATAGGACCGTATTTTTTTGTGTGTAAGAGGCCCTCCTGTATAAGACGACCCCTCCTTTTCTAACCCAACATTATAAAATCAGTAACAAATGGTTACTCCTGTGTATAAGACAACCCCCAATTTTTGGTCTAACAATTTTAAACAAAAGTATCATCTTATATACAGAAAAATACGGTATAACCTTATTGATTTAATAGAAAAATAAATTATTTGACAGCAGATAAAATTAAAAGGTAGGCCTTGTTTATACTGTGACTTTTCTTTCACATACCTTGGTTTAACTCTATGGAAACTGGGAAACCTTAAAGAAAAATGTATGAAATTTTGTTGGGCAGGAAAGCATTTTTCTTCTAGTGAAATCTGGCAAGAAATGACACTTTGTTGAATTAATTAGTTATAAACTACCTTTTTGTAGGTGAACCGAAACAAAAGAATAATCAGTAATTGTTATTGGAATGTTTGCCTTGTTGGGAAAAAAATCCTGTTTTCACTGATCATTATGTCTAACTCTTTAGAATTGTGGGAAGAGTCTATGATTCTATGAACAAAAAGAATGAGACACTCAGAAATGTGCAACCCTGGCATAACACAGGAAGCAATTAAGTATAATACAAACAAAACAAAACAGACACAAAAAACAGAGTTTACATTGCTTTGTTTTGTTTTGTTACAAGCATTGTAGAACTCACTGGCTCTAGATTTAAAATGGAATAGTCTGTTTCTAGGTCATTACCCATGACCAGTAACTCCCCATGCTAGACTCTGGAATTAGGAGACATTTCCAGCCAGTGTATTTTATTAACTCACTAAAATTGCTAATAAATTACTCAGTCTTCTTCCATTAACTATGATTACGACAATGTTTTGGTACCAAATCCATTATTATCTCAAAGATTTTTATTGCAGGAGGTCAAATTGACTTAAACAGAGTTGCTATTCTAAACAGCTGAGCTAGAAATGTCGTGGGGAGAGGCCAGCTGAGCTACTTAGGCTGCCCTCGAGATGACATCGCCGCCGTCAAGTCACATTTCCCAGAGCTCATTCTTTAGTTTCGCAAGTTCAGAAAGTTTCTTTTGTCAGGATGCCCAGAATTGATCCTACTCAAGGGACGAGGCTTGTGCTAACCCAATGCACAAGAGGCCAGTCTGTAAACTGGAATACTAATTTGCTCATTTTTAATGAAAAAGGGTATTATGGAAGAGTCTAGAAAACTGATATGGGGCCAGCACCTTCTTTTCTCTGTAGGAAAGCCTACATGGGAAGCCTGTTATTATCTTGTCAGTTCAACAGACATTTATTAAGCACCTAGGGTACAGGTCATTTTGATCCTAAAGATGTTTTGCATATATAAACACTTTATTTAGAATTACGGTGGCATTGAATTGTCATGGAGACATTATTTTCCAAACAAACTGCATTAAGCCAGTTTTTGCCTTCCTTGATCAATGTTCTAAAGTTTTCTCTTCTGATTGGCAGGTTCAGCCTTAGAGGAGTGACTCATATATCCATTTGTTTGATGGAATTAGCCACAAAGATCATCCAATAGCCACATTCACAAGCCACCTTCTAAATATGGTTATTAACCTAGAGCTTCAAAGGAATCTGCTAACCCGCTGAACAGGTATGCAAACAATTATGTATAATGAACATATGTTTTTTTACTACTAGATTCTCGTATCAGGAAATGACCTAAAAACCTGGAGTCTTCCAGAGCCAACTTGGGCATCTAGGCCACCAATACTACCCACACCTCAATATCAGGACATTTAAAGGGCAAAAACTTTATAGCTGGTTTAACCAAACGTGCCCCATTCCTTGATATCCTTATTACAGGCCCACCTATAACAATGCCTATGCTTTGCTTCCTGCCAAATCTTTCTAGTTTCCTTCTGGAATTCCAACTGGAGTGGGGGAGAGAGCCAGAGCATTACCCTGCATCCCTCTGAAGAACTTAGCTGCTTCTGAGACCAAGCAGGACTAGACTCTCCTTTGTCTCTCCTGCTGCTGTGATTTAGCAACCTCCCAGACAACTCTCCCACCTCCCCTCCCCTCACATACACTGTCCCCTGTTCTTCTCTCTACCCCAATCTGTCCATGGTCCTCCATGATGTCAGAGTGCTTCAAGCCTTCTCACTGTCCTCCATCTCTGTCTTTGACATCTCCCTCCTTCTCCTCCCTCATGTTCTCTGTCACTGAGGAAAGGGAAGCATCAGATGGGGCACTCCCCTGTTTCCTACTACTAAGCTAACAGGTTTACATGCAGCCACATGCATCCCGTCTTCCCCTTCAGTCACAGGGCAGAAAATACCCCTGGTCTTAGCCTCCTGGCTAATCCCGCTGGCACGTGCAGCACAGGGCATGCACACTCCACCCATTTCCCCCTTCTTCTATCTCCTCAACATTTAGCTCTGCTGTTCTTTACTATCAGCACTGAAACATGTCCAAGACTCTAGCTACTGTTCTTTCTTCCCCATCTGGCTCAAAGCAATTATTATTTTTTTTTAGGAAAATATCTAGGTGCTAGGATGTCAAATGGATATACTTCAGGAATCGGTGAACCACAAACATTGTAGGAAACATTTTGTGTTTCCTCTTTTTCTCCCTTCGTGCCTCCCTTATTTTCCTTATAGAACTACAAAAGTGAGGAGGTAGATGAATCCTTCTGGAATAAAAAAGAAAAATCTGGGAAGGTTTCTGAGTGATAGGAACCTTAGGCTCTTATATTTGAATAGAGACCATAGGCAAACACTAGAAATACAGTACTCTTGAGATAGATTTTGACAAACTCTTGTTTGTTTGCAATTTCAGTCAATGTTTGTGTGTTTCTTGACAGTTATTAGCTATAAAAAATTATTTAAAATGAAAAGGCTTCTTATACTGTGGTAAAAACTTGCCACAATCTAGTCTATTGTCATTCAAAAATATATAGTGTTGGGTTTAAACCATACTCTCTACAAATAATTAATTTTCTTTTTACAAAATTATATTAGGGGGACATGCTTCATAAACATTATTACCAGCTGACTTTTGAAGAAATTTTAATAAAAAATAATTAGCTCTGTATGTAGTTATAAAACTGAAAAAGTTGAGAATCAGAGAACTTTTTATTGTGACTAAACCATTAATATACTCATATTTTATAAAATAGTCATTGACAGGATAACATGGAATTATTGAATTTCATGAATGAAATATTTAATAATATATATTTATATGAAATGTATTGTCAGGCTGGTTTTATTTCTGTATTGCATACTTTACTTAATTGATACTCACTTTATTTAAAACTATTTCTTATGTATTAAAAAGTATGAAATCCTATCCATATGAGTCTATACAAAATAATTTTCAAATTAAGTGAAAACAATTACTATCTCCTATCAGCTGTTCCATATTCATCTGTTTTGATTCCCCAAAGCTATTTGCCATTTTCTTAGACTAGCAGCTGCTACAGCCATGACTCTGTCACATGTCCCATGACAGTTCAATACCCAGAACAAATAGGTAGAACAGATGATATAGGCACAAAAACAAAAACACAAAAGGGGTCACTCAGAAAGCTATCTTTCCATTCCAAGAACTTACACATTTTATAATATGCAAGCATGAAGAATATTACATTCAGGGGTTGCAAATAAAAAAAAAACTAGAAAAATTTAGACGATAATGAAAGCTATTTCCAAGATTAAAATAATCAAATCTTGGGCAAACTCTTTCACTTTCACCAAAATAAACTTTAATGAGACTCTATCTCTGTGTGTGTTTCTCTCTGTGTGTGTCTACTGTGTGGGGGACGGTCTTGTGCCCTTGTATTTGTGTCTGTGTGCATGTCTGTCTGTCAGTGTCTGTGTAAATGTTGTGTCTTAGGGGCAGGATCCAGGATGTGGAAATATAGTGGTATAAAATAAAAGGTTGAATATTGAATGTCAACTGTAATTGAACAATTTTTTAAAAAGTTTTAAATGAAAAAATTTTTTTAAAAAAGAAAGGATTGAATTCATTTCTATTGGAATCTATCTTCCATTGGATGAGAAAAGAGAAGTATATTTTTATTACCAAAAACCCCTGGACAGTACATGAAATAATTGCACAATTTTATGTCTATAATTCTAAAGCTTTTAAAATAAAACTTTATTTCTAAAGAAATGCATGTTCATTATTTTATGTTTCAAATAAGCAAGCCTAACCACCCATTGATAACCAGTTGATATACTATAGTCTTCTAGATATTTTTATGTATATACAAGGGCTGTCCAGAAAAAATTCACCCATAAATGCCTCTAGTTTTCATATTATATGGCTGGATATTTTCTAACAGCCCTCATATACAAGCATATGTTTGCAAAATGTAATTATCCTAAATAAACCATTTTTTAGTAACATGGAATGAAGTCAATAAATATTTGTTCATTCTATCTCTAACACATAGCACAATGCAGAGTATATGAAAGGCATTCAGAAAATATGTTAAATAAATGGAAGAATCCTTTGTTCTGTCTTTTTCCCTTTGGCATGTCTACATATTAATTATGAATTCCATAGGAAGTGAAGATTCTGGCCCTTTGTTATATTTTACAAATGCTGTTTTTTTTTATCTTTCTAATTTTCTTTTTTTTTTTAATTCATTTTTATTGTTAGACTTATTGGGGTGACATCTGTTAGCAAGGATTACATAGGTTTCAGGCATACAATGCTACAGTGCATTGTCAGCTTGTTGTATAATAAGTTCACCACCCAGTGTGAGTTCTCTTTCCATCACCTTATATTTAGCTTCCCCCCCCTCTCCCACCCCCTCCCCTTTCTCCCCTCCCTAACCCACTCGTTCCCAAATAAACATTGAACTATTGATTGTGTCCATGGGTTGTTTGTTCGTTTGTTCATTTCTTTTCTCTTTGTTGCTTTCCGTTTTATATTCTGCATATGAGTGAAGTCATACAGTTCCTTGTTTTTTTTCTGTCTGGCTTATTTCACTAAGCATGATGATCTCCAGGTCCATCCATTTTGTTGCAAATGGCAATATTTCATCTTTTCTTATAGCTGAGTAATATTCCATTGTGTATATGTACCACAGCTTCTTTATCCAGTCATCTGTCACAGGGCACTTTGGTTGTTTCCATGTTTTGGCCACTGTGAACAGCGCTGTGATGAACATTGGGGTACATAAGTCTTTGCGGACAAAGGTTTTCAAGTCTTTTGGGTAGATCCCCAGAAGGGGGATTGCTGGGTCATATGGTAACTCCATTCCCAATTTTCTGAGGAACCCCCACACTGCCTTCCACAGTGGTTGTACCAGTTTGTACTCCCACCAGCAGTGTACCAGAGTTCCTTTCTCTCCACACCCTCTCCAGCACTTGTTATTCCTTGTCTTGTTGATACAGCGATTCTAACAGGTGTGAGGTGATATCTCATTGTGGTTTTGATTTGCATTTCCCTGATAGCTAATGAGGATGAGCATTTTTTTCATATGTCTGCTGGACATTTGTATTTCTTTGTGGGAGAAGTGTCTGTTTAGTTCTTCTGCCCACTTTTTAATTGGGTTGTTTGTTTTTTTGTTGTTAAGTCTTAATAGTTCTTTATATATTTTAGATATTAGACCCTTATCTGATGCATAATTTGTAAATATTTTCTCCCATTCAGTTGGCTGTGTCTTTGCCTTGTTGATGGTTTCTTTTGCTGTGCAGAAGCTTTTT